>CM022531.1:22595047-23005030 GCA_012273795.1 Dendrolimus punctatus | reverse complement strand
CGTTTATGAATAAAACTGTAGTCACAATAATAGCTAAAATTTTGGAACTTTCCCTCCCCACTGTCAGTTACACCAGGGTAGTTAGCGCACAAACTCGAACCTATTGTAAGCATACCTACAAGGATAAAAATAATCATACTCAAACCGCAGTGTTTTGGCCTTATTTTGAACGGTATAATTTTTTGTTGTGCTGTTTATTAGACTGGTAAACAAGTGCCTTTTGGACCAACTTTTTTCAGTAGTCTCCGAAAATTATAAATGGGGTGTCATTCAATTCGGAATGGCATCTAGATGATTTTTGAAAAAAATGAAGTTCCGCTTGTAAAAATTGCAAAGTTATTAACAATTAACTAAAAAAAATGGGGGTTTAGTTTTTTGCAAATATCTCAAAAAGCAATAAAGATTTTTCAAATTTGAAAAAAGATTCGAAAAGAGCAAGAAATTTCCTAAAAAAAGCCTCGACTCCCGAAACTGTAAGATTAATATTTATAATTTCCCAGAGGGATGAAAATACGGCCGAAAACGGGTACTCTGGCTTACGCAAGCCACACCCACATCGGCTCTTTAATGAATAAATATTATTTAAACATACTAAATATGAAAATAAAACATTGAAAAAATTCAGGCACTAACTGAATAGATGAATGAACAATAATTCCTGCTCTTATTAATAATTCTTGCTGCTGCTCCTCCTGGAAATTTCCTGCTCTTTTCGAATCTTTTTTCAAATTTGAAAAATCTTTATTACTTTTTGAGATATTTGCAAAAAAACTAAACCCCCCCTTTTTTGTAGTTAATTGTTAATAACTTTTACAATTTTTGCAAGCTGAACTTCATTTTTTTCAAAAATCATCTAGATGCCATTCCGAATCGAATGACACCTCATTTATAACTTTCGGAGACTGCTGAAAAAAGTTGGTCCAGAAGGCACTTGTTTACCAGTCTATTATCGTCGTTTTTTCCTTTTTAATCATAAAAGATTTATTTATGGTGTTTAGGTATAAATCAAGAATTAAGAGGATATTTGAGTATTTGTTTTATAAACTTCAATAATGTTATTCAAGTTTATAAAACAAAAACTCAAATATCCTATAAATAAATCTAACTTAAAAAATATATATACAATAGTAAAAAAACTAAAATTAAAATAAATTTATATTAAAACCCGTCCAGCGCCATGAAACCACTGTCGCTGGGCATTGTACCTAGAAGGCTGGCAGCATTACCTCGCTGGATACAGAGCGATGTAAGGTCCAACCTTCCGGTCTCGTGTAGTATCGACTAGTCGTTTTCAAAATTAAATTCTAGATTTAAGTCTAAGTATGGGATGATTTTACAGGAATAGGTACCGAAGATTTTGTATGATCTAGTGAACGAGTACTGAATCGCCAAAAATTAATTGGGCAAAGCTTTCTTTTCTAGATTATTTGCCCGTTTGTACAGAAATTAAAGATCATTACATATTCCCATCGAAAATCAAGATGATATCTAATCAGTAAAAATAAAATAGCACTCCATCCCGAGGTGCTTAAAACTTTTCAAAATACTTCTTAATTTGGACGGTTTGTCGTGTATTGCATATGACTTGTTCTAAATTACAATTTAAGACGAGAGCAATGTAATAAAACAATAAACTATTGCGGCCATTACGACTTTTACTATTAACTTGATATCGAACCCTCGAGCTATAAAGTCATGGGAATTTCCCAGGTTGGCTTTGAAAATGTAAAAAAGTTATGATTCACGCATACCGCACATACAAGGTGTGTGCGTCATTCTTGTAAGGTACAGACCATGATTATGGCTGAATCTTAGAATAACCAAGAATAAGATTTATTAAAACACTAGTTTTCCCTGCGGCTTCGCTCGCATTAATATGTTTTGACTATAATTTATTTTTATTTTTACAAAGATTTTCTAAATATTATTTTTGTTTTCCCTGACGACCGGACTTTTTTTTGATAAAAGGTAACTTATGTCTTTTCGTGTACTCCTGACAACATGTAGTTGTGTACAATTTCATGATAATCTGTTGAGTAGTTAAGTCGTGAAAGTGTATACAAAGTTACAGTTTAGTATAATAATAAATGTGGATTATGTGCTTTTGCATGTATATACATAAATTCGTGCATTATGTCTATTCAATTCAAGATTTCGTTCATGTCCGCAATCAGACTTTGATCGTGATAAAAAACACCTCAAACACTTCTTTAGTTGTTAAAGCACAGCAGACAGGCTGACGGCCCAACTGTAGCAGAAAGTCGTTATCGTCGGCTAAGGACATTAGCATCAACAGAGAATCCTGAAAAACACCGGGACAAATAATATGTATTTTAGTTTTTCATATTTTTGAGCTGAAGTTATGGGATGGACAATGTTGCGGGGAATTATTAAGTATCTTTGTCCTCTTTCTACTATCGAAGCTCTCGCCATTAGCCCGGCGTTTATTGTTTCGTTCATGTACTCAACTATCTTCAATAATGTTTCCCTTACGTAGGTACCTTAGGAATTTGGCTCTCAGCTGCGGTTCTCCCAGAACTCTACAATACAATCTTTTGAGGTAATCATAAAATTCCTTCGAGACCGACAGCACTTTAATGTTACAAATATTTATTGGCTACACTTAAATTGTCATAATCACAATATAAATAATATAGAACCGCAATTTCACAATTATATATAAACTTTATCTCTGTTAATTTTTTGGGACTATATTAGGTTTTATATACAGCGCCATAATAATCCTCGTAAAATTGCCGGGGTCAATGTGCGGCCAATCAATCAATTTTGTTTTCTTATACGCCGTTTGTATGTTTGCAAAAACTCTTACCAAACAGGGTTATTACGCTAGTACAAGGAGATATTTAAATAACTTGCTACAACAATTACAAACAGGAAGTCAAACTTGTAATCCTTGAATATCTTGAAATACCAATTCGTACTTAAAAAAAGATGCACATATACATACAAGTTTGGAAAATTCTACATGACAGAGACATCTGTTGCTTTATGTAAGAAAATAAATGTCTGGCCTTTTGTAGAGAGACAGACAGCCTTCTTGAATAATATATATTCGCTTTGTAAAATTTAGACGAGTGGTATTTGACAAAGCTCTTCATGGTTATATTAGTAAATGTAAAGTTATTGAGTTGATGTTAATCGTTAACGCCTGACAGATAAAACACAGCTAATAAAGAGTAATCGAAACGTAAGACTAAAAATTAAAAATAGATGTAAAACGCGTTTAAAATAGTCAAAACGTGGTTTCTAAATCATAATAGAAATGATAAATAGAAAAACATTGTTTTGAATTTAATTAATGTAAAGAACATAAAATTTTGTTAAAAATCAATTCCTTCCCTTAGTTTGATATTCCTCTACAGAAATTAATTCTTATTTTTAGCTAAAAGGTTTTATAAAATATTATGTGATATGATAAAATTTTATGTAATAAAGTATGTGATATTTTTATCCCAGGAATTCCGCGGAAATTTTCCTGGGAGCAATTTGAAGTTCTTTGGATGCATAAAAATTACCTAATTCCAACACAGTTTTTACTAAAACGATAGCTCACACTCTTTTTTAATTGCTTTTACTTTGCGTCCCAGGAATGTCACGGGAAACGCGGGAGAATTTTTTTGAGAAAGTCAAGCGTGGATTAAGTTGCCATATCCTGTTTATATTTATACATACATGACATATATAAAGATATAAATTTACCATTTGAACCACCACGAAAATGCTCAATAAAATATTAAATAAAAAAACACGTTATATAATTTGGTGTAATAACATAGCATTTTTTTTCAAAATTAGCCGATACAATTCCTGACTAGGATAATATCTCAAAAATCTAATGAGGTCACTTTAGTTTTCATCATAATCGGAGTATAGAGTATAGTTTCAGATTTGTCCAATGAGGCCCATTTAAAAAACACTTGTATACAAAAATAGACGGAAATGACGAAACAATAAGGGTTCCATTTTCCCAAATTGGCTACAAAACCATAAAGAAGACGACGTTCCCTTAATCGATTAACTGTCAATTACACTGCTCAATGAAGAAAGTTCTGTGGACATAAACAAGCGGAAGACCGAGATCTTAAATGCTTTATATGTAAGTAATACTAAAGACAAAATATAATACAGTACGTGACTTGGCAAGATATGAACAGGAAAATCTTTGATAACTAAGAACGGTGCCTCAAACACAAATTTCTTTGACAGCACGCGTTGACACACCTTGATGCGGTCGTAACACCTTGGCTTTGATAGTCAACCAATTCCTTATGGGTATCTATAAGATTTACCTGTTATTGCAAGAAAATTTTAAATGACTTCTTTGCGTCTGTATAGATACCTACTTAGTTTTTACTAAGTCAGATATAAGTTCAAATATATAGGTATCTATCTCTACTAATTCTAACTTCTACCATTTTGGGATCTTGTTCTATCTAATTGTCGTTAAAGATATTTTTAATTACTGTAAAATCTACTGTTTAAGAGAGTTGCGTGCCATGCGCTTGCCGATTATACTTGAAGAATACCTACTATTGTGACTTATCTAGAATAACTTGCCCTTAGGCATTATGATAAAATTAATGAAATAAGAATAGGATTTTGTGAAAAAAATAAATTTAGATATAATTTATAGTTAACAAAACTATAAACAAAAAGCAATTACGAAAAATAGTAACTCCTCATACATGGTGAACTTTAGACAATAATAAAAATTGTGTCCAAGAACTTGGCTATTCAAAATTAGTTCAAGGTGAGAAAAGCCCAAGCGTACTGATAATATCGCAGCATTTATAATAATACCCATTGATTAAAACACAATAGATATCAAACGACAATGTCATTCAATTTGTAGAGTTCCGATTTTTGGTCACAAGGGCATAGAGGCCTTATTTAACACAAACTTTAAGAAAAGTATATTACCTTCGTCAGTATAAATATATAAACATTAATACCCTTTACTTTTACGCGAGAGGTACTTAACACTGACATAATTATTTCGGTTGTCTTATCTCGACCAAGCGAAATCCAGTTCATTTTGCTCCGCGCGATACAGTAGTGACAATTAAATATAACTAACTTGTAACATTGAGCACGGTAAACGAAAGCAGATATAATCTTTGAGATAAACATCACAACTTGTTTAAGGATGTCAATATGAACATTTACTTAAAACGTCTTGAAAATGAAGATTAAAGTTTGAGCAATAATGTATCCGAAATAACATATCGTTTAAAGTTTATCGAATCACAATTATAAAGTTAAACTGTTTTTACCTTAATTTTTATATATATTATCTGTACTCTTTTTACTTTAACGTTGGTTTAAAAACGGTAATCGGTAAATCTCCTTAACGCATCATTGTTGGCAGCCATGTTTTATGAAAACTCTTACTAGATTAATCATTTCTGGCTACAATATCACTGATTAATGCTCATCATTAGTATTAACTATGTAACGCGCTATCTCAGGAACTATAATACCTGTAGACTTGAACTTTGGCATGGACCTTTCTTTCGCCAAATAGAGGTCAGCTAAGAACGGATTTTACGGCACGCGAAGCGGGCGGGTATCAGCTAGTCATCAATAACACACTTGAATGGAAGCAATTTTAGGAGTATATATATTTTTTTGATTGTTGGATGCTGATGCGATCGTAATTTTTTTATTAATTAATGTTTCAAAATATTCTCAATACTCCATTTTTCTAAATAAATATTCTAATTATTTAGGAATTGTTCTGTGTTGGTATAGATTCTATAGACCATATACATTCGCATATGATGTATCTATACACATAGAAGGCTTTTATCGCAAACTAAGTTTTTTTAAACGATCAGGTAGCTTCGAAGCACATTGGTACACGAATATGTCAATGCCATACAATTACTTTGATTTAATATTGCCAAAATAAAGTGCAGTAAAACGTGTCTACATATAAAAAGTCTGTCTGTTTCGCAGTTGTATACACCTTATACCGTAAACAAAAGTAAGGTCGGGCAGGTAAAATTCTTGGCAATACGCCAAAACGTTCGCTGTTTTAAACAGTTTCAGCGAACGGATGTTTTAAACTGCTTTTGAAGAGTCCCATTCAACGTTTTGATTAGCCAAAGCCGTGAAGGCAGATTATTCCAGCAATGACGTCGACGAAACTCTATTAACGTCAAGTCATAAATCCTTTAAAATTGCACCGTGTAATTTTCATCTTCCATGCTTTAATTTATATTGTTCTATATTAATTTGATTTTCTATCATACGAGGTTGATTTATGTTATTGCTTATAATTGCAAAATTTGTATGAATGGGGTTTATTACGTTACAATTAAAGTTATATTAATAGAAGTTGATTATTATTAATGGATGAATATTTAACGAATGTTGTTGAAATAGTTTAAATCTCAATATTCCTCTACGGAAAACGGAAATAAAAAAAAATCTCTGCATTATGGATTATATACAAAAGACCCACGTCGTCCTAAATTTCCGGGTTCGGATCCACAGAATCGATTTTATAATCATTTTGCTTATCGTTACGGAAATGTAAAGTTTATCTCGCTTCGGAATTTATATATTAATAATTAGGTATTCAATTTTGAATTTTATTTTGAAGTATACCTCTTACAACCGATTAATCAATAATCTGTACACATTAAAAATATAAATGTAACTGACCTTGAGTAAAATCGGAACAAATTGTACTCAGGTATAATAAATACAGGGTTATTTTTGTCAACGAGATTTAAGAAAGTTGTTTTTATGTGCTTTAACAGCAGTCGCACCAGAACCCTCTGTATTCCAGCCAGAACCTTGAAAATATCAATGATTGAGTTATAATACATAAACATTATATTTAATTTAAACAACTAAAATTGCCTTGACTGGCTGCGACAGACTTGCTATATAGACAGCGATTAACGTTTGTTGAAAGTCCAATAAGTTTGACCATGTGTAGGGCTGACCGCGTGGTCTCTGTTTTCTTAAAAATAAATATAACAAAAATTCATTTATTTATAGCCACAATACATAGGAAGGGAAAAATGATTACATTGTACAGTCTGTTAGGTACAAAAGTCCCAAACCAGGATTCATCTTGTAAGTTTTAGGCAACTTTGGATTGCAGAATACAAAATACAATAAAAGCTAAAGTACAAATTGCGAAATATTGTACATACACCAAATACCAGATAGTTATCTAGTATCGGGCGTATGTACAAGTAATACAAGTACTAACAGGGTTCAGTATCAATATGATAATTTTATGATATTAAGGTAAATATAATTATAGAGTAATAAACCATTGCTTGCACCCAATCAATTTATTCAAAAGATTGACAGATCTTAATTTTCATTTTTTTTATGATCATACAATACCATTATTTTTGCTCAAGTATTGATTTACAATCAGGTATTTCACTTGTTTTAAATATAGAAATCATTGTATGGGTCCAAAATAAAAATTATTTACATTTCTTAATGTTTGAATAAATTTATAGGTCCCCAATCATTGAGAGGACGGGAGGTGTCAACGATGCTATGTTCTCCCTAAATTAATTAAAAAACTTTAAAGTTCGCTAAAGTTTAAATAAACAACTTCGCACAATCACAGTTAACTGTGTGTCATTTCATCTAACAATAAAATATTATATTTTGCAATCTTGATATTATCGCAAAAAAAGCTATAATGATAAGCTTAGGCTTATCGTGACGAAAGTATAATTATAAAACGTTGTAAAATCCAGCCCTAAACACATACATTAATTGCGCGAGCGCATTCGTAACATTGTTGTCCTTGAATGCATTCGTACAGTCATAGCTGGTGCATATCAATTTGTATAATTGTTACTTTATTTATTATCATTAATCTCGATTTTTGTGACGTCATATGTATTTCCAGCCGTGGTATCTTAGTGGTTAGCGTATTCGCGTCCTATACTCTAAGGCCGCGCTTTCGAATCCAGGCCGGAAAGCATACATGACTTAGGCAGTTTTCTTATCTCATATGTATATTGTTACAATTACCACGCGCTGATGGTGAAGAGAAACATCGTGATAAAATCTGTATATCAATATAACCGATGTGTCAATGTCAATTCGCCTTGGACCATGCTTCTCCATGGCGAATTGACATTAACACGGGTATACTGTCCGTTCCCTTATAATTAAAATAGAATGCCAGAGTCCAGCAGTGGGGTGTTTATGGACTGTTATTATTGCGTAATATAACATAAGAATTTCCATTCTTTGATTCCTAGCTATTACATTTATGTACTACGATTTTATCCGTGCAGGAACGAGAAAGAATACAATTTCCTGCGGCCGGGAGACTTGTCGTAAGAGGCGACAAAACAACCCACAGCCAGGTTGTAGGGCATTTGCCCGACCGGATGGCTACCACCCCTGGTCTAAATTATGTCGCCATAACAACCTTGAGTTGTATTCCGGCATTAGTGACCAGGTTCCAGTCTCCCTTAAGAGAGCAGCAGCGCAGTTGTAGCACCTTTGCTGTTGCAAATGTCCATAGGCGATGGTAACCGCGTTCCATCTAGTGGGCCGTCTGCCTGTCTGCTAAACTTCTGCAATAAAAAAAGGATATGACTGCGACTTCGTCCACGCTTGACTTGAAATTCCCACGGGATTCTAGAGACACAAAGAATAGCAACATTTAAAAAAAATGTAAACTATCGTTGTAGTGGAAACTGTGTTGAAATAAGCTAAGCTTTATGCGTAGAAACAACTTCAAACCACTCGCGAACATTCCCGTGGGATTGTCGGGATAAAAAATATCACATATTTTATTCCATTAAATTTGCTATTGATCAGTCAAAAATAATTCAATGGGGCCATTTTAATTATTCCCAGAAAAATTCCCATGGGATAAAATGTAGCGCAGATTTTTAGTCTAAAAACTTGCTGTCGATCAGTGAAAACCGCATCGAAATCGGCCCAGCAGTTTTTAAGTGAATCCCGAACAAACAGACAAACAGGCAAGATCTCGAAAAATATGCGTCGTGTTCCCCATCGTTTATATAGTCTATTTCAGTTGGGTTTTTTAATAGCTTTAATATAATTTTATAGATGTTTGTATACGACTCATGTGGTCTTATCCTTTTTGATTTGGGGAATATACAAACTCTAAAACATTCACATTTATACATATTTCTATAGATTGCAAATTTCATAATAATGATATAATTAATCATCATCATCATCATCATCATCCTAGCGTTAAATCCCGGTTGCGTTCGGAGCGTTCACTCCGACGCCCAGGGTCCGCTTTCCTACTTTTTCTACTCCACTTCGCGCGGTCTTCAGCATCCCCCGTTTTGAGACCATTGGCACGCATGTCATCCTTCACGACGTCAAGCCAGCATTTCTTGGGCCTTCCCCTTCGACCGGAACCTGGCGGGACATAAAGACTGCCGCGGATGCGGAAGTTCCTGACCCGGTCTTTCCGCGTCACTCCACACATCCATCGCAGCATATTCATCTCCGTGACACGCAGTTCTTGCTTGTGTCGCTCAAGTACTGGCCACGCTTCACTGCCATACAAAAGGACAGGCCTAATGATGGATTTATAGACCTGTCCTTTTAATTTAACCGGCATTTTGGGGTCACAAATGACACCTGTCATCTCACGCCACTTGGCCCAAGCTGCTCTGATACGGGCCTTGACGTCGAGGTCGATATCCCCGGACGCACTAAGGACAGATCCCAAGTACTTAAACTGATCCGTGCGCTCGACCGTATCTTCGCCTATGCGCACGGATGTGGGATCTGTAGCGTTGCAGGCCAAGTACTATGTCTTCGCCACATTTAGTTTCAGACCGCCGTTTTCTAGCGACCTCTTCCACGCATTTACACGTACCACCAGGTGCCCCCTGTCCGAATCTGCCAGCGCGATATCGTCAGCATACATGAGCAACCATGGAGGTTACTCATGCGCATCTCTGATGCTGTTCGAGAGTTCGTCTAATATCACGCTGAACAGAAACGGACTAAGGACCGATCCCTGGTGCACGCCTACGGTAATGGGGAAGGGTGTGGTGTCGCCAACAGCAGTCCGAACTATGGAATCGGAATCACGGTACATATCCCGGACAATGTCAATATAGGTTTCTGGCACCCCTTTGGACCTCAGTGCCCACCAGATCATCACGCGAGGAATCACAGTCGAAGACCTTCTGCAGATCCAAAAACAGGAAATGCAGAGGCGTATTCTTCGTCCTGTATTTCTCCATGATGATCCTTAGGGCAAAAACAGGGTCCATGGTTCCATGCCCAGGACGAAACCCATATTGACATCCCGAGATAGTGTACTCCTGCCGGATCCGAGAGTCGACTATGCGCTCAATGATAGATATAATTATGCAAGCCTATTCTAAAAATATTCTTCTTTAAAATGTATGTATTACATGACACGCATACAGTAAGAGTCAAATAACTTCAGAAATCTTTCTAAATTTAATTAGTTACAATTATGTGTGTCATATAATAAATACATCTTAAATCGAACAAAGTATCTTCAGAATAGTTTTACGTTATTGAAACTACATTGTAATACTTTCAATTATTTAATTTGGGTCCCATAATGAGAGGCCGACCAAACTGTCGCGAGTAACGGTGTTCCCGCTTTGGTATAACAGTCAATTTGCAGAATGTCTTAAAGAAAGTGCTCTTTTAATCCCTGTGTTTTAAATACACGTTCTTGTTGCGTTTAATTTTGGCATGGTTTATGCCTTATCTCTTTCAGCCAAAAGACGTTTGCTACTGGACGTATAGCTCCCTATTTTGGCACCACATATCCGTCCTAATTTACTTATCTTGCCTATGTCGGGAACCTTACAGAGGTCGTTATGCATAAGTCACCGGACAGGAGGGGCGTGTACACTAAGATTACCATGACGCGATGTTCACCAGACTCATTTGCTACATCGGCGTGAGGTCCTAAGCAACCCACTGACACTTCAACTTTACTAAGTTTGGCTAACTATGTCGGATATCTTGATTCTCTTGCTGATATAGTTAGTTATGACTATATAAAAAAATACCAAACATAGCATGCTATTTGTGTATCCAGTTAAAAAATGTATTACTTAAGCCGATTTAGACGGTTTAAATAGCTGTCATTTAATTTAAATGAATCAACCAGTGATCCATAAAAAAAATTGAATAATTCAATGTAATTAATACTGTCTTGTTTTTTCATTCTGTGCCTTTCAACGAAATCGATTCAAATAGTTTGATCCGTCTAATATCAGCATTAGGCAGGTTCACTTTAAGCGTAGAGAGAAAAAGATAAACTATTAAACTTATTTGATACTGGCCACAAAATTTTGTGCTAAATTAAAAACGCAATTTTGTGGACGCAAACCGCATTTCATTTTGGCTCGATTGAAGTCGTGACGTTGGTTCCCGTAGTGGTAGGCGATGCCTTTTTTTGTAACTTATTGTGGTTCTCAGAACTTCCTTAAAGAACCATCAATTTGCCGCGGCTTCGCTTTAAAACGGACGCAGGCCGACGACCTTCTTCAATACAGTGAGTCATTTATACGCCAATTAGTCCAAAGAAACGAGTGACGGACGCCGACATAATCATTTGCTTATAGTCAAAAGAAATATAACCTTAAAATCAATTTCTGACAGTAGATCTAGATAGATTGCACCTCATGGCACACCAAAATAAATAATTACAAAATTCTATATTTTTATATACAAAATTCTTCTGTTCATATGTATAGTGTCACTGGACGCCTTAACGGTTGGACCGATTTTGATGAATTTTGTGTGTGCTCAAAGTGGGCCCTAGGGTTGTTAAGATTCACAATTGAATCGGTAAGAGGCGGTGAAATCGAGTTTTAGATTTTTATTTTTTAACTAGCGGGCACGGCAGTCTCTGTACTGCCCGTATTTTCTAGAGAATACAATAGGCGGCTGTAGCTCTAATGGTTGTCTATTCCAGCACTATATTGAAAGTATACTAATTATAACGACTATGGGCTTTGTCTGTAAAAGATCGCTTTGAGCTATAAAGCCTCCCTTTAGTATTCTATCTAGGTTAATCTGTCTGGGCAAGAGTAAAGTGTTTTCGATCATTTATTTAAGAAAGGAAAAGTAGTTTACTATTTATAGTTACTATCATGTAGACTATATATATAGACTACCTGTCTCTACGACCTCGTTCGCTTTGGACTTTCTATTTATCATAAATATTTATGCTATTTAAATCCTGCAAGATATCAAAATAAAACATATATGTACGAAAATTTAACATACCATTCCTGTTTTATTCCTTAAAATATTCATTGAAATCTGTTGAGTTGCTTTGGAACATATTTGAAGCAAACTTTTTATATAAATATTTATCTCTAAATTTAGAGATAAAAATTTAAAAACAGTAATTTATTATTAGACATCGTATCTCTTTACTCTTTCTCCTTCTCTCAATTATTTGGGGTTGGCACAATATTTTTTCCATATTCCTCTATTCTGACTTATGTCGACACCACAAATCATCATATCACCCATCACAGCATCCATTCATCTCTTTTTTGGTCTACCAAAAATCATCGCATAATATTAATAGCAAAAATTTCATTTTGGACAATTGTTTTGAAATCAGCCTTTAATTTATTATACTTATAAAATCTTTTTGATCGAATCTGCCATTTAACTTTCATTAATAAAGCACCTACCTTCCTTTTAATTTTATGCAGATTTTTGACTTGCACCTTTACGAAGAATGTAATAAATACCATCATTCAATTTTGTAATTTATAACCCTGCAATTTAATACTGAGCATTGAGAAAGTTCGATGAACCTTTAAATTGAATAAACTTAAGACCAGTCTGAGTCCAGTTCCTCATCATAATCGAAATGCATAATATGTATTCAATAATTATAAGATACTACTATTACTAGTTTATTTTTTTTCTATTTTGTTAGACAACGTTTCGGCTGTCAGGGTATTGCAGATATTCTTGGGCCACGGTAACCACAGGCTATTGAGCGGACCCATTTGCTTACAAGCAAATATATTATATTTCCATTACAGATTTTGGGTTCCGAAAATATAGCAGAAAACTCATTAAAAAGGGACAAAGGTGTGAAATTTATGAGTTGGTTCTAGCATAACTTTTTATCCTTTGATCATTATTCAACTTTTTTTTCATTCTTTTCGCATTTGATTGAGTACAGCTTTAGGATAGTTTCACATAATTTCATTGAAATGTGAAAATTTTAAAAATCTCGCAAAAGGAAACCGACTTCAAGAGTGAGCAAAATTTTTTCCACATCTCGAAGTCGATGTCAAGTATAACAATAAAACCGATAAATTTGCAAAATATAGTAAAACTTATGTTTTACTTCCCACCGACATCGACACCGACAAGATGTTGTAGAAAATATTCTTTTTTTATCTTTTATTAGCTTTTGAATTCGGTCTTTTTCTATTTTAATATATTTTGTTATGATCATCGCCGTCATCGACAAAGAGACGATGAATCATTTTCTAAACTAAATTGCATAGTACGTATAAGGTTAACACCAACACATTTGCGAGAGTAATGTAATGAAACCGCGGTATAATGTGGCAATTGACAGCGCGTGGCAACAAATTACAAGATGTGACCTTTTAAATGGCTTGTGCGCGTTGTTATTTAAAAATTTTAGCCGGTGATAGTTGTTAAAGATGGCTTCCTTAGTTGTTAAGATTGGCTTCTTATAACATTTCAAATGGTCACATTTCACTTTACAGTTGAAATTTTTATAACAAACACATGTATTCTTTAAAAACAATCAATGTTTTATAACTACTGTTCGTTCACTTTACCGATATTATACTTTTTTAATGCACAGCAATATATTGTGTATTCTTAACAAAACGTGTTGATTTAAAACTAGCTAATTTAAAAGATTTTAAGTTCGATTGGACAGATTATTTTTTGAAAGTCATACATATTGAAGTTTCGGGTAGAATCGGTTTCCGTCGATTTCTAGAGCCAACATCCCAGGCATCATAACTAAGTTTACTCATTGCAAGTACTTAATAAACCACAAAAACACTCTTCAAACACAAAATATACAATGCTCAAACATTAATTATAACTAGAAATTGTAACTGAGTAAATGAATACTGACAAGAATTAAAGGCAGACTATTCAATTTACAACAAAATAATGCTTAAATAATTATAGCTTGACATAATAAATAAATAAGTAAACGATACTGACAAGATTTTAAAGGTTTAGACCTCTCTACTCCAAGACTAGACACAGTGTTACAGAACATTAATACTATCTAGCGAGTGCATCCGCAGGTAAACGCGACCAGCACTCCGCTTTAAATACTATCTCAAAGGCCCAACAGATGTTTACAATTATTGAAAAAAATAAATTTTATAAATTCCGGTGGCTTATAAGATTACACTTAAAACCAAGTATTCAAATAATGAAAACATGAACTAGTTATTGCATATAAATTAATTTAGAAGCCGTTCTAGTCACCCAAAACAACATTCCTAGTAACAAATACAGTGAGTGGTTTGCCGTTGAGAACAATCGCGAATTAACACACTTCCGGTTTTTCACATAATGCTATCACAAATGGCAAGTAATTATTAAACTAATGCCGAATTATTCATACAATATTAAAGAACCTAAATTATTATTTTTATATTGTCATATGATAATTTTAAACGACTGTCACAACATCGAACCAATACATATCCGCTTTACAAAATAAATGTTACGTATTTTGATTATCAATTAATTATTGATCATAACTAGCTTTTATTATTTAATTATAGGATAGAGAACTTAGGGTCGCTTGCATATCGATCGCCTTTGAATAAAATTAGTTAATCCTATTAAACTGCCTAAATACATTTTACACAAAATGCATTGACCATTGGTTAGTTAAATGCGTTTAGTGTTTCTTAAATATTTTTAAGGAATGTTATGCAAGCGGCCCTTAGATTGTCCTTTTTCTTACGTCATCTATTAATTAATTGATTAATATGATTAATATTAATATGTTCTTGAACCGAACGGACTGTGCCGCGACGATGGCAAGCGACCGGATGGAATGTCGTTGGTACCTTAGAAGATGGGACGCCCTTAGTATGGGACGCAACGTGTGTCGATACGTTGGCGGCTTCCCATCTTCCAAATACAGCCGTCACTGCCGGGGGAGCTGCCGCACTTCAAGAGACCCTGAAACTTCGCAAATATGCATCCATCGGTGACGGATACATATTTGTAGCATTCTGGGTTGAGACTTTGGGGCCATAGGGACGTGAGGCTTATCAACTTTATCAAGACCTTTCAAGACGATTGAAAGAAGTCTCGCGTGACCAAAGGGCTGGCCTATATTTAGGGCAACGAATAATGTTGCCAAACAACGAGGGAATGCGGCCAGCATTTTGGGAACGCTCCCCACTGACAGCGATTTGGACTACATCTTTTACTTGTAAATATGTTTATAATGTATTTAATTTTATAATTTAGTATACCTTTACTATTTTGTTCTCGTCTTAAAATGATTATAGGCTTATTATGTTGTAATTACTCTTTGAAGTCGCATTTTGTATCTACTAAAGGTCTGTAATTGACTGCAATTGGCTGCAATTGCACATATGTCCCTACCGAAATACATATTTCATAAATATTTAGAAGTTAAGAATGGTATCTTCTCCTCAGTATATTTATATATACTGCTTCGCAACGTGTTGTAGTTGTTTAAGAAGCTGTAAGAAACTCCAGAAGAACAATTCTAGCTAAGATTCTTTTATAAATTTTTGTATCCTGTTTCTTTTTTAATAATTATGTTACACAGTTTGTTTTCCTCGAAATAAAGTAAATGGACTTGATTATATAAGCAACATGTTAAATAATGCTATAGTTGTAATTATCATAAAATTTTAATTCATAATTACTACCACGTTCTTGAGTAATAAACCTTTTCGTTTTACGACACTAACTAGGATCTTGTTAGATTAATGAAGTTCGTCGTAAAACTCTACGGGAAGAGCATCTTAACGAGAACAAGTCATAGCATTATCAAAACAATTGTGCATGTTTCTGCAATTATTATTAAATCTTTGCAGTTGTTGTTAGTTTCTAAAAATAGCAAGACAAATACTGAAATTGGTAGATAAACACACTGCGTATTTCCAAGTTAAGCAAACTGTGTATATATACATACAAATTATAGTGTGTATATATACATTTTGCGTATACAATCATAGAAGAAAAGAAATTATTTTGAAGACTTTTATAAGTGTCAATTTTAATAATTCAAGAAACGGCGCAGAAAAACACATTCATTGTCCTTGAAGGATTTTTATTTTAACATAAATGACTTAATTTATTTATCTACATTGAAAGCCAGGAGTGAACCGTGTAACTGCTTTAGATGCTATAAAAGCCTTCAAAGATGTTATTCATGCACATTTATTTATACACAACAACCTTTATCGACTATTCTAAACGATTGTCCGCGTTCCTCTTGACTTAGGCGTTAGTGCTCAGGAAGGTAAATACTCCTAGTAATAATGAAGTTTTCTATATCGGATTTCATGATGAGTAGTCTCCTTGTGTTGACGTGTCAACGTTATCAATCAACCGCACAATACGTACAGAATTTCAACAAATAGTCTTATAAATCAACCCACTATGCATCGGTAAGATATAAAATCGCTTAGATGCTACTACTATAGGTTAGCTTCGAGAAGTTTTTGTGTTTGTAATAGTATTTGTATATTGACAAGAAACCTAAACTTGAAATTTTTAATTCCTTGTACAATCAGTAAAAAAGGTTCGTTACATTTTGAAAAAGGAAATATATTAACAATCTAAAGTCAATGAAAGTTAAATCAATTTATACTAAAATAAATCTATAATGTTTCGAGTTTGCACATTGCGGTAAAAAATGTGAAAAAAATCAGTCTACTTTGAACCAGCAGATTCCAAAAATGCAACTTTTAGAATTTTTGTCTGTCTTTTAGAGCGTCACGTAAAAACTACTGAACGGATTTAAATAAACTCAAACCGGAGCTAACTTATACCACGGAGCGTAACTAAGAATACTTTTTATCCCAATAAATCACGTCCTTTCGTAAAAAGACGAATCAGTAAAAAATATGACGCTCCAATCGCGGCGTAGACAACCGTAGCTGAAATTCAGTATCAAATACGTTGTCAGGTTGCCCACATGTCATTCATTAGTTGTTACATAGTTCAAATCAGGTTGGCTGCGACTTTTATTTGTTTTTCTGTGCACTTGTCTATACTATATTGACTTAGTTTCTTTATTAGTATGTGATTTTTTTGTAATTCTAATGAATTGAACAAAAAACTAAAGCATTGAAGGTTTATGTATATAAAACACCTAATTATTTTTTTATGTACGTAACATAAAGCGGGTTTTTACGTGGCGTAGCCGCGAGGAAAACCCTAGTAAATAATAATAATTTACATTGCGAATTGTTGTGAGCTCTGACTATTTGGTTTTAGTTTGATAATGAATTGATTTTATTTGCGGTTCGTTCTTGTTATTTATTGTTAAATGTTATTACTTGTTGCTAATTGTTCTTTCTTGATATTAAATTTGTTAACTTAAAAAGTTTCCGATGTTAAAACGTGTATCGATGTAAGCTTTCAACTTACCAAACTAGATCTATAGATCTTGTATAATCTGTACAAATATTTTGAAAATGAGTGTAATAGCAATCCGATAAGTATTATAACTCCCGCTCAGTTAGTTGCCAAGTCAACCGGAATATCGTTAACTATCAGCGGAAAGGTGCTATCAGAAAGCAAATGTCAGTCTTCAGAATTTAGTATTAAAAATTATGTTTAATATTAATATTTATTATTTTAATATCGTTTAATGTTAGATAGATAGATAACACTTAATTGTACATCATTACAGAAATGTTATTAGTTTCATATAAATTACCTGCCTATAAAAATATATAAAAAAGGTATTAGTGCATTTATTTATGTGCTGGCCGTACACTACTACAAACGCAAAAACTTCTCAAGCTAATTTACCTGTGCATGTATATAAGATGTAAATAAATATAAATATGTACATATCAGGTTGTCAGAACTTGTTTAACATATAACATTATCTTGAACTTGAATATTTTAATAGCATAAAGCAGTAAATAGACCCATGTTGAACTCTGCCTAGAAAAATTCTGGTTAGAGTCAAACACGTCATAACCCTAGCCTATGACTTTTTATCTCCTCAAAGTATAAAACATCAAATTTTAAAGTTTCCTGTTCAGGTTTACACTTAAGTTAAAGAGGGTATCTTGTAAACCGGGCAGCTGCTTTGGCAAGACAATAATAATCATAACTATTCAAACGTAGAAACCATAAAGAAACGGCCTTATATAAAAAATTAAGAAGAATTATCTGTGAGTATATTCATTGAAGTTTTACTCCTACTGTGTGTGAACTGCACACTCACACTGTTTCTACTAATAGTCGGTTACTATATTTTGCTAATCTTTTATTTGCACTGGTTTATTACCACGGTCAAAATGTGAGATACGCTTCAGAAAATTACTACCTATAGTGAAGCAACGAATGAATAGGAAACTTAAGTTGTTATGGCGGCATACTCTAGACCAGAAGTGGTAGCCATCAAGACAGGAAAATATCCCACCACCTGGCAAAGATATTGTTTTGGAAGACCTGGTTGAATGTTATAAGATATCGTAATTAACTGTTCTTACTCCGTGATGCTTTTACGTTTATATATTATACACGTAAAAGCGCGTATTATATATAAACGCGGAATAATACACGCGATTGAAAGGAGAGTAATGGCAGGTAATAAGGTAAATGGAGCACTGAACTCTTTTATAAACAGCCAGAAAGTGTCTGTAAAGGCACGTCTGGCTGTCCATCAAGGGGTATTAGTACCAACGCTAATGTACGGCAGTGAGAGTTGGATGTGGCAGAAGAAGCATGAAAGTAGGATAAATGCAGTTGAAATGAGAGCTTTGAGAAGTATATGTAAGGTTAATGTAAGTGATATGATAAGAAACAGTGTGATAAGGGAGCATTGTGAATTGAAAGAAGATGTAGTGACAAGAGTTGAAAAGGGAATGTTAAGGTGGTTTGGCCATGTAGAGAGAATGAATGATAGCAGAATCACAAAAAAAGTATATGATAGCAATGTGACTGGAAGAGTCGGTGCCGGTAGACCAAGACGTACTCACCATAATCAAATTGAAGATATTTTGAAGAAAGGTCAGATAAAAAGTAGTTTAAATAAGCGTGTATGTATGAGAAGATTAATGAAAGTTGATGAAGCGAAAAGTGTTTGTCAAGATCGTAACAAGTGGAGATCCATCGTCTCTGCCTACCCCAATGGGAAACAGGCGTAACAATATGTATGTATGTATGTAATACACGCGGTGGTTGTATACATTTAAAAAAAACACTATCATAAAAATAAATAATATGAACACATTTTATATGCAACCATTTTACAACGCTTTTACAGCGTAAAAGCTTATAGTCATTTTACTATTATCTCGCATAATATTAGAGTAATAGCAAGATAATGAGTAGAGTACTCGTGAGAAAAGTAGCGTTCTCGAAGAATACGTAAATAGAACCAATTTATACAATTACCTATACATGTACCTACCAGCACGGTGTGAATCAGCAATTTAGAATACAAAATCACAAAAAATAGACGCTAAACCCTGCACAACTTGGACAGGTTGCAGTTGAAACCAGTTATCTATGAATAGGACGTTTAGTGAGTTGTAATCTATTTTTAAATACATCTATGATTGTAGAATGAGCACTCATTAACATTAATACTAGACTTCTCTAATATCCGATTCTTGAGATGATGATTCTTTCATAATAAATAATAAGTATATTGGAATGCATGAGGTGATACAAAACCGGACGCCTTTCAAAACGTATCAGGATTTGTTCCAAATTAGAGATCACAGATTCGGATTGTAATTGTCTTTGCTCAAGATCATTTTATGACATCTAAAGTTTTTGTCGGGGAATTTAAGGATGGTATGCTTTGCAGTTTTTTGAACCTAAAATATTTTAGTGTAGTTTGTTTTTATGCGAGAATTGACTTTAGGTAAAAAAGATATTTGGCAAATTATAAATTGCCACTAGGACGAAGTTATTTAATTCAACAAACTGCAATTTGGTTAAGACTGCAGAGAAGACATACATCCGAGTCTCTCTTCGTGACTTTATGCTAGAGAATTAATAGGATCAGTCTAAAGGTTGAAAATTCATGAACACAAACCATGCGAAATGTTAAAGAAGAATCTCAAAATCAAAGAATCTCTGACAAGAGATATATTAAAACACTAACTTATTAACCAAGCCTAAATAAATTTACATATATATGAACACATTTTTTTCTCAATTAATTTTGGCTTAATTTTGACACTTTTTAACCTGGATGTGTCTTCAGATATTTCTTTATACTTCTGTTATTATACATAGTCTTGCTTCGCCGAATAGTCAGAGAGTATGTATTTTTAAGACGATATGAATGAGTTGAAACTTTACTCCGTTTTTCCTTCCTGTTAATAATACTGAGAGGAAATGTTTAATAAAACCAACAGATTTTCCGTCTGCTTAGTCTCAAGATGTTTAACATCAACGGTTGCGGTGAAAGACAGCAATTTATTACGAATTTGTTTTATAAATTGTATGGTGTTGCAAATAAAATGGTAGTTCACGATACTTGTGGTTAGGTAAACCTTGGCAGAAATTAGTTTCTTTTTTGTATTTTTAAAGTAACCTTGGAAATACAGGTATGATTTTCCTGCCGGAAAACGTAAGGCGACTTAGAAAACAAAACGCAAAACACCTAAACTTAATTAGCATCATAAGATGGAATAAATTATTAATAGATTCTTGTCTCTATATAAGTCTGTCATTGTATTTTAATGTCGTGGTATTTAAGTGACAAGGATATCTATCCGGTTATTATTTTATAACATGAGTTCAAATCGTAGCCGTGGAGCATATAACACTGATTTAAAGTATATTATGTTACTATATGTACTTATCTACCGAAATTCATATAGTCGTTCAGTGGTCGATTAAAAGCGCTGTGACGTACAGTCGATATGAAAAGGTTCGTCATCTTAACCATTAAGTTATGAGGACTATAAGACATAAATAAATTTTATTATGAATTAAAGGTCCCGGTAGACGTTGTCCTGCACTGAAAAAATGGAAATGTAGGATCCGGTCTCAGTGTCATCTACCAGTTCAAATTGTGGCTCTAAACCAATCTAGATCCGCACAATCAAACACACAAAAATCTTCAAAATCGATCCAGAATATTTTTCTTAAATCGATTTTTACTTGCAGGTGTACAAGAAACAGTACCTACTGCCAATATTAATAAACGTTACTTTAAGTTATATTTATAGAACATAGTAACGTGAAAAAAAGAAAATTGCAATGTTGACAATGACAAACACAAAAAGGTTTTACAATCAAACAACTTTCATCTATATAATTTTAAACTTTATTGTCAAACAGTGAAATATGGTTTTCCGCGGAAAAGTCTGTTCTGTGACTTAGTGTAAAAGGTAATATACTCGCGGAACATTAATTTAATCAATTTGATTACTTGCGAACCTTTTCATACCACGACTGTACATAGACAGACGGATGAACATGATGAATTAAATAAAGGTTCCATTTTACAGACAAAAGATAAAGATTGTTGGAGTTTTACCACAAATTGTTGGAACATCATATTGACTAGATTTTATTAAAGTTATAAAGAGGATAAAGATAACACCTAACGCTTTTCTTATATAAAACAATTCATTCATCAGATAAGATCCTTGCCTTAATACGCTACTACCACGTACCAATATGAAATATTTTCCATTAAACATTTTGAGTATTTAAACTATTCGTTTGCGTGATACAAGGGGATTATGTAAGTTGATTGGTCGTCTATTGGCTGTAGTTCTTCATTCTACATTCCTAATTTTAGAATATTTATTAAGGGTGCTATGGTTTGGTGGTGAAAACTTTTAAACCGAATCTTATTTAAACATAATCACCTCTTTAATGTCAGTGTCAGACGTTTTTTTCACTGATGTCAAACAACGAAGTTATTTTGACAACTCGAAAAATATAACACATAAACCGTTGAATTTTTCCATACAAATATCTCGTCTCTTCAAATCGTTACCCTACAAGTATTATTCATGATAAATCAGATTTTACTTTTAATAAAGACATCTAAATTCCCACGAAAAACTTATATCAAAATTATTCGTATTGTCTTTGGAAACAACATAAAAAATAACATTATATAATTTAAATTAATAATTGGGTTTTTGAAAAAAAAATTTTTTTGTGATAAATGGAAAGATTATATATTAGTTTTATAACAAACAATTTTTTTTTTGCAATAATTCAAAAGTTATTTCAAAATAAAAATTAATTTTTGAATCCAGTACCGAAGACACGCCGACAACTCCCGAACAAAACCCGAGCGCGTGTGACGTCATAATGTTAGTTTTCACTCATTGCAGTTGATAGAAAAATAATAAATACAGTGTTTTGATTTATTTCATTTTGTTGTCATTATTAAATATTTAAATTTATATCAAAAATGTCGAACCTCAAAAGTTATCGTTCTTGTTTTGTACCATTATGTACGAATACTACAAAGGCAACTCCTGATAAAAACGTTTTTAAATGTTCCCCAAGATGTCAAACGTCGAAATAAATGGTTTCAAGCAGTGCACCGTGATAATCCCCAAACAAAATCGATTTTTTTTTGTTGTGAAGATCATTTCGATGTAAGTATTTCTTAATACCATTTTTATTAATTATTATTTATCTAAGTATACAAATTAAATAATTATTATATATTTAAGTAAAGTTCAGTAAATATTTTTTTTTAACTGGACTCCAAATCATAACCTTTATAATCATAGCATTAAATTTTTTTTTTTATTGATAATTTAAAGTGCTTAAATAATAAATTTATGTATCTTTATCTAATGATTGGGATTCAATTTGATATATTTATATTATATTATATTATACTTAGTTGAACATAACCTATAGTTTTGTCGCCGTAACTCTCACGCGATGCTCTACAATTTATGAAATAAATAATTATATTTAATGTAATGGAGAATAAATACTTAAATATTTTCATTTATTATATTATTTTTTAACAGACTTACCTTCATGCCTTGGCACCTCGAACTTCAGCAGAATTAAACCGAACGTCATTTTTTTTAAAATCGGTGATCATAAATATATCAACATCAGGAATGTTATCAGACTTTGCCTTAATAAATCCTTTATCACACATAGCTAATCGGAACCAACTAACAATTCGTCTTTTAGCAATAAATTTTTAATATTGTCTAGTCACGTGTAATAGCCGTAAACGCTGTACTGCTATTAAATAGCTATAACATTATGACGTCACAACTATGGTGACCAATCATGGCGCGCTTATAGTCACGTGATTTTTATTTAAATTTCATCGATTTTAATTGTTCATAATTAATTGAAAAAATTTTTTTGAAGTTTTTGCATTAAATATCAATATTATTAATAATAAAGTTTTAAATACATAAAAAAACAATATTTTTTTTTTTTCAATTCCAATTTAATTACCGTTTTATGCAAAAGTTACAAAAATAGTTTTTAAAGAAAACGAGTACTGAATAACAAATGTCAGATGCCAAACATTTATCTGCAAAAGTGAACAGAAAAACACACAAAGGAATTTAAATTCACTCCTTGTAAAAACATCGTGTACAAAGTATTATAAGAATGCTCGGTACGCTTTCATTTAATTATTACGTACTATCCAGAATAGACCGCAATCATTTTGTGACAGACATCTTTAACAAGTTTATTAAAATAAAACTGAAAAGACCTACATATGTAAAATTCATGAAATAAATATATTTGTTAACATAGCAATTTTCCGGTTTTACTAACGTACATCGAATGCTTAAACAACAATAAAAAATATTATTCACTACATTTTTGGGTTTTTCTTAACTGTACTGTTTATCTTTATATGTAGTAATATAGGATTGAGTTTTTCCAGGATATGTATATAATATTATAATTAATATAAGCCCCAAAAGTCCCTCTGCTGGGCTCGGGCCTCCCGTCACGACATAGGGAACGGACAGAATATACCCGCCATGCTTGTCCAAGGTAGCTTGGCAGGTTTGACACATCGGTTATCTCGATAGGCAGGTTGCGTCACATTTTTTTTTTCACTATTATCACGCGGTAATTGTAACAATATAGGTGATGCATTCTTTCCGGCCAGGTTTCAAACTCGCGCCTTTTGAATTTGGGACACGTGCTCTAACCATTCCACTACCAGAACTTTTTGGGTATGTATAGCAGGGCTATATACATGCAAGTATAAGAATAGCCATATATCGTCAGACAGGTTTTAAAAAACAAAATAAAGTTTGTTAATTTTTTTATTTGAACTGATGGATAAGGATATATTTATTCTCTTCAAAAGTTTTAAGTTTAAGTGAAAATTAGGGAATAAATTCTAGAACTTCATAAATATTTCAATGTTTATTGAACTTTTCTTTCAAGTCAAAATGAATTTATAAGTAATGTCTATAGATTATTTTTATATTTTACTATTGTTGCAAGCCAATACTAATCCTTTGCAAGTTTCGGATTACCTCTTTTGAATTTGAGTGGTCTATTATTTCCGCTAACATGTTTGTTCGCCCGCCATAAGACGTCCTAAAACCTTTGCTCTGTTGGTATTCATGCGAATTTTTGGAAGCCATTAAGCTGACCATTTATCGATTTCAAGAACCAGTGGCTGGCAGGTGGCTAGGAAGCCATTTTAATTTAAAAATAGATGAGAGTCAGTCAGTCGGGAAAGGCGCCAGTCATGTTTTGACTGCGAACGAGGCGTTACCTAGTGAACTTTCAGGACTTTGCGCAATTTATGTGATTACGATTTTTTGCTCTACGTTTCGGTTTTATTGTATTCGGCTTTACTCGTAAAAACTGTGAATTACGTGTGTGTACTGTGTTCTTATATTATAGTATAACATACAAAGTTTATTTGTGATAATTCTATCGACATTTTCGAAATTACATCCTACAAATTCGTAACACTATTTATCAAATCAAACAGTTTTTTTAAATCAAAACTCACATTTTGTTAATTTACAATCTCATGCTTTTTATTATCGTCGCGGCTGACTAAATCCTAAGTCTACTGAATCTTAAATTACGCTCTCAGCGATAAAAGTCAACTGAGGCGAAAAATGAATCGGTGGGTGACGTCAATAAGTGAATTGTTAAAGTAGCACATTTTTTATTTACGATCTAGTCACTCCTAAGTGTGTCAGCGATATTAAGGAAATGTGGTATAATAACAATAAAACATCATATCGGTTACGACGATAGTATTCACTTAGAACATCAATAAACCAGTAGCCTCTTCCAATAAAGTTAAACTGTCGGAAGTTATACGGCGGATAAATAAATGTCTGCCGATCACGGCTGACTGATTCTGTTATTCGACGACTAGTAGTCATTTGTGTTATAAAATTACGTAATACGGGTCTGCAGTCATGTCATTATACCGATAGGTTTTTTATTTTATTTTTTATTACAAGAATTCAGCAGAAAGGCAGACGGCCCACTTGATGGAAAGCGGTTACCATCGCCTATGGGCATTTATGACATCACAAGTGCTACAAATGCGCTTAAGGGAGACTGGAACTAATGCCGGAACACAACTCAAGGTTGTTATGGCGACATACTTTAGACCAGGGGTGGTAGCGTCCAGTCGAACAAATGCCGCCAGCCACCTGGCTGTGGGCTGTTTTGTCGCCTCTTACGACAGGCCGCCCGGCAACAGGAAATTGTATTTTTTCTCCATTCCTGCACGGATATAAAATAAATATGAAGAATGAAAGAAAAAGTAATTACTTTATTTAGGAGAAATAAAGGTTTTATTAATATTAAGTAAACTAAAAGGTATGATGAATTTATCTTTTATTTTACTCAATATTATATAAGTCCTAAAATTAGACCCAGACTCAGCGTTATGCTAGCTGCTAAGGCCTGCCGCTGTTCTTCCGCCGGAGACCAACAGGTGGAGTCACGGAGGACAATATAACACAAATAGTATATCGAATGGTTCAGTTTAATAATTATAAAAATAAAACGGGATATTAGACATATTTACATCGAAAGAATCATCATAAACATATATACATATAAATTTAATTTAATAATTGAAATAAAAGTTAGGATGATATTTCTCATTAAATTTTCAGCAGCTCATATTTCCGTGGGGATTTGGAATGAGCTCCCGGCCGAGGTTTTCACATAGCGCTACGATATGCAGTTTTTCAAAAAGGGTGTCATAAAATTTCTTCGAGGCCGGCAGCGCGTTGGTGACATCTCTGATGTTGCAAACGTCCATAGGCGACGGTAACCGCTTTCCACCAGGTGGGCCGTCAGCCTGTTTGCTGTACTCCAGCTATAAAAAAAATCGTAAAGACTTATGATGGCTGTGAATATTTGTTCAAAATTGGATATTGTTGCTCGAAATATAATTATTTCATGTTTTTTTTACTACTACAATCTTCTAATCGTATGGGCTGAACTTCCCTAGTAAAACGGGTTTATTTATATACCATACTGAGAAACTGACACCAACACGCCTTATACTCTTGTCAGAATTGAGGAAATTACTGTTGAGGAACTCATGAAACCTGTTCAGAGATGTGTTCCTCATAAATAATTTATGAACACTTACAAACCATTCATTTAAAACATGGAATGAGGGAGTTTATGTTCAATTGCAGTGCATTTTACATAATCATGTTTATAATGAAAACTTAACCAAGTGTGTGGCAGTTCATAGACCATGTAGGATTCTGTAGAGATAGACGCGCATTTGACTATGTTATCCTAAAGAAGAATTTAATTGCTACTGTCCTATATTATATCTCAAAAGTTACTGAACGGATCTTGTTCGAACCAATTTGGCAAAAAATGTCTCCCGGGAGCAGTAGGTTGGTTCATATTCGCACAGTAAATTAGCATTGGTATCCAGGGTGGCAATGCAGGCAGCTACGCCACTCTCATCTGTCAGTGAAGTGATACATAGTCTTTAGTTTATTTTCAATATATTTTTTTTTTTTATTTTCTCTGAAAGTATTTTTGAACTAAACCTTGAATATATTCAGATATTTCCTTCTCTGAAGTGTATCAAATCAAACAATGTAATGATAAACGCTATACAGCCTAAGTGGCGAACAGCTATTTTGTAACAGTTACTAGGAACGGTTGTAATCGAAAAATCATCGATGATTAAAAATTTACTACTTCTAGATGAATCCTCGATATCCAAGCAGACTAGCACACAGACACTTGTTTTCTTATAAGGTGGAAATCACATAATAGAGTCTTATATCTGGTTAAAAACATGATTGGTACAAAATGAATTTTGCAAGGCTTTTTTATAAAAGAGCATTGTGTCTAAAGTGCTTCCGGCACTCGAAAGGGTGAGTTACGTTAGACAACCATTTCCAAACGGGCATGTTTCGCGTGTTCTTTCCCTCTCATATTGTATGGGATCTAGCCGTCTTATTTGCATATCGTGACTCGACATAGCGCGCAGTTCGGCGTAGTTGGCTCCATTATTGCGTATGCCGACCACGCTCAGTGCTTCCTGTTAATGAAGCTACCGTCTGATGGCCAATATACACGTACCAATTGGATTTTTCAATTTAATTTCATCGATCCATAAAACTCCAGCGTAAGTGGGCATTATCTGTGTTCTATTTTTAACAGTACTTGATTGCCGTTTTATGGAGTTATCTAGAGTAATTGCTCTTCTATAGTGTATTCGTCGGTTGTAGGTGCATCGATATATTTGTTACTAGGGGAGACCTTTTAGGCACTTAAGAGAGCGATGGCTAGGCATTGCAAATCGGTAAATCCCTATTAATATTATAAAAGCGAAAGTAACTCTGTCTGTCTTACGTTTTCACGGCTAACTACTGGACCGATTTGACTGAAACTCAGTATATATATTCGATGTCGAGGAGGAACATAGGGTACATTTTATCTCGAAAAATAAGGGTAGTTTCCAGGATATAAGTATATTTTTCTTTTTGGCTGCTTTCACGGAAAACTATTGGACTAATTTGGCCGATATTAGATATATATGTAAGTTCAATATTAGGATAGATATAGGATATTTTTCGTTCGAACGTACAATGCTAACTAAATTTTGTAATAACTATAAGTTTTTACAGTTTTACTATATGATTAATGCTGACAATTGATATGACATTATTCTTGACATCTTATTATACTACAGCTTAACTCTCTCATAAACTTCTTGCAGCGCTATTCATTTCCAGGATAAAAAGTGTCCTGTGTAACGTCCTTGCTGTCTAAAGTACACATAAAATTCCAGATTATCATTTCATTCCAGCTCCGTAAAGAAATATACACAAACAACTAAATACATTAACTGTCCCATGATTTTATCTACTTAATTAGGTATATTTATATGATTATACGTTTGTTATAATATTGTAGTGTCAGTTTTTATTTGAATTCGTATTTTACTATGAAAATATTAAAGATAATAATGAAGCCATATTGTCGTCTCTAATCACTCCAATGAGGAAAAGGCGAGATAAATAATATAATTTTTAGCTCAGTATAATTTTGGACGCGAAATCTAACTTTTGACCTGATATAGGCACTTTACTTAAGTTATTTAAATGATATGCATGTAGGTGGATTAATTAAAAAAATGAAAAACTTACGAGCTTTTTGAATATCATGAATATTGATGACTGAGTCGAATTTAACTCGGTAACATCGGATAAGTTGCATAACAAGCTAATAATAGCTTAGCCCAATATTCTAGTTAAATTACATTCCCTTCCTATTGACTTCAAATTGAACACGTGTACAGCACCTTTTATTAAAGTTCTATGATAGCGCGATGCCGACGCATCGTTGCCACACTTGTGTGCCATAAAGACCGGAAAATCGTACATCGTATAACGTACAATGGATCATTTCTTTACAATGAGGGGAAATGTTCTTATGACTAATGATAGGTGTTGGAGTTTAAAATCGACCAACTATTTCATCATCCATGCACAACCAAGTGTTCTCCATATCGTCGGCGTCAATGTACGATCTTGTAACTAACTACATTTTAGATGACAGACGTATTGCCCTGAAAAAATAAAATCTACGACTCGATTCTAGTACCTCCTACCGGTTCCAAAACACATAAAATCATTAAAATCGGAATAAATCCAGCAAAATGAAAAACGCGAACGAGGTTTTAGTTTCGAAGTAATAAAATGACAAGTTGCCATATTTATTAGTGAATTGTTTGTCAATTCCCCGAAAACGATACTTTTTCTGAATGAAAGGTATGTTATGTTCTTTTTTATACAACTGATAACGTGAATGCAAAATTTCATAATAACAGTGGAGGTGTTAATAGTAAATAATAGTTTATTGCGAACGCATTTGCATATAGTTCCCTATGACGTTACTTGTATATTGACAATATGTAATCTTAAAATGTAACACTTACAATTTCAATGTGTAACAATCGATTTACACAAATTATTAACAAATTGTGAGAAATTATTACACCGCGCATGAAAGTCACACCTTACGTTACATAGGTGCCAAATAGGAAAACTATGTTTTGCAAATAAACCAAAAATAGGCCGACAGGTATTAAGCTCGTTACACATTATTATATTACCAAACAAACGTATGGTTGTATGTCTTTCTTATATGATTTGAAATAATAATTCTTGGCTGTGTGGACAATATTTTCTTTTAATTTAATAAAACACATTCGGAGGTTGTTAACTTTAATCAGATAATAGTTATATTCAATAGAGACATTTCTATAGAGACATACGTCATCATGTTGCTTTGCTTTATGTTATTATTAATCTCGGCATCGTATTGTTACGAGCAGCGAGGGACTCGAATTAAAATGCCGTTGAAATTATTATAGAGTTTATTAGAACGATACAAACACGTATAAAACAGGTAGAAGTATAACCTAACACAACAAATCCAAACGTAATGCAGAAGGTCGTAATTCAATAAAACGCGCAAAGTCCGTCACTAATAGATTACCGAATGTACACGTCTCGCCTTAATCGTGGTTCTTGCTCGACTCTCCTCCCTCAATAAGGCCATCGTTTTATACTGCACAAACGCAATGTGCCCGTATTGTAGTCGACTTAATCCGCCACACCTAGATAACGACTAGGTCGCAAACGGCCCTAAAAGAGTACAATAAAACAATGGGCTGTTTCTAGGAACGTATGCCAATCAAACAGTAAACAAAAGAAGACGACCATAAAAGAATTATAATTAGTTTAAATGTCGACACGTAATAAAATCTGTTTTGTTTCAGATACGTAGGTGGATTTTGTTTTCGCCGGGACCAGAGTCGTAACAGTCTTATATCGAGCCGTATTTTATGTATCATATCATACTGCATTGTATTGTATTATAAATCTATTGCATCACATAATTACACCAAATATGTTACTATTTTTATTTCAAATTATATTAAAAATTCATATGGATTTCTCTCACACCTCCATAAAGATAGATTTCTTTTTCATATTGTTTTTGTAAATTGATCTTGAGTTTTCAGTACATAAAGTATTTGTTTTTGAATATGAATTGTAATTTAAGTTTCACAGTAGTTGGAATAAAAAGACCATGTTTAAACGTTTCTAAGAACACCAACAATTTCAACATTGCAAAAAGTATTATAAGAAAATAAACAAAAATTAAACTGCAAATAACAGGAAATAGCCCGGAGTCAATGCCACTAAAACACTTTAAGGCGAAGTAATTTTCGGATGCTGAGTCTTTGAAGAGGTATTTTGCAAGTAATAAGCGATACTGGGACGCGAGCAGACCGTTTGAGTTGACTACCCTCAGAAACCGTTACGTTAAGTCAGTCGTTAATTAGCAATTCATTATGAACTTAATCATTTAGATTTTAAAGACTCAAGTTAAAAAGAAGCAAATACGCTTTCATACATTCCTGAGCCCAGTTTGTAAAAAGATGAGAATGATTTAAAGAATTCTTTTTATTATGTTGATATTTGTTATGATTCCAGAGGGCTTACTTACTTTTAAATGATTTAATCGTGTGGTGTTATCATATTATTAATAAAATATTAATAATATAATAAAATTTGTTTACATAATTTGGTAATCAATAACTTATTTCATTTGTGTATGTCTTATTTTTAAGATGACGGCCTCTGTGGTTGAGCGGGCTAAGCTTTTGACGGCCTGCCTCACTGCAACCCAGAGGCTCCGGGTTCGATTCCCGGTATAGTAAATTTCGGAAGCGTATTTTCTCCGTTATTTACCATGGTCTGGGTGTCTGGGATCGGCCCCAGAGTGGTCCGTTGTATATTACCCATAACCCAAGCGTAACTTGCTTAATTTGGGGATATGCAGTGTGTGTGTTTGTCTGTCGATTATTATTATTTATTATTATTAAGATATTTTGTCTTCCAGATAGAATTTTGGGTTGATGTTTTCCATATTGAACCGAATTCAAAAGGAGAAGCTTCTCAATTCATCTGTATATTTTTTTTACTATGTTCGTTTCTCAATTTCCCCGTGAATTGTGGTTTTCAAAATCTTTCTCTTAATCGAAAGGTTATACTCACGAATTGGACAAGTAGTCACTACGTGGGGGTCTGATAAGTGGATACTAGGGAAATCGAGAGAAATTCTCTAAAATGATTAACCGACTTTTTTGTTACCCAATACCTCCGACAATTATGGAGCGATTTTCATTTTTTTTATTCGAAATAGTATACTCCCGAAGTGGTCCCATTATCAACAAGTCAGGATCTAATGACTGGTTCGCAAGGAAATCGAGATCAACCCTTGGCGATGAGCGTTTACACCGAAGAGTGAGATAGCAACCTTGTAATACATTATTTCTAAAGCTATTGAAGTATTTGCCAAGTTAAACATAAAAAAACAACACATTTGCAAAATATAGTAATTTTTATGCGGTTTCCCCACGTATTGGATGAAATAGTAACTTATAACTCAATCGGTAGCCGGCTTTTGTTTCAAAATATGCGGTAAGATTAAGAAAAAATATGTTCCTAGCGCCACTAATACATATCGAGAGCTTCAAAATAAATGGACTTACAGGCAACGTACTTGCCTATATGAAGAGGTTAATGAAAATATACAATGCAAAAGTTGTTTCTCAGGATCGCCCAAATGGAGACTCATAGTCTCTGCGTACCCCCATGAGAAACAAGCGCGATAATATGTATTTTCACATAAAAGATTGTTTGTTTAAAATCACATTCAAAGAAATAACGGTGTTCCATTAAAATATTGTTTTAACCTTTATCAGTCAGTATAAACACCTGAGTAAATGTTAAAAGAATGAGAACAAAACAATGTAAGCGTTTACTTACAATATACAATTAACATTACACATGTATTATGTATTAAAATTATTATGAATGTCAAACTAAGTTCATGTATTTCAACCTTGCAGTTTTTATACAGATTTATGAAATATTTATTACCTTTACCGATTCAGTTGTTAGTGCTTCTACGTATTTTAATTTTACATGGTCTAACGATAATTTGCATGTCTATATACACATATTATTTTTCCCTGAAATGAATATAGTTTCTAATATTTTTTACGATTTCTCCACACAATAGTGGTAGTTGACAGTCAAGTGTACTGAGCAAAGCATGAGTAGCGTGGACATGAAAGGAATTGACATGAATATGAAGGCATACCCTTCATATTCATGAAGATGTAGACTTGAATTTAGTCCGTGTATTATATTTTGTACTATTATATTATATGAGAATAGCATTTTTTTACGCCCTAACTTAAACTAGACGAACAGCGTGTCAATTATATATTATTTTTGAAAAAGTTTATAAAAAAAATTATATATCATAAAAGTAAAACAAGACGTAGCATAGTATCGCGCTAGCTCTTTTATATGATAAGAATTTTAGAGTTTAGTTAAACGTGTGTAGACGTAGGTGTAGACTACAGCTTCCCAGCAAATTTAACTAATATAAATAAAGACCCCGCGGTTGTTGAGGAAAATGATTTTCAGCCAGATGGATCAGGCATTTATATAAGGGTTACGTTATTACCAATATGTCTATGAAACCTTAAAATTAATATAATAATATGTAGTATCTGGCAGGGTAGACACTAGAATCTGTTAAAATTAGTGATCAATTGCCAGACGTCGTCTCCCGTCTTTGCAGTCCGAATGAAACACATCTCCAAATGAGACACATCTCGATGGCATATAGAATTATTTTTATTTTAATAATATCAATCAGTCACTATAATCTTTATTTAGGTCAATATAACTTATATCTTTAGTTAGCTATTTGGTTGTTGTATTCAGTGAAATCGATAGTAATTTATCGCTCTTTTCGATTTTATAGTATGCAAATTCATTAAATTGTATTTACTGAGCTAGGTATATTATAATCTCTTTAAAACACTTTCGCTCGTGAAGGTCGCTTCCACTGTGCTTTGAATATTACGCCGGCTGGTTGCGCGTGCCCACCGGCTTTAGTAACTGTTCCATAACAATTTAAACATTTTAGAGTAATATCATTACATCTTATTGGCTTTTTAAAGTAAAACAAGTTCTTGGCAGTCCCAACGCAACAAAGGATTTTGTTCCGTTACTGATTCCGGTTACCTCTTTTTCACTCACAATTTTTGGGGTCGGCACGATACATCTTTTCATTCCATACTCCTCTATTCTGTCATACGTACTCTGTCACACTACAATCATTTCATCCTTCACACAATTATTCGTTTTTTGGTGTATTTTACATTTCATCAATCAAATCAACAAAACAATCAAAACTGGAAGCAGTTTAATCTTTTTATGACATTAATTTCATCTCGGTATTACATGTCTATACCACAAATATGATTCGTTAACCATACAAAGCATTTTATTTTTAACAGACTGCGTTCCCTTTAATATCATATCGACGCTTAAAAGGCAATCATGACTAAGCGACATTGATAACTTTACAGCGACATTGAGTGAAACTTTACAAGGTTCAATAATAAAAAATAAAAATATCATAACATTTCGCCTAATTGTTCCATTAAAATAATTTTAACACTGGTAGATATATTTTAAACGAACAATTAGGCGAAATGTTATGATTTTTATTTTTGAACTTTAAATCACTCTCCTGTAAAGTTTAGTCAATGTCGCTTAGTCATGATTGCCTTTCAGACGTCGATATGCAACCCTCACACGGGTCGCAACCCAGGTTGAGAAACAATGATCGATGCATTCGACTAAATGTTTAAAATTAATAATACTACATTTTTATTTTCAATTCTTAAGTAATTAAAAAATTGTATTGCAGATAATAATCAAACGATTTCACGTTCAATGTCAACGTCTATCTAGTCACCGATCACATTACACTTGCATACATCGTCGAAGCGAGCTCTAGCCTTGTTTTGTACTCTTTATGGTTGCTAATATGCTCATTATCTCAATATAGCGCAAGACGTGATCATATCGCTAAGTTTAGTGTCTAATTCTATATCTGGGCTCCCGTTACAGTAATAACAGTTTTGTGGGCTCATAGTTTAGACTGGACGTCTGCCTAGCAATTTCACGCTACACGCGTAGAACTACGAATAAATCGGGGCTTTTTCCTGTATACTTTAGCTAATAAAACCTTCGAATTTAACGCCAATGTTTACATTTAAATACCTTAATGGTTCACTACTCTATTCTCAAACGTTCATCAAAGTTCCCAATTATTATCATATTTTTTCCTCTCAAATCTAAGCACTTGTTTACTTCTACTCGTACATTACAAACAACATTGCTTTGAAGAGTCAATTTCTTTGGCGCAATGCACTTTACAGTTAACACATCGACAACAAATAAAGACATAATGCAACATGCATATCGTCCTACAGATGTGGAATACTCACCCTCTGAACAATCGTCACAGGTATACTGCCATTTCTTAAAAAGGATAACTGTAACCTAGCAGTCCAGTTTTATGAGTTGATATTTTTTAATGTAAACTGAAATGAAGCACTGGTGAAGATAAATTACACCTAAATAAATTATCTTTTTCTTTACTTCCATTGAACCATAATAATACCACATAATTGTGGCTCGCAAAAAGTTGCATATTGAATAAATTACTTAATAATAGCATCTTTTTTTTTCAAATATATTCATGCAAGAAAAACTTCATTACTCATGAACTATCTACTCTGAGTGAATTCGTCATATGACGCATTCTGCAACAGATTCTAAAGCTGTAAACAAGTCCAGCGTAAAATATCTCGCTATCAACTCACTATTAAAATATCATGACAAAATTATTTTATTTCTGATGCGGCTGTGGAAATGGGGCGTCAGAGCATCAAAATAGTAGTATTTCGTTGTCGTCAGATAAACACTTCTTTGGACGTACTCGTTTTAATACAGATGATAAAACACGCTGAGAGACGCAGTCTTCCTGGTAAGCAATTCAAGAGCATCTATTAATATGGGATCGGAGTCGAGTGTGCCTTACATATGCCCCGTCCTATAGGCAACAGTATCTAACATTCCATATGGGGAATGAGTTGCATTTTATAAAGCACAAATGGTTGCTACAGGGTGAATTATTGCTTAGACTGATTAAGCCTTCCAGGTGACCCCGAAACTGCACGTCATTTGTTATATTGACGCCAAGGTCGCGATACTAATGAAGATGATAAGTTCTTTGGAGCTGTGGCACAGGACATGGATTTCTTTGATTAGATAGGTTTCCTGAGTGTGGAATTACGCATTTTAAAGTACATAGTACTTTTCCCATGAACTCGAATGACCGGTAGTATGTCTTAATAATGAATAGCTTCGAACATACTGATGTATAGTCAGTCGTCAAACTGTCCGAGTATAACATAATGTTGCCATGAAAACTGAATAGTTAAATTCACTACTGGCAAATTCCCGTTCGCCATAAGAACTTACGAGCTATTGTGCTGACCGTCTGTGACAAAGTAAAGCCGGATGGGATACGGAATATTCTAAGGTTCGCATTTTATAACAATTTTATTACCGTTTCAGACTTATATATTGAACCAGAACTGGTTGTAACTGGTAGAACGGACGTTCTATGATGATATAAATATTTTTTATAAAGGTTCAAAATGACACTATACGTTATATTCTCAGTTAATAACAACATGGCAATTTTCCTGGGTAATTAAAAAAAATATATTCTTCATAGTAAAAAGTTTTAATTTATTGCCTAAAGTTGGTATAACAATAACTTAAATAAAAATTCTTCTACATAATAATACATTGGGTATTACTTTCTCGTCTGGTCTCGGATCTTCCAAAGCTGAGGCAAGTTAATAGATTTCAGTTAGCAATAACATCACTATCATTTTTTTACACTCGCTTTGTCATTTTTGGTACTTATAATAAACTATATTTGTTATAAAGATTTCTAAAATAATATTTTTTGTATGTTTCACGTCAATCTCAGACTTATAGACATATTCTATACATATAACAACAATAATGCTCAAAACAACGCATGAGGTGCTTGAACGTCCTAATTACCCCAGATTATTTACTTATGTCAGTCATGCAGGAAAACTAGAGGTGTGGAGAACATTCCAACTTCGATTGACTTAAAATACAAACTGACCTTTTTATCTTTTAAAATAGTAAAACGCTAATAAAGAGAAAGAAATATTATTTTAAAATATACGAGAGACATCATAAAATCAGTTACTAAATAATCTCCTCAAGCATCAAGTTGCGCATGAGTGTTGCTCTAGAATACGGGCAAATGTTCTTGCAAACTTAACATCTCTAAGGTCGATTAGAAACTAAAATAATACTAAGAGGAATTAACGACCATATACAAAACTAGGTTTTTTTTGTATGGTTTACTTCCCTTAAAATAACTGTATGAATATGATAGATTATAATGAATCAATTGTTGTTTAAGTGATTGTAGTTCATTACTAAACATAGACCACGTAATTGTTAAAGCCGTGTAAACTCCGCTTTCCTGATTCAAGCCTAGCCACAAACATTATAAAGGTATCAGTAATACCTACTACATACACAAGAAATAGCTCTAAATGAAACTATAGATTTGATAATCCCAATTAACTACAAAAACTGATTTTCACTTCACCAAATTGAAATCTAACACGATATAGTGACCTTTAATGTAGAGATACATTAGTACCGAGTGTCTTGGCCAAAATTTCTCCCCTTTTCAGTAGGAGAGAAGGCCGACTCATTTCATCACCCATTTCTAGTCATCAGTATACGATTTCCTTCAATATCATCGATCCACTGATTGGAATACGAGACACTCCATCTACTCCAGGGTTCGATTGCTTCTTTGTCATTAGTTCAGACACACATAAACGACGCTTTGCCACTTTATTTTAAAAATTCGTGAAATATAACCGTTAGCTTGATTCTCTTATGTATAGATAAAAGCAATACTTTTAATATAAGCTTCTGGAAGGCTACATACAGACCGGGTATAGCGTTCTCACTCGGATGTTATTCGGATTGACATTTCACTAAACGTTAAAAATTGACTAGATCTTAAGACAAACTCTTATTACACCATATTGATTCACAAAAATGATCTAAAAAATAAAGTACTTATAATAACCGCTTTACGCTCAAATACTTTTCGTTATTCTTGTACATTGATTTTTTTCTGTGGATTTCTTTAAAACGAAGTATGAAAGACGTTGATAGTAAGATATCTGCACAAGCTCACGTAGCTTCTGTCGGGTGTATTTAAGTTGTACGCATGTATCCTTTTTCACGAGAGATAATCAAGTGGCGTAATCATTATTATGCGTCTCTTATATTGATAAAACATGTTCCTTTATAATTTAAGCCGATTAAGCTCTAAAGTATATGCGCTAAGGCGGCACATCTGCACTGAGGAATAGATAAGATATATTAATTTATCCAAACACCACCGCAACAGATAGCATCTGACTAACGAGGATCGTGAGCCGATAAACATTAATCAGAAACACAACTTGCTAATTTATCTGAAGGAAATGAAACCTGTACTACGCAATAGTGAATGGTTGCATTCGAAATGCTTTTAGAAGTTTAGCTGTTGGTTGATTGAATATTGCCAACAGTCGAGCAAGTGATCTTTATCAAGCTTAGCAACCTATTACTAATTAACCGGTACTAATATAATACCTATTTCTATAATATTAATGAGTAACTAATTCTTATTCTATGTGCATCGCTTCGCAACGTGTTATCAATGTTTTAAGTAAAATAAACTTAAAAAATAATTACTCTGAAACATGTCTCGAATTTTTTTTAAATAACTTAAAAATTCTCACAATTAATGTGTATCTTAATCCCAAAGAACAAGGCTTTAATTGACATAAGATAGTAGATATTTCTAGTAATACCTTGTAAGATTTTTATTATTCTTAAAAATAAATAAATACAATTGATTGATAAGTTTTATTGTAAGTAACCAAATGATTCATATTATCACAATTACATTATGTTAAACGCCGGACTTTTTTTTTGAAAATGAGGTAAACAATAAAAAGAAAATACTTTTCAGTTCAATTCTTCATTATATTTTACGCAAAACGTAACGTAACGAACTCTCGATATTTGTGTGGCTAATAAGTATAAAATTACATATTATTGAATAAGTTAATGTCTCAACTGTTGAGATGCCGATTTTTAAGAGGTTAGTTTAAAGAGGGCCAAGTTTGCAGAAGTAATTTTTTGGATTAATTCCTCCCTTAAAGCGAAATCTAGTATGATTCTTTATTGTTACATCTAAAAGTGCGGGGAGCTATACAACGGCACCATATTGGGCATAGTATTTTCATAGAATTACTATCAACTTTATAGTTTATAATTTCTATATCACCTAATAAACATTTTATTGCTCGTAAACACTTAAATATTTCTTTCACTAGTTCTTACGTCTCTTAACTACTAGTAAATATAGTTCACGATACTTTAGTACCTACGCACAGACTGAAAATAAGTTAAGGTATTAATAGTTAACATTTTATAATTAATATTTACAAGACTTACAATAATCAAGTTACGATATACCTCGTAAAGCTCTGGTTTGATTATGTAGAGAATAGTTTATGGTTAGCAGTAAATAAATACTGTTCCCGCTGGTCATTATTGCATTCAGCTCAGTAATTACAATTCTTTTTAATAGATTGAATAACCATTATCACTATGATTGGAATAAAATATAACATTAATGCATTATATATGTAATTACAGTTATTACAAAAATTGCGAATAATAATATAATTTTATCCTACATTTTTCTTAAAATACATACACACATAACTTCACGCCAACCCCTTGCGGGGCAGGCACGAACAACAGAGCGCAAAAACGTAAGATAAAAGCACTAGTAGTTGACGCCACACTAGTAAGTGATTCTTTGGTATAAAAAAGGCGAAATACGGAAACAGCTCATTCAAATAAAATATTAAACACTATTCAACCACAATAAATTACCGATTTCGTGCATTTTCCTCATTTCAAGATTGTATGGCTAATAGTCAACTATTAGTGTTATTTGCTGGTCCTTTTTTACCTCAAATAATAAAGCGATTAGATTTTTATAAAACTATAAACTTATCGCTTTATTCAAATGGCTGTTAGTACTTGTTTTCGTGATTTCTTTGGTATGTATAGAGTTAAATCTGATGTGGGTACGGTTTTAAAAACTGGTGTTGATCAATTCATTGTTTTCAAAGTATCAAAAAAAAGAACAGTTGAGTCCCTTTTTTTCAAAATGATTGCATTAACTGTATCGTTAACTTTAAATGCTATAAAAATATATGCTTTACTAAGATCTTTGTAAAAAAGGGAGTCGTTTTCATTTTAAACTTCATTTAAAACAACGTGTTATTTGTTACAGAAGCAGTACAAGAGCGAGGCGCCGCAGTGGCGCCCTCCTCTACACGCATGCTGATGACAGAATAAATTGTGATGCTGGCACCAACAAGACCCTACAGGAAACTGCGTCCTAGAGGACGACGAAGGACGTTATAGCGATCCAGTCAGTTACTTTAAGTGAAAGTGCCTAAACCCATAAAACCATGTTGAGTACCCGTCGTAACTTTATATTTAGAGTAAGCATTGTCATCAATATTGCTGTTTTGTTGTATGCGGCGATGCATCTTTCCGGAAACAATGCTCCGGGGGTGGAGTGGGTTCCTATCACAGTGGACGGTTCTGAAAGGACCGGTGAGTTTCGGTACATCCAAGATTTGCGGAACGAAACTGACATGAGAACTATTGAATCAAGCGTTAGAAACTTTGAAGAGTCTACATCCCAAAAGACTACTTCGACGATGCCTACAACTAATAAGACTACATCTAGCACAGCTTCCAATATTGAATTAGAGAGGAAAGTTAGCGCAGTGCCATCGGAGTCAGATCTCACTAATGAAACACTTGACATAGTCGATGAAAACGCTTTGTCAGAATCGACTCTTACACGCTTGCGTTCATTGCTTGCGTGTACTGAAAAAGACTTTCTTCCGCAAACTATGCAACGTGGGGAATTCTGGGTTCTAAAAAACTACGTGCGAGCTGATCATGGAACGGTCTCTTGTCATGAGACCGTTACCTATACAACTCACGCTGGCTTCGAGTTCTTGGACAACGTTCTGCCTCTTGTTGAACGGTATGTTACTCTACTTATTGTTTTAATATATTAAAAATCGTTTGAATTTTTTTTATAGCTGTCCATGAGTCGGAATATATTACAAATAAATTAATATGATTTTGCTCAATTGGTTCTGCTGATACCAATTTAATCAGAAATACGTTCAAATTTCTTCAATTGTTAATGCTGTAATCAATTAAAAGCTTTATCTCGTATACTGTTTTATAATATTAATAATGTTATAGAGGTTTGACATTTATTTTCCTACTTTTATAGACAGGCTTAATAAAAATCAGCCGTTATACACGATTGTACAAAATCGCGTGTTGAAACAAGTTTCAATTGATTTTTATGAAGCACATAAGTGTAGACAATTTATACCAATGCCATATCAAGATAAACTACAATGTTTTAAAACTACGCGACGCGAGGGCGATTCGTTATAGTAATAGGCAGAATCTATTTATTATTTAAATCTGTAGACTGGGCGTAGCCGTCTGCTGCCTTTTAGGGTTCTCCATTTTAATTAATACGTTTTTATTTGCCTGCTGTTGACGGCATCAGTTTCATTGCTAATGTTTACAAGTTGTTATCTTGACCAAGTATTACTTGAGCCACTCTTTCTATTTCATTTAAAAACTAGAATGTTATGCTAGTTAAAAATGCTAGAGATTCTCCTGCGATTTTGCTTTCGAACACTTTTTGGGAAAAATGTCATATATCCTAAATTTCGTGGTAGTTCTTTCATATCCAAGGTTAAAGAGAATATGACCAAAAATGTTCATTTATACCAATGCCATGCATACATTCAGACACCCTTACTTTCACATACATTCTTTACACATTATTACACACAAAACATTATTTGAGAATTTGTACGCCGCATTTTCAGCAAACAAGGTTTGCACTCAGCATATTGTTGTGCCGGAGTTATATCCGACACAACGCTGATTTTCAGTGCAAACCTTTCTTTTGGTGTAAGACCATAACGACCCAATTTTGTTAATGTAAAAAATAAAAAGTAAATAATAATTAATAAAAGTAATCGTAATTATGTAATACATAATTATTATAACAAATAAATAAACTTCAATAAAACTAACAACTAATATACCTTGTCACTTCAAAAACTTAAAATAAATACTGATGTTGTCAACTTGTATCGAATCATTTATTCGAATACAATATGATAAAGTGCTTACCGAGCAAATGTCATTCTACTAAGAGCTTAAGATATGAAGTGTTTAATAAACTTTATATATCCACTCTATATACTATACAGACCATGCACAAGACTGTCTCGCATTACAGGTAGGTTGTCAGCCGATTATATAGTGGATAAACACATTCACACACACTCTGGATTCCCGTTATTTCTACTTTGCATTATCACTTTAGGCTCGATTTGATTGGAGCCCATAATGTAGAATAGTCAATAAACTTGAATAAAAACTCAAAAATAAGTTTACTAAAATATATTTTCCTTTATTTGGACAGATTATCATCTCAAAACTTGATAATATTGAGGATAAGTATTGTTTTAGAATGCGGACTTGAGTGTTTGAAAAACAAACTATTTTACAAGTAAATAAGTCTAGACCAGAGAGTACATTAATATAGGTAGGTCTAGACGATTTATGGATAGAGTAAACCTCGTCTAGTAGTCGCCATACGGGAAGCTCATCTCATACATACCTAACTGTATCATGTAGAATCCTGGTTAAGATGATCACTGCTACAATCTCACCGGTAATAGCAATAAATCAGGATACTTTATTTGACAAAACTCCGCTATTTGGAGACTTAAAGATTCTATCAGCCAAACATAACACGTCTCTTAAACTGTTATACGCAGGTTTCGGAATTCACAAATGAACTCTATTTAGTAACTGTACGAGTTATTTATACAAATCATCAAGTTTTGAATACTTTATTGCTAATGTCACACAAAACAACGTCATTATTATGTTTAGTAGATTCGCTTTCAAAAACGATACACAAACGTTGGTAATGTAGGCGGACTATTGACAAGGAGGATTATTTCAGTTTCATACTCTAAAATAATTATCGCCGGATTTTGAAGTTTTATCATTAAAAAAAAACTATCCATAACAGTATTGACTTTTAAATCATGTTGCACGTTAACATATTGGCTGTTGTACGAGTGTAATGTATTTGTCAAGGTTTATATGTCGTGGAAACTTACTAAAATATAAGAGCTCTTTAGCTTCTGTATTTAACATTGATATTGCTGCTAGCTGGCACTTTATCCACGTAATTATTATTTAGTGTTTAATATAGTTACATTTTGCGTTCCGTTTTATTTTCTTAAAAGAAACAATAAAGCCAAAATTGAACATTTTTGCAGATATATCATTAAGTATATACCAAGATAATTAATTATGTATTTTCAGGCTACCATAAGATGTCTGTTGTTATGCGTTAATGACTTCCAACTTCTTTTAGAAATTGATAAATATTTGACAATTAATAAATCATAAACAAAAGCCCTATTAAAATAGAACATAGCTATAAAATCAAATTCGATAACATAAAACTTGATGGTACTTAAATCGTGATTAGTAGCAATGCCATAGAAAAGTGATGTTGAGCAACTTCAATTCAATAGTATTTCATAATTTATAACAAAAACAGATAGATATAATTTCAATCGCATTTGTACAGACGTACATCATACAATATAATATGTAATAAAATTATTGCGAAGCAACATATCCAATTGATGTGAATGCATTTATTATTGGCACACAATATAGACATATTGTGATATGTATCTGCGTTGGTTTGAATGAAGCAATATACTAACAATAGTTCACTTTCATACTTGACATTTGAAACTGTTCCGGTCTCCGGTGTCACTTGAATAGAGATTACGTAGACTGTCTAAATTCACCAAAGAAGTGCAAATTGCCGTGATGTAAAATTTTGCCTAAAACTACTAGTTGAACGAGAGATATGTTAAAACTCTTTTACGATACACAGCTAAACACGTAGTTTAACTATAGATACTCTTTTTGTTATTACACGACTCTGGTGTATCGAGAGGGTCCCCTTATATTGCTTGATGTAATAATCACATCAGACTACTATCCTGTAAGAAGTCTCGTGATGAGAGGCGTAATTGACCACTGAGACTTGGGACATGTATGTGTATTGTGTAAGTAGATTATTACTCACAATATATATATTTCCAAACTAAGTAAGCTATGCTTGTATTATGGGTAACATACTACGGAAAACTGTAAGACGACTCTAAACACCTATCACATAGTAAATAACAGAAGGTTGGTTTATTAAATTTACTTTGCCAAGAATCTAATCTATACATCTATGTCCCGTTGAAGAACGTTGACTTTTACCGCAAGGGACAAAGAGTTAACTATTTTGCAACAGTTTCTTGTTACCTTTCGTAAATAAATAACAAATAATTTATAAAGAATATTTTGAAACTTGACAAGTCTGTTGTTGGGTTGGTTGTTGGGTAGGTTAGGATTTCTGTTATACAAAACAATGTTTTCATTTAATATAAAATCGAGTTTGAAAATTAACTTTAAAACGTGGCTAATATTGAAATCGATTCTCAATTAATAACCTCCTAACAACAGTCTTGTAGACAGAAACAAACTTGATACATCACCTTATTGAACGGCGGTGATTGATCGTTCAAAGCGTAATATTTACGTCAAGCCTCTAGTTGTATTGTGTATTGTATTTGGTATAACAATCGTATATGATTGTGATTTACTTTGGAGTGGTCGTTCGGAGACGACCTCGTAAACGTCAACGTGCCTCACACGACGTTCATACAAATATTTTCATTCTACATCATACAATACGGACGTCGACTATCTAGAACAATATTCAGGAATTTGACACATCTTTTCTTATATATAAAAATGAGTGTTTGTCTGTATGTCCTTTAATAATATCAGCGCATAAATTTCCCACTGCTACTGCCCACCACGCTTGTCCAAGGCGGCTTGGCAGGTTTGACACATCGGTTATCTCGATGTGCAGGTTGCATCACGATGTTTTCCTTCACCGTTATTAGCACGTGGTAATTGTAACAATATGCACATTAGATCAGAAAACTGACTAAGAGGTGCATGCGTTCCGGCCAGGATCGAACCCGCGCCCTTCGATTCAGGGGATTCGCGTGCGCTAGCCATTACGCTACCACGACTTTTACTGTATGTCCTTTATAGAATCGTAATCTATACATTTGATCACGTGATGATCTTTTGCAAAGTTGTTGTGTATGAGCCAGATACGGTTTCTGAGTTGGTTCCCAATCGGACCCGATAGGTGACGCTGCTGTCGGCATATCGATTGAAGCTTTTCCGGGCAGGACGACGTCTGCCGGGACAGCTAGTTATATATAAAAATCGATTGATGTTCATTATTCTCGCTTAAACTCAAAACGGCCCGACCTATTTTGATAAAATTATGTGAGTATTTAAATGGGCCATCCAGGGACCCAACCTGGATGGTTTAAATTTACAACTGGACCAAGAGGGCTGCAACCGGGATCTAGTTTTTTATTCTTCAAGGCATGTCCTACGCCTGCCAAGCCCAATAGTATTACAATAAATTCTAGAACCATTTACATAATTTTTTTAAAACTAAAACAAAAGCGAATTCACTCTAAAAACCAAAAAAACTAATTTCTTTCTGTAGCACCTTGAAGTCGGTGCCAAGTAAAACATAAATAAACAACAAGGAATTCGCAAAATATAGTAATACAACAACATAAAACTCCTTACTGACGTAAGGTGTTGTGGAAATAAGTCGGCTAAGTATTATTTTTTTGGATAGTAATGCGATTTCGCTTTTTTTGGTAAAAAATGATTATTTTTGTTAATTGCGCAAATCATCGAATAGCTTTAGAAATGATATATTAAACGTCTCCTTCATTTTGAAGTCGGGTAAAAAGAGTGTGCGTTTAAATATCTTATTATTATCTTTCTTTGCAATTAGAAATAATTTTAATTAGTTTTGTAAGAATCATGAGGTCACAACGCAGTACTCGTAGTACACCCATACAAAATCAAAGGCTGCTTTTTACGTTGATAAAAATATCAATCAAGTGTTATGTTTCGTAGAGATTGTAACTTTTAAAGACCTGCCTTGCGATGTACCACAAGCCTATGTACTAGAAAAAATATTCTTCCCTTAGTTATGTGTATTACAGCCACTTATAAAAACAAACACCACTTGATCATGACCTCAATACTTACGTAACTATCACGAACATGACTTTGATAGTCTACCACAGAATTTTGAACATCGTATGTCATAAGTAGGTGTTCCACTTCAATCAGATGTGAGACGAGTTAATTTATTTCGGAAAACATTAGACAATTACAAAGGTAGAGCATATCTAAAAGCGTTTAACAACTGTGTCTTACATACCTAAAACAGAATTAGTTATCGTTTGCGGACCGTGAAATAGTTTTACATTTGTACAGTTAGTAAGAAAATTGTATTAGCAAATCGAAAATATCGGCCAAGTGATTATCAGTCGTCACATAATGAAGGTTGTTTTTGACATTGAACCCAAAGAAAAATTCAACCGAAACGCATTATAACGCATCTTATTCTAAATATTTTTTGTTCTTTTTTTTCAGTAATGTCACTTCATAACCTCACGTATCATAACCTCACCTCTCACTCATAAAAGAAAGAGAGAATTCAAAGTTATTCTACCAAATAATAATAACATTAATTTCGTCGTAACTGACTCACGTAAAGGCCTATAAGTCTTATATAGAGAGCGCATTAGTATTTTTAAATGTCATAGCGATGTACCTATCATCAAGTCCGTTGCTGTCTGTGAATAAAAAAAAAAAAAAAAAATATAGAATAAAAATACACTTCACTCGAGTTTGTATAATTATCTTACTTTTTTCATTAATATATTAGACAATTAGCATTAGTCTCTTTAAGAGAGCAGCAGCGTATTTTAAGGCTTAACATGACGTAACAAATGTCCATAGGCGATGTTACCATCGCTTTCCAGCTTTCCATCAGGTGGGCTGTCTGCCTGTCTGCAGAACTCGTGCAATAAAAAAAAATAGCATTGCTTGTATAGAGATTTAATCAAATTTTAACCAGTGTTAAGGCATAGAAATTGATACTAACATATAGAACAGACTGATAGTGTAGAAACTAAATAGTAGTTTGCCCATCATTAAATTCGAATAAATATGGCCAATAAAACTACAGTACAAGTACTTGTTGTTGTACACCAACATATGAGAAAATGTACGCAATTATCTGAAATTCTATCATGTAGTATAAAGAGGCCTTTATTGCTAAAACCAAAATCATCTTGGCAACCTTATACTTTTCCTATTATAACTACTATTTCCTTAACCAAAAATGTCTCAATCAACAAGGTAAATCAATGGTGTATGGTTGTGAGAATGTTTTATACGATGAAACTAATGTAACAATAATATTTCAGAAATTATAATATATAATAATAGCATCCCATGTCCCACTGCTGGGCTCGGGCCTCCCATTATAGGGGAATGGACAGTATACCCGCCACGCTTGTCGACCACCTTTGCCAAGGCGACTTGGCTAATTTGGCACGTCGGTTATCTCGGTGGATGCATCACGATGATTTCCTCCACCGTAGCACGTGGTAATTGTTACAATATGCACATTATAGGTCAGAAAATTGACTAAGTGGTGCATGCGTTCCAGCCAGGATCGAACCGCGCCCTCTGAGTCTGGGACGCGTGCGCTAGCCATTACGCTACCACGACTTGTTCAGGAATTGTTCACTTATAATAATGATGTTTTGTTGTAAAACTAGCGAAGAAACTTTCGATTTCCAATCTAGAATTGTAACGTTATGTAAATAAGTGTTTGTTTTAAATTTTAATTAGCGTAACTTGTTATTTTTTAGTAACTCAATGCATTAAGAAAGTGAAATGCAAGCGAGATGTTTATTATATAGAATTTAGAAAAACACAAGTGATTGTAACTTGTGTAATATAATGTCTACCTTATGTGTTTTGCTTCCATCTCTTAGAGTTGGGTTTCTGATATATTACTATTTATTCTTTTAAGTTACCATTGGTAAAAACACAAGGGTAAGATTGTCGCGCGTTGGGGGCTGGTGCGGGAAAAGAGGTAATTCTTTGTTCTGTGTGTAGAAAATCGGCGGCATTACTTGTGTGGACTTTATGTCAAATTTCAAGTACTAGTAAGGCAAATGATTAGGTGAGATAAAGGAACTGGCCACAAGTTCGTGCAAGCCAACAGCAGATCCTACTCGACCATTGATGTAACACTTATTAATATATTTATTTTAATCAATTTACAATATTATTTTAATATCCGAAAATACTCCAAAGGTAATATAGTAGATTATGTCTGGCGGTCTTACAATATTTAAAATAAGTTTGCTCTCAAGTCATGTGTTCTTTAAGATGAAAAATGCATTTCGTCTGTGTAACTTAAGTATTATGTGTGTTTAAGGTCAATAGAACCCTTATTATTATGTGTTTTACTCTTTTTATACCGAGAAATACTTCGGAAAACTATTGGAGATTATGTCATGTTCCGAGTTTATCCACTTTGGATGCTTAGCATTCGTTCGTCGTAATTGGTGTCCTTGTTGCCATATGTGCCAAGCTAACGAGTGAGCCCCGTGGTTTTCTCAAAGCACTAATTTAGTGCTCTTAGATAACATATGGAGCTTTTGAAATAGAGCGTAAATAGATAAATATTAAGTCTCGTGAAATTAGATAATGCAACAGTTCCGTTTTTGTTGCAGATGTCTTCGGGCATTTTTCTCGAAGCTGATTTAGAACTCCATCTATAAACAGTCGCACCTAAATAAACAATAACCACCGGCAATTAGAGTAAGGTCTTACTTAAGAGTAACTTCTACTGTTTCTTCTCTACTCTGGTGTTGCAAATGTACATAGACGATGGTACTCATGGTACCCAATTTCGAGTAGGCTGTTATGTTGTCTGATGTAGTCCAACAACTTAAAAAGCTACAACACATTACTGAGAGCAACACAGAGCTGCACTAAATTAGACTATGTTCTTGGATAATTATGCAATGCCTCGTTTCAGCTCTTCATAGCTTAACCCTATCAGGTTACCAAAGCCCCTCCCCTATCATAGTGTTATGATAGGGGAGGGGGGGGGACCCGTGTGGGTCAATTTGGAATCGATATTCACAGAGGACATTCCTTAACCGTATGGTTTCAGGCCTAACGCTTCCGCTCCCACGGAAACAACACCTACATAATTGCGAGGCAGCCGAATCCAGTAAGAATTCTTTCAGCTGAAGTAACAGCTAACATCAGGTAGATTGTTATTTACCCACTTACATAATAAATATTATAAAACAGTGCTATAAAATTATAACTTATTGAAGTGCTGTAGCTGAAGGTTAAAGGGTATCAATCTGTTTGACACATGATATTAATGACTGGCACGTGTCATTGTCATAGAATGCTTGACCTATGGCACGTATGGTCGCAACACACGGACCGTATGACCCAGCTAATTACTGTTTGGGTTCACTTGTTAATTCTCGTCACAATCGTCGGTTAACATGTATACAATACATTCACATCTACAGATAATAGTGGGTCCACAATAAAAATGTATAGTATATATATAGCTATGTAGTTTTTGTGAAACAAAGTTATTATTAACTTTATTTCTCAAACACTCATTTCGATTACACACATTTAAAACATAAGTTTGGGGTTGTCAAGAAGAGATGCTTTATCTAAATCGGTTAAGTTTTTTCAAGGTCATCAGCTAGTTTGCTGATGACCTTGAAAAAACTTAACCGATTTAGCTGCGGCAGGAATTTTGACGTATAATGGGTATTTACTTACTTACTTACTTTCAATCATATGTGTGACATTATAGCGCCATTTCAAAAGAAAATCTTATCGTGTCATCCATCAATTTCTATAATTCAAATTTATACAAATTATACTCAATCAAGTTTGGTGACTCAACGATAGCTATTTTTTTTACATAGAAATTTTTATAAAAATTTATAGATTTTTATATATTATAGATTTAGTTTATGTTTATAGCAGCTGAAAAATAAAAAATTTAAAATAAAAAGTCACTAAGTTCGTAAGTAGTAATTCGTAAATATAAAGATGTTTCTAAATTTAAAAAAAACCGTCAATATCTATGAAATTAGTACAAATTAAATGAAAAAAGTTACAACGAAAGAATGTTTATCTCCCAACAATGAAACAATTTAAAACTGGAACCAAGGTTATTGCTCGGTCATAAATAAACTTTATAGAATAGCCCTGATTCCAACAATTGCACAAGAGATAAGTGGTCCGGTCGAGCACACGCTCGTACGCTCCTGCCGGCCATATCAACGGATATATAGCATCGAGCGACTAATATCAACCACTCAGGCTACATAACTATAACGTTGTTAACTTACGGTTATTCATTTCCGTTGTCCTGGTTTGGCTTCCTCAATATATTTGTCATTACTGATTACTCGTTTAATTTAATTTTTTAATAATCCCGAGTCAGTGAGTTTCCCGGAATCGACTAATCTGATTAAGATGAAATTAAAATTTGCTCATTCCGATACGATTATAACGATAATAGCTTTGACTCTCAGTACGCACACAGTATTGTGTGCGTTACTGAATGCATGCCTAAAATAGCATAAACGTTGGCCGTGTTACTTTTATTATAGCTTTGTTTTGTTCTAACTACATAACATTTTTCATATCTGATTATCCTGGAATTTTTCGAAATTTCTTTACTTCGGATTTTTATGCGAATTTGTAGCATACATTTTCAATTCTTTTTTGTTTCCTCACGACTTACGATCATGACTCTGATAGCAGTAATAATTGCTATCCTCCACCGAGATCGGTTTTGAACACTGAGAAAATCTATGCAAAAATGAAAATTCTATTTCTTAGATCGCGAGTGGATACCAATTCAGTAATATAACCTTTCGATTCCCATACTTAAATCATATATCTGATCATCATCTCATGAATTGCTTGATTCGCGTGCGCATTGGCCCCGTTACGATGCTGCATCGCGCACTATACTCCTACGGATATACTGACTGACGATCACGCGAGAATGGAGCGCTTTCATATTTGGAACGTAATTAAGTTACAATTACCCACTTTTGTAAATTATCATAGTCATCGATGCCCTAGATATTATTTTTAGGGTTCCATAACCAAATTTCTTTTTTTTAATATATGAAGTATTTAAGATAAAATACCTCATTAATATTACCATCGAATCTTAAAAGACTAGTAATTTAGTAATTTAAAAATAAACTAAATTAACTACAAGTTATAAATCCATAATGTCCAATTCATTGTTGCCTCTATTAAGCCGAAGACACCGTCCATGTGTTCATGATTAATAGCTATCACATTACACTTTTTTTATAGCATTAGTTCAAACGATTTTATCCTTTTCAGCCTTCTCGTTATGTCTGATTGTCGAGCAGCTGGATCGCTTCAACACTCACTTGATAATAAAGCGAATACTCGTGGGCTTCCGCGTATTTCCTAATAAACTGCTGACAAACTCCACTTTCAAGTCCGATGGAGGTCGCTTGGTGTAACGTACCATGGCGCGTTTACAACGCTTTACAGTGTTTAATTTTGGAAACTTATATGACTTATATATTACTTGGTTTGGTACAGCCCTATAACTCTAACCCATAGGTCCAGACTGGCACTGTAAGACTGATTTTGACAGTACCATCCGTGTTTACATACCTACATGTCACAAACTCGCAGCTGTTTGTCACGAAAATTTCCATTCTTTGTTGATGAAATTTAAAAGTAAGCCCCTATATGCCATTGGATAATAGTATAGTAAAATGGTGAAAACATAACACTACGGCACCGTTCAATACGCGTGTTCGACACTCACTCGGTTGATTTTTACGAACTGACCTTGCTGAGCAAGCCCTCATTACATGTCAGTAAAATTACTTTTAAATCGTTTATCTACAGTGGTTAAATATTTTAGTTTAATTTGAAATTGATAGTTGAATTTCCAGGTCAGTTAAGAAAAAAATCTCATGTAGACGGCTGGCACGGCTTTATTGCTTCAGGGCGATCACAATCTCATTTGTAGGTTTATTTACTGCTCGCCTTTATTAATTACAGTCGGTATAATAGAGAAGTAAACACTGCTACTCTAAGTATTAGATTATTATTAAGTAGTAACAAGTCTAAATATATATTTCATAAGAAAGTTTACAGTAAAGCTATAAATTACGTTTTATAGATTTGTCAGTCGTACCGTCCTACTTGAAATAGACTTAGACTATTAAAGCGGCTTCGCTCGTGTAAATTTTTAACTTGTAGGTACTCCGTTATCTCGATTACAAAAATAAAACATATTGTATAATTTTTCCCTTTATGAAAAGTTCATAACGATTTGTTCATAGTCATACCCAAGACCGTGAAAAAGGAACAAATTAAGTCTCTTTCAAATTTAACACGTGTTAAAATTTTATTTATAGATTCGAATGACCTTTTTCTACATGGTACATTTTAAATTATAGTTTATTTCATAATATTATGACTAACAAAATACACACGGCATTTGCTTTGACATTTATGAAAAGTTCATCCTTCGCCCATCTTCTTGTAACGTGTAATAAAATTATCCTTCAGTTAATTACTATTTGAATTCTACTTCCTATTTATCTGATCATTTACTTAGTATTTAAGTGAACTTGATATCACTTTAATGAGGTTTTCGCCCAATGGCTCATTGCCAATTTATTAATTTTATGAGTTATGTCGATTACCTTGGTATACTTAGGATATCCTTTTTCTGATTCTATTCTTAAGAGTAATACATAACATAGTTGCATAACCCGCAGAGTAAGTTTGTGGACCAATCTTTTGGTACCGTATTTTAAAACTGGAGGGATGCACGCATGCTCCAAGACTCGTCTTCAAACATTAAGCAATAGTCGAAGAAAAGACCTATAGAAGCTTTAAGAAAATTGCGCAATCCAACTGGATTCTCATATTAGTTTTCCACACGAAGTTGTGCCTGCCTGTCACCTCATGTCGATCACAGGAACTTCAGCCGATGGACCAAATAGGTTCAAGAACAGCGACCTCATTTTTTAAATATTTATCGTATGAGTTCAGTAAACAGGCAGACGGCCCACCTGATGGAAAGCTGTTACCATCGCCTATGGACATTTATACCACAAAAGGTGCTTGCTATCATTGTGCTGTCGCTCCCTAAAGAGAGACTGGAACCTGGCCAGTAATTCCGGAACACAACTTAAGGTTATTATAGCAGCATAATCTAGACCAGGAGTTGTAGCCATCTAGACGGCCAAATACCACCTGGATGTAGGTTGACGTCTTGGTATACTTAGCATAGAACACTCTTCATTCCTGTGGACTAACAACCTGCACAAGGTAACCTTAAGATGAGATAAAAAGAAGACTGATACATAATTATGACGCAAATGGGAGGCCTAAATACAAGTATTTATGTTTTTCTAGCAAAAAGTATGATTTCTTTTTTCTAGAAAATTTATAAGTAATGAAGCAAAAGGACAACATAACAAATTTACATAAAATATATCAAGATAATACATATATTTTGGATTATTCTAAATAATGAACGAATGAAAGTCTCTTTAATTCGTTCACTACAAAAATTAAAAGTTAATAATGCCCAAAGACATTTTAAAGAAATTAAATTAAAACAATACTTTTTGTGGTGTATAAATTCTGAACTAAATAGAATAGAATACTAGACTATATCCAACAGTGACATCGATTAAATGACGACGATGCCCAACGAAACCGGCTGCACAACATCCAAACTTTCAATAACGAAAAAGCGCTAGTGAAATATGCATCACAAAAATTCCGCATTTCCATGCGACCTCGAAAACGCTAATAAAAACATGTTGGCCGAGTGCTCTTAATTAAAACACCGCTGATGAAAACGAGCATCGTCACGCGAAACTTCGAATGTCTTAGAGACATCGGATATTTATGTAAATTGTGTGCCAGTGGACCGGTTCACGAACATTATAAGTTTCCACTGCGAAAAGTGAAAATGTATCTGCTCAGGTGTGGTCTATTCACACGAGGATATCTAATACATCATTATGTTACACTGGCTGCCCACTGTCGCAATTAACTCTGTGACTCATTATGACTCAGATGCTAAGACATTGTATTTAAATATAATACATAATATGAAATGGAGACAAAAAGGAATCTTAGACGATATTAATTTGTCGTACACTTGTATTTTATACTTCAAAAAACAAACACTTGTCGAAAGGGCACTTACAATCAATAGGAACACTCACAGTTTATACCTATATATACGTATATATCGAGGGCTTCATAACAATTGGACGTACAGACAAAAATGCAGTTTTACAGAAGGGATAAAATTGTGAATAAAACAAAACTTGTTAATTGTCTAAGGCTGAAATTTCGAATACCCAGCTTTTTGGGTACACTTGCATACCGGCAAGACTTTCTGAATGGTAACAGGAATAGATTCTAGTCTACAACAAGAAAAGTGCCATTTTTACGTATACGCCCATTTGTTATGAAGCCCTCGATATGTATGTATATAAATCTTGTTTTCAAATAATCGGATGGCAATCGCGCATTGTATATACTCGTACGCAAGCTATGGAAGTTACGCTTATTTTATAGATATACAATCGATCAACTATGGGGCCGATCCAGAACACCCAAAATATGTGAACAACAGTAAGATCTTTAGCGAAATTTACCATACTGGGATTGGAACCGCAGAGGTCTTGCCTCTGCGTTTCCGTTAGGTCGGCAAAAGCTTACCTCCATCAACAACATAAGCTGAAAAAGTAGTTAAGTATAAGTTTAATATATTTCTTAAAGATCCCATAAAATATCCTTAAAGTATGACAGTTTAACAACTTGCTTTCTATATAATATTTGAAAATGGTTCAGTCCACATTCCGGTGAGTCTTCACATACCAACAGCTAAAAGTTACGTCACATGTTTAACACTTTAGATGCGCGTCTGACATTTCATCATTGTAAATATCCACTATGAATGTAAATGGGAAGTTAAACTAATACATTTTTATTTACCAAACAAACCAGTGATCAAACAAGGGCAACTATATGCAACCGCTTTTCCCTTTGAACAAATAAATTTAGATATTGCGTTAAGTTCTTGCATAATTGTGATGCCTTCCTCGTGTTTTAAAGTATTTGAACACAGCACTAAGTGTTGGGTCAATATCCGCATAGAAATCTATGTATTAGATAACAATCAAACACAAAGACGAAAAATTCGTCAAAGGTTTTATAGAATTTTGTACAAAAACAGAACAAGTAGTCGATGTTAATAAGAGCAAGTAATATAATTATGTTACATATATATGTAATTGTATATAATACGAGACTTTTTCCTGCAGCTACGCCGCGGGTCAAATCCTTGTGGTATTTAACTTACATAAATAAAAATTTAATTGTTTTTTCTTTTTATAAAGATAACTGACCTACATCGATTTCTAGACGCTTGATTTATTCTTGCTTATCCGGTTGGTGGCATTCGTCAAAATAATCGGTGCGGCCGTTTCCTTCAGATTGCATCATGCAATCTTTTCAAAATTTCAATGAAGTGCTCTTTATTATTCGTCTGACCTGTAGGAATGTATTCGGGGTGCACAACGCCTTCTTCCTCAATAACTTTTACGGGCTTTTTAACCGCTTCTACCACCATTTTGTTAATACCTATTCACTCTTCCTCATTGGTCTTAAAGGCCGGGATCAGTAACTAAGGCGTCTGAAGAGAAGGTTAGGAGTTACTGGTGACGTTCGTACGCTATAGAAGTCGCCTGAGTATTGTGGCGCGAAGATATGAATGCAGGTCGGATACTTTTGGGACAGACCCTAAATTTGACCTATACTGTCACAGATACCTACGCTGTCCAACGGCTTTCTTTACTTTACTTACTTTGATCGATTCGTGATGCAATAAAGGTAAATGCCAAAAAAGCATTACTATTCCCCGTTCACGACAATGACCACCACTAAAATTAAAAATATTAACACCTAAGCTAGAGTTAAAATACTTATCGCCCATCTCCATAATTACTAAAAAAAACAAGAAAAATTAAGACTAATTTACGTTTTGTAATAATCTCTCTCTCAAGTGATGTTAATTTTTAGAAATTGGTAGCCCTGCCCTTTGTATCGTGAACGGGCACTAATTTGATTTTATGTAAAATGTACTTTCTATGTCAATAAATTTTAATCAGTCTGGTGCACCCTGGTCATTTGTTAAAAATCCTATGCTGCGTTATAAATATACCGTAGATATAGGTAACCGATATGTACTCTATTTTTCTTGACATAATAAAAACATGAAATTGAAACAAGAAACACAGAGAGCTTTTCGGATGCAAAAAACTATTAAGATTGGTTTTTGTTTGGAATCAGAATAATAATGAAATTAAATATTTTTCCAATATTATATTTTTAATAACCAAAAACATTTGATAAATAAAAAAGCTAAGTTGGGACTTCTTGAAGATGTATGGGATTTTTTGTGTGCTTTGTAACTCTTTCAATACTCCAACCTAGATGGACACATAAAAGTTTTTGATCAGTATTTCTGATACAGGATCGAATGACATAAAAAATGTATAAAATGATAATTTTCTTGCTAAATGTATATTTGTTTTGAAAGTCTGTGAATGGAGATCCCTATTTCACGAAATTATAAATAGTCTCCTAAGACCATTTTCGAGTAATTGTAACGGTTAAGATTAACTAACACCTAACTGCCCCGCTGAAAGTTTTAACCCTGTGTTCCAATAACATAAATATGTCGGTCTGTGATTTCATAATAAATTCCACGATTTAAATTTTAACCGATATTTCTACGATTGTTGTGGTAGTAATTTTCTACAGGACTATGTGTCGATCTGAAAATTTGGTTCTGATATTTTCCCACAGACTTCAATGTAAATTTAAAAGCCTAAAAAGATAATCTATTTTCAATAATACATTTTGATATCTTGCACGTACCAGAAGACTTTAAACTGTAATTCAACACAAACGAACTAATGGCCATAGTTGATTGAGCAATAAATAAATACAACTCAAATAAATGTACAAATTTCAAGTCCATAGCTATGAAAGAACAGAGATAAAACATTTCTATTGAATTACGATATACGAAATATTTTGCATAAGAATAATTCAGCCTTGATAATTCCATACCTGCTTATTATCATTACTTAGGGTTCTTATTAACGTAGCCTATACAAAAATGTTACTTACGTAAATACAAAAATCTGTAAATAAGCAGGTACTCAAGCAAAGGTCAAGCAACAATGCTTGTCATTTTTGTTATACCGCTAATTAGCGCTTCGGAGAACAATATCAATGACAAATAGTAAACACAAAAAGAACCATTATATTCCCAGCCTTGAAACAGGTTTATCATTTTCATTCAAAAACATTTTCTTAATTTTTTTCAATTACACAATTATGATTTTAAATCACTATGCGTAAAGGCTAATAAGATAAAGAAATAAATATTTTGATGAAATATGGTTTCGCAAGGTTTGCCTACCTATTTTCTTTTACCCTAACATCGGTTGAATTTTGACATAATTTCCATGGCGCTTATGTCAAATTGAAACTTATAGTAAGGCAAATGAGCTGTGGGCAAGATATAGGGACAGGCCATTAGTCACTGGCAAGTATTCTTGATCATTCAGGTCTTTTAGTGACACATTATTCGTGGGCAGGCAATGAGTTAATGTGGGTCTCGTGACGACTGTTGGATGCCCGCTAAAGCTACACTGGTATTTCCATCATCCTGACCAGGATCCTAGACAACAGCTTATCCCTTAAACCCAAGCGATGCAAAATTGTAGGTACTTGACTGACTCGAAACAAATGACTACTGGTATCTGTTAGGAGTGCATACAAAAGTCGTAATTTAATTTAAACTAACTCGTGATTATTTTAGGCACAGGAAAAAGATTATTTTAGAATTAAATACAACGTAAAATGAAGTAAATAAAGAAAATGACGTGCAAAAAACATAGTTTTACCCCAGACGCTCATAACTGTTTATAACTTTTTAAAGCATGTATAATTTAACTTAAAATTAAATAAATAATTAAATTATGTCTTACTTTGTCGCACAATCCAAACAAGACAATACCGATATTATTGCAATTTCAACTAATAACTGATTCGATAACAAGGCAATTGTATGAAGCTTCATTGTTGCGCAAAGCAGCTGTATTATACAGAAACTAGCTTAATAATACAGTTATTTGAATACACTTTCACCACAGATTCTCATCCTTCCCTTTATAATATTGGCCAAGGGATCGGCTTTGCATTTTAATAACGTGCTTGCGAATCCTTGTAAGGAATTCAGGGAATTATTATTATTATTCTCAACATAATAAATAGTTGATCTACTTTAGTCTTTTATTGAAGTAAAAAAGGGTAAACCGCTTCGTTACGTAACGCGTTACGGCGCCAGTGTGTCTAGCTTCCCTTTCTCTCACGCAAGTTATCACTTCTTTCGGGCCTTCCGAGACGCACACGTTTTTTTTATTCGTGTTATTTACTTAGGAAGTGACTATTATAGCCTTTGATACCTTGCCACCTGATACCTCTGATACCTGACAGCCGACACACTTGTACACTAAAGAAGACACTAGAACGCTGTAAATAAGCTGCTATCCAAATCACTCATAATTTAATAAGACTTTTTAGTGGAACACTTACAAGCCAAGCTTTTCGGGTCACCAGTTCTGGATTGCCCAGACTAAGTGGAGGAGCGAAATTGAATCCTCTTCCATCAATGAAGATCTTCCAGCGAGGTTATTGCTGTTCTATATTTTTTGTTCGCATGCTTAGGCACATCTATTATTGTTGTAAATGTGTATATATTGTTTGGTTTCGCCCCTGGCGTTGCGAATGTCTACAGGCAGCGAAAACCACTGCCTGTTTGCTAGCTTCGTAATAAAAAAAATCGTGGCGAACGGTAAATATAACCTATACCTTGATGTAACAATACATCAATGATCCTATACTTTTAAAGATTCCTGTTTATTGAACATGTTGCAATATGTTATTTGGAACAGTTCCCTCAAGAGTTGAAAACAGTAATGTTGTTTATACAAATACAAAACCATAACAATTAAGTTTAACGTAATTAACTTGTAATATGAAACTAAAACAGTGCGCCCTTCCTCAACACTACGTGCTTGTAAATACAACAATGTAATTGTAATGAACGTGTAGTTAGTTTTATAGAGGTATGGGTTCGCGTTACGACCACAAACAACGGAAACCAGAAGAGATGTGTATTCCAATTTAGTGTTTCTTTAGAACTTATTGTTATATAAAGGATGTTAGTATAGTAATGTTTTATCATTATCAGAAAAAAAATCAATTAATATCTTGACGTATTCATTAATATGCTTTTCTATCAAGAGATTTAACTACCTACAATAATCAAGCAATATTTTATTTTTAATTAATTCAAAACTTACGAAGAGCCTTTATACTTTGTTCTTGATCAGTTATAATCCTTGGATGAAGATTTATTTCTTAGCTTAACGAAAATCTTACCTTATACTGTTATGTGGATTATAGAAACAGTGCAAGATAATATACGTTTCAAATCTTTACAAAAAAGGCAAACATTTGTTATTCAAATTAGATTTTTGCGACTGTTTTGCATAGATTAAACGAGTATTATAATATTTATATTCTTTTTTTTTTAAATCAGCTACACATATCGAAGTATGGTAGAAATGTCATGATTCTTTCAATTCATGCTTTGAAATCTCTCGAGTTGCTTCGGGTCATATTTATTCGTGCTATTATGAATATGCGTCGTATACATTTTAATTATTTAGTTAGTTCTAACTTCATTTTGGTTACTTAGTATTTACTCAACTTTTGGTACTTATTTTGCTATTAGACACAGTTTTATTTTATTTCTTCATATATACTTAGTTTTGGTCCCATAATGTATTCTTGTACAGCTATATATTCTTCTTAAAAGCCGATGATTTTGACAGAAACATTCTTATTTATCAGATTAATAATAACGATGGATCATTTCGCCATTCTAAGCTCATCTACTGTTGCCGCATCTTGGCCAACATTCACGCATACATTATAATGTAGAAAGATTAAGATGATGATACACTTCAGGTAACTTAAGAGAAGACATGTACTTTTATCGCCTTAAAATTAATTCATGTATGGGGGGGCATAGAAGAAGTAGCTATATTACAGAGGATAATGGCCAATAAAACCGTATATATCAACAGAAAAATCAATTTATTCTACTAGTATAGGATCCGCTATACAACGACCTTCACCGAGATGCTTATTTGATGAAACCTATTTTATGTTTAATTTAATGTGTCAATAAATATATTGCATAATAATTGCCTAAAAAATACTTGGCTACCCAAGAGTTGTGACCGGAAAAGAATAGGCAACCTAACATTTGCATGTTCTATGGCTACATACTTTCGATTGGTATAGAATTTGTTTAATAAACTAACCGGTGAAGTCTTAATTTTTTTTTATTACTAACTAATTGTATACTGGAGTGAATTTTTTTTAGGCAACCCATATGCAATATATTTATTGACACCATTAATTGAATATAAAATAGGTTTCATCAAATAAACACTCGGTGAAGGTCGTTGTACAGCGGGATCTTAGACTATACATTTGTACTGTCAACCTAGCACACATGTTATTCTTCTCTTTTTTTTATATAGAAAAAAGCACTAAATCTTCTAAAATTTCAAAATATAATCTTCAACATAATATGTCTGACTATAATGGCCGGCTCTTATATCTTACTAGAAATTCACTTGCCTTACCATCGCTTGAATTTTGACTTTACTTGTATGGAGCTATGTCAAATTTTAGGCAAGGCAAATCAATGATTTTTTACTATTAATAAATAAAACTAACTTCAGTTTCATTTGTAAGCAGAATATCGAAATAAAAGCAATAAAATCTGATGAACTGGCGAGTAAAGCCCTTGTGATCGTAACTCGACGGTTTCACAAATTAACTCGCTTTTTAACTATTGCACATTTAAATCACAACGCGACAACCAACGTGATCACCATCCTTGTACATTTGTTAATAAATGCTATTTGCATCCCTACTCAACTCATGAATAGCCAGGCTAGTCACTTCTAGCATCTGACCTGTGTAGTATATAATAAGCTTTATCAAACAGGTGCAATGAAGCCCGCTGGCCGCACTTGGGTCGTCTCGGTGTGCCCGCGTGAGGCCTTGCGGTCAACGCAGATGGCCATTGCAGACCCATTACGGCATCACCATCTTGTACTGTTATCCGTATAGCTGCTGCGGTCGCATATGTAGGTCGAGCACTTAACTTAAAATTAAATGCATGGTTGCTCTAAATTCAGTCAGCCGATATCAAATATTTTCCCGAGTGCAATAATTTAATTTAATATACTTTGTAAACTCTAACTTATAAGATGTCAAAACTAAAACTTATAAGATGTCATACTTATAATATTATCTAGAACAAAAATGTATCCTATACTTATCCAGTATACACATACACATATACATATACTGTATGTACATATACTGTTACAATAGATTCCATGATAAACGCACTGCATGAAAAACTTCGCAATGCATTGTTCACAAAAAATTACCCTCTGATTTTATATTTTTGTTACGTAAAATAGGGTATTTTAAGATACCAAATTGAATATTTTTTAGTTTTTTTATAATTCGATTTTAAAATTATTTCTCCGATGACGTCATTAGGGACAAGTTTACATTGATTTCTTTGCCTAGAAAACAAAAATAATAAAAGTAAGTTTTATCCATATATAATCATAGCAATCTGTGCTACTATTTAAATGTCACTGTCATTACTCATTATGCATCGTGATCATTTTAGTGTTTTTTGTCGCTAGGCTTATAATTTTTCGTGTTCAACCATTAAGTATTATTTTCTATAGTTATCATTACATTTTTTAAAGTGGTCTTTAGGGAAAATCCATGTTACAGAACTTAAATGAAATATTGTACAGTTAGTTTTTTTTACACCTGAAGCAGGCAAACAGGCAGACGGCCCACCTGATTGGATTTAGTAAGGTCAAATAAAGGTCAAACGCATTTCTTACAAAATACAAGAATATCGTACGTTTTTTGGAATTTTAAACAGACAGAAATAATCAGGGACACTATTCCTCGAAATGGTTTTTCAATAGCTAGATTTTTTTTTTTTTTTTATTGCAGGAGATCAGAGACAGGCAGACGCCACTGATGGACAGCGTACATGCTATGACATTGCAACAAAGTGTACGAATGCCTGCCTCTTTAGGACTGAACTGTCATATCGAAACAACAAAGTTTATAATATTAGACATTACATCAGTGGCAATCCTAATGTTGGTTTTTGTCGTTTACGACAGGGGCGCAAATTTTTTTTTTTCAGATATGAATAATAGATAGATAAAAAAGTGAAAATCCAATAAAATAACCAGAAACCAAATTAATTTTAATTTTAACATTTTGTCAAACATGTGTACATACGGGAGCAATTGCATTTATTATCAGCTAAAACGATAAATAGTGTATATCCGTTAACAATATCATTAAAACAGAAATATATGAGTATAACAAAACTGTAAATGGTTCGAGTTTGTACGTACAATCCGTTTAAAAATGTGTAAAAATCAGTGGGGCTAATTCGGATCAGCAGATTCCGAAAATGCCATTTTTAGAATTTTTGTCTGCCTGTCTTTCTCTATCTGCTAGAACATCACGTCAAAACTACTGAACGGATATATTCAATTCACTGACAAATACGCTGTCATGGAAAACAAGTCATTCTAATCATTGTACTTCTAATTAGGTTGGCTTCGATTTATGTTTATGTTTCGCTAGACTATTTGGACTTTTGTTATTGTAATGAATTGAACAAGAAAGAGTAAAGTAAGTTTACTAAACAGTAATAATGTGTCCTTTCGAGATGCCTCATGAACTTCGGAGTTTTGACCTCAGTCATAGACGTACAATTTGTTTGACAATTGAACCTATGGACTTTTATCGGACTAAATTATTAAGTAATAATAAGCCGTGATGTGCGTCAGACTTTCAAGTTAGGGGAAAGACCCCATCCATCATTAGTAATCCGTTTTTGCCTATCGATCTCCTCGTGCCTTCGCACGAGGGTCTTGTAATATTCTCATGTGTATTGGTATGAAATATATTTTTCAATTGTATTTTCTTAAGTGAATAGTACACGTAGGGGAAATCAGGTAGGATTCGTACGTTTTTTGTTCTGAGCCTTATAAAAAGAAACTACTAGCTATTACAAAATTATTTTAATAGCGGTATATTACCCATTTATCTGGCTTTAATATTATGGAAGTGCAGTTTTCATATAAAGCAACACGGAGAAGTTACGACCGTTTTCCTAAAAAATGGAAAACGCACGAAAGCACCCATGCATGGGTAGCTTCGTGCATAGCGTGGGCACATTCGTACATATGGGAACCTCTGTACAATCAAAGAAAATGCCATTTATTCAATGTAGTAAAGTCCTTTAATGAGGTCAAAGTTAAAACAGCGTCAGCCGTCATATAGTAAACTAGTAATTATTGTATTCAGAGTACCTATGTAACGAAAGAACACAAATGTATTTTTTCTTCTCTAATAATTATGAAACTAATGATCTTCATTTAGTAATGATCAAAAATATTGGTTTAAGTACTTTAATACTTAAAAAATAAGTCCTGAAAATATTTATATAACATAATATTTTTTCCATTAATAAAAGAATTAAAAACAACATTATAAATTTATCACATGTCTCAACATACATAAATACATAACTTCACGCCAGTTTCCTTGCGGGGTAGGCACGAACAACAGAGCGCCATTTAGGCTTATTCCTACACACCTCATTTGCTTCTTTGGCATTCATAGCTCTTGTCATACATGGTACCAGCACTGCGTTGTGTATGGCAAGCTGGGCTTTCTGGCTGAGTTTCTTAGCGCCTAGAAGTTTACCTAAAGCTCCATTCATACTATTCCTCAAATTTACTCTTCTTTCTATGTCAGCGCTGTACCTTCCATCCCTGCTAAAAGCACATCCAAGATATACAAACTCATTCACTTGTTCCAGCATAACATCATCGACCATTATCCTTGCATTCGTTCTGGTTTCTTCTCTTTCAAACACCATAACCATTGTTTTCTTCGCATTCAAATATAAGCCTCTCGCATGACAGTCATCTTTCATCATTGTAACTAGTGTTTGCAGTTCTGATGGCGATTAGGCTAAAAGCAGGGCATCATCCGCATAAAGCAAAGTGCTAACAACTAAATATTTTTTTTGTAGAGACTTAAAACATAAATTCGAATTGTATTTATCGTGAAATTAGAACAAAATTGCCCATAGGTACAACATCTACCGGTACCTATTATACAAGAGGAGGATTCTTACAGTACGAATCTACCCCACATGTAACTGCACGAAGGTACCCCATCCAGATAATTCAACAAATTAATTTGAAATAAACATAACCGTTATAGTTGAGCTAAAATATCTATTTAAATATTAAAGTAATATTTTAAAGCATAAACTATAATAAATCACTGTTATAATTTGAGCATTACTTATACCAGCCAAGCAAATTAAAAGATGACAACGAAAAATACTTACGCAGAGCGAATTCACGTATCGACTTACATCATCGAAGCCAATGGCCGTATTGTGGCCCCATCCCGCAGGTACCCGTATCCTACAAACGGCCATCACGCACATAAATGCAAACATTTCAATGTTGCATAATGGCGGAGATATCTCCACTGTACGAATGCTCCCTGTGTACGAATCCTACCTGCTTTCCCCTATATAACCAAATTTTAACAGTTTTAAGCGCCATATTTTATTTTCCGACATTGCGGCCACTTTTCAATATAACTAAATTATGAATTAAAGACATGTATATAAATAGATAAAACTATATATTCTTATAATTCATCAATCATCAACGTTGCCCGCATTAAACAAATATGCGCTATTTTGTTATAAACCCTAATCGCTACCGAAAAACTTCTACGAAAGATATTTTAAGAACACCTAATGGCTAAAGCCATTACTCTGTCGTAATAACTGCTTGTTATCAAAAGCAATTTTATTTACTTAACATAAAATTACACGACATTATCAGAGCAAACGTTGTAACATTATTTCCCGCAATGTTAGTTAATTCTTAAAACAACAATGAAGGTGTCAAGGTGAACTTTACCTCCGTTACAGCAATTAACGCATTATGTGCGTCGCGAGAATAATACAATCTTACATAACTACCTGTCCAAAAGATTTACTGTATTAAGGGCAATTTAGACTCCTTTCATATCCATAAGGCTGCGCGCAAACGGGCCACCGACCATAGCTACCGTGTGCAGGTTCAGGTGGCCAGCTACAAACAGTTCACACGCGCTTTTGGGTTTTCGTGCATTTTGTAGGGACTCGCCGCACACGTGTGGCCGGTGGCCCGTTTGCACACAGCCTATGTTCTAAAATACAAAGCACGAAAATCCGTTTGAGTCACTATATTAATTTTAATGTAAGCAATAACAGTATTTTAAATGTTATGAAGCATTTATTCTTTTTAAGACTACTATTGCCGCAAAAGGTCGAAAACGGGGTGCAAGCGAAACTGCTTTTCATTAGTAATCCCTGATCAATAATTTATCAAAAAATTATCGTGTGAGACGTAAAGTGTTTTTTCTTAATTTTTCTATAGTTATTTTAAGTTAAGAACATACTACTCCAAATCACCTCCAAATTTTTGTCATGAAATTATTTTACTCCTTACACTTTTGTCAAAATAGATAAAGAAAATATCTACATCTTTATGAAAGAAATATATATAATTCGATTTTCTTATTTATTAAATACTATTTTTTTCACAATTAAATAATAATGCATCTGAAAAACGGCCACGTCTAAGGAATCCCCGCTATCGCCCGAAAATTAGTACCAAAAAATCCTCAAATGCGATTGGCGTTGCTATGAGCCTTAAATATGTGCATGTAAAATATAAATTCTTGTTTTAAATGGAAGACTAAAAAAAATGTTTTGAAGTGGCTATTATGACCACAATAGATTGGCACCTGAAAGCCTACAGTGGCCGCTTTTAAAAAAGTAACAGTTTAGTTAAATTGACATATGTTTAGATGCACTAGTAGATATAAAACACTACATAACATTTCCACTTTATTGTGATACTTGTCACAATCTGGAATCTGGGAAAGCGGCTGCCTTAGCCCTCAGATCTCAGCATCATATTGCTGGTAATGTTCTTCAATTTAAGATTCAACGCTTGTGTTTTAGAATTTAAATTCAAACCCCTCAGACTTAGGTTTGTTTAAGATTAAGGAACTTTTGATAGGATACTTAAAATTCTGGAAGCAACTCAGACTGGGTACAAAGTTCGCTCAGTACTTATTGATCTTTCGCCCGTCTGGTGCGTTTACTTCCTAAATATATACGAAAATAAAGTGTAGTTCAACACCCACACATATATAATACTAAAATATGAAGCATGCGTTCTAGTAAAATTAATAAGTAAAATAATCTTATTTAATCTGTAGAAAGTCATCACAATTAACAAGTGTTTAAAATGCAATCCAGGTTCCATATTTTGCTATTTCAATATCTTGGCGTTGCGAAGTATTATGAATATTATACGACTCTATTGCGATATTATTAAAGTTCGTATTCTCTACTAAATCACAATACTTCTCGATATCGTCGCGGCAAATATTAGTAGAAAAAAATATATTACCTATCATTAGTAGAAATGGCATTAGCTGAAATGGATATTGAAAATATATAAAAATTTTAAACAATATTGGCTTTCCATTGGAGTTATAGAATACTGAATCAAGCAAACCTATGATTGAACGATATTGTCCAGGCCAGTTACAATAGGTAACAAATAATAAAACTACATGATTAAATAATATAATATAAATCCAGATTCTCAATAGGATTAATTTCAAAAACGTCAGTTAAGTTGTTTGTTTGGTCTGGTGTATTGTGTTCGGCTTTAGAGCTATTGTTAGTATATTAGCTTTAGCTTGGGATGTTCATAATTATACAATACGTGTCTTAATCTTTGTCATTTAAACAGTTAACATTTTTTATGGACAAAACCGATATATGAATTACGATACTTGCACCAATACAATATTACTTACATCTACATATGTAACACCAACTAATGAACAGTTTATAAATTATTTAAATAGAAAAAAAAAAGTGCATGCATTGCTATAGATAACACTTTTATCTCCGTTTAAATAAACAGTTACGTAAATAAAATCACAGTAGGAAAGTATTCCTATTCAAATAATAGGCGGTCAACATCTTTTAGTAACTGAACTTAAAAGATATTCCAGCTACTCTGGACATGGTCAAGGTATTGCTTTGTTATTCAATCGATAATTTCGACTATATATTAGGTAGTCAGTTCTTAAAAAAATATTTTAATCATTATCTACTTCCGGACCTTTGATAAAATGTGTATTAAACATTTTACAAATACCAGATTACTCGTTTAACACATACAGTGCGTGGCCTGAATATCAATTATTAAATATATGTTTTAAAAGTTTTGACACGTTGATATTAAGAGTCAACTGGACATATTAGAATGTCATGTTATCTAAACACATATTATGAACCATAAAACTAGGCGTAGTTTTACTCTGTCGTAGGTAGTAATTTAAATTTTAATCTAATGAAATAAATTTTATTAGTTTTATTAAATTGTTTAGTTTTATTAAAATATTATAAGTACAAGTTTCTTTCAATCAAAGCTCTATTATTGTATTTGTTTCCTTCTCTGACGATCGAGATAGATCAGAAGTTATTCTTTATCTCTCTTTCTGAGCTAATATATAGAAGAGACGCCACGAGTGGTTTGACCGAATATTGAATTCGGCAACGCTTTCGGCTGAAATTCGCCGTAAGATATGTACAATTCGCACGTTGCAAGTTTGTTTTGAAGAAATAATCTATGAAGTATTTCTTACGTTTTCGCGAATGACAGGTAAATATAATTCAAACTGTTTTGAGGGTTTTAAGCGCGATTTTAAATTATTTTTTATTTCTCTCAAATATTTTAAAAACCGAAAAATATTATTTTTAATAAATTAACTATAATCACGTCTACACTGTTAAGACGTAGTTTAACTATAAATTTTTGATGGAAATATATACAATTTTGCTATGTGCGTTTTTTTATGATTTGGAATTTGGTCGAATAGTTCATGGTATTAGGCCGAATACCGAATTGTTTAAAAAGTTGCCAAATAAGCCGAATATCGAATATTCGTGGCATCTCTAATATTCTCCGTTCTCTAGTATTCTTAATTTTTTTATTACACTACCAAATAAAATAAATTTAGTAGTATAAGAGTAAAATCACTGCAACACCAGGGCTTGTATTAGTGACTTAGACCAATGCCAGCAAAAGGTGTCTGTCAATGCATACGGTATCTGTCAATGTTTAGAATTATTAATAGTGTCGCCTTTTAAATAACGCATTAAACAATTTTTCCACATATGCGTGACAGTCACTAACACTAATACTATCCCAAATGTAGCAGGGACATAATAATAGATTACGCAATGTAATCATCATATTTTATTATGTAGCTAATATGAAAACTGGGACAAACTTTATATCATAATCAATAAGATAAAATTAAATTTCTACATTTGTCTTCAATACAAGATTTGTTAAATGTTTCCCTTTGTTAGAAATGACTCAAAGATTTATAATTCAATATCGCCATATGACACTCAATAGCTCAATCACCCCAACGTCCCTCCCAACAATTGAAAATATTTTTATTAAAACAGTTCGAAGTCCACTACTCGCTGCCACCACTTATTTAATAACACCAGAGTGCGAACGAAGCATAGACGGGATATTGCAGACCGTCACACCCTCCTGATTATACTCCCCTTCCATTCGATGTACATATGTTTAAATATAAAAATAGCCGCCCGCATGAGAATATCGCACGCACCTATATTTCTTATCATTAATCATTGCAAAAATGAGTGGATGAAAAGGACATGTCACAATTGTTAAAATCAATAAGAATATGGAAACTCAGGCAAAAAAGTTTTTATATTTGTTTCCTGCGTAACTCCTTCTTCTTTGATGTTCATAAAACTGAACTTAAGTTGTTATAACTTTTAATATATTCTGTAAGCGCGTGAAACCCTCATTGGACGTGAAAACTATAAAATATATACATAATTCTTTCATTTCCTCGTGTCTTGAATTGTTTTTTTTTATTGCACGAGTTCAGCAGACAGGCGGACGACACTTGATGGAAAGCGGTTACCATCGCCTATGGACATTTGCAACACCAAAGTTGCTACAAATGCGCTGCTGCTCTCTTAAGCGAGACTGGAACCTGGTCAATAATGCCGGAACACAAATCAAGGTTGTTATGGCGACATACTTTATATCAGGGGTGGTAGCCATCCACTCGGACAAATGCCCTACCACCTGACTGTGGGTTGTTTTGTCGCCTCTTGCGACAGGCCGCCCAGCCAGAGGAAATTGTATTCTTTCTCCGTTCCTGCATAATAATTTGACCTAGACAAGATTGAATAATTTCGATACTTTAATGTAATAGGTGTTTACTTAATGTAATAGGTCTAAAATAGGTGTTTTAGTACTTAACAGAAAAATATCATATAGCGTGTTTTCAAAAATCTAATGATACCTCTTTAATTTTCATCAATTTCCTTTGAGTGTTTTTCGTTATTTTGCATAGTTTAGTATTTCGCCCCTGAAGATGCGCTTGAAAAATTCATTCTATAAATGTATTATACATACATACATAACTTCACGCCAGGTCCCTTGCAGGGTAGGCACGAACAACAGAGCGCCACACAGGCCCATTCTTACACACCTCACTTGCTTCTTTGACATTCATAGCTCTTGTTATGCCCGCTCGTCTGTTCTTAAGGCTCCTAACATCACCTTCTGCTAATACATGATCAATTTGATCATGGAAGGTGTGTCGTGACCTTCCGCGACTTCTGCATCCATTCACTTTTGCATTGTATATCTGTTTAGTCATTCTTTCATCATACATTCTTTCCACATGCCCGAACCACCGGAGCATTCCTTTCCTTACCTTCACCCCGACACTCTCTTTCAGACCAACTCTCTTTCTTACTTCGGTATTACGAACACGGTTCGCGAGCGTCACTCCGCAGATTTTGCGCAGTGCTCGCATCTCGACCGCGTTTACTCTACTTTCATGCTCTCTATTCCATACCCAACTATCGCTTCCATACGTGAGTGTAGGTACCAGAACCGCGTTGTGTATGGTAAGCTGGGCCTTCTGGCTGAGGTTCTTAGCGCCTAGAAGTTTACCTAACGCTCCATTCACACTATTCCCCAAATTTACTCTTCTTTCTATGTCAGCGGTATACCTTCCATCCCTGCTTAAAGCACATCCAAGATATACATAAATGTATTATAAGTTACAATAAAATGAACATATAAAGACCGTCTTCATAAAAAAGCACTTAGATGTGCCAAGATTCAAGATGATCGGTCAAACGGTGCTCGGGTTTAAAATAATGTTGAATTTGAATAAAAATAAAGAAAACCCTGATCTCATCTTAAAACTATATGTATGTATAGGTATATAAACAAAACAAAACACGATGTTTAAAAGTCGTGAAGCTACACTTATAAAATAATAATGCAAATTCAAATAATATAAGCACACAAACATACTGATAGTATTATTTAGCAAATACACATGAACCAAACAACACGTATTGCAACAAACAAGATCAATTTTCATATTCACGAGGATGTTGAATCGCATGCAATTTCCATTCGAGTAACACTAACCTACCTACACACGTTAGTGGTCTATTGTGCGCTGCAATTTCTTGGATTCATGCTTACAATTCATAGATCAACACGAAATATGTACAATTCTGCATGTTGTATATTTGAATTCAAAATTTTTGAGTCATACTTTATTTAATACGATGCTTACAGGCGTGAGATCCCATTTTCAGTCATTCTTTCATTCCATCTATCCATCATTCATTCATTAATTAACAATTCATATAAAAGGCTTTGTTGCTTAAGCGACTATGCTGCAATTGTAGTATAAGTAAAGTTTACAATCTAAAACAAAACAAAGTAATTACTGACTCCTTTTATCAACTAGTTTATATAGAATCCTAGCGTCATGCAAGGATGGGTCCACCACAATAAAACTTATTTTACCATTGAAACCACAACTTTTTCTAGGAGTGTAATTCTAGACACATTCCATTAATATATGATGCATCATTTATAGTGTTAATGAGTTTCGCAATTTGGGAAATTTGTTCTTCGAAATAATTATAAAAATAACAATGTTGTGTACTAATTAGTAAATATTTACGTAATTATCATTTTCAGGTATGCCAAAAGAAAACTGACTATTGCAATCATGCAAAACACTGCCAAGCTTTTTCTACTGCAAATAGATTAAACAGTTTTATTATTTGATAATAACGGCGTATCCTCAAGTGTAAATGCAAAACCGAAGTTACTTCAAGTTGTATTAGCTTAGCTATTTGGGACATCGAATCAAATCCTTTATTTCATCACCTTCACGATCACAACAACGACAATCGTACTGACATTTTGAAATGATTTGTATTGCAATTTCTACCTACATTGCATACATAACCTTTATCTTAATATAATCAAGTATAAGAAGATACATATTTTAAGAATAACATGTTATATGAGTAAGCAAAAATCTATTCAGAACAACACTACAGACTCGTATATCTGTCGTATGATTGTATAATCACTGTTCTACATTCTCTTACAATCATACAGTTAAAATGTAAATAAATTGTATAACTTCTCATAATATGCTTATACAGTCTAATTAACAACTAATTAGAATGACATTGACACATTGTAATAACTTCGACTAATTGACACCTCAGTATAGGCCTAGAAAGAAAGGAAATAAATCAAAAACATGATTTTATTTACGTATAACCCCTCGTTTACATTATGCCTACTTCCATTGCAGCAAGCAGGAATATGGCGAGGGAAGTGGATAACCAGAGTATGTTGTTTATTATTTAATGCTGAACCATGGTTTTTGAGTCATGGTAACACTATCTCTTGTTCATATCAGTATATATTCTTGATGCGTATTTCCTTCTCTTTTGTATACCGGAACGTATGTATATCTATCTCTGTCGTGTCCCCCCTCCCTCACCTCAATTAGGAAGAAACTACTATTGTGTCGTCGGAATTTGTTTGCGGTGTTAAATAGACATGTTTATTGGTAAGCGCAGTGAGTTGTTGAGACAAACTAAATGCCGGCTGCCCTCAACATTGATTTTTATTGTTTGAAGGATTGGTTGAGCTGATTTCAAGATATGTGCAAGATATATACTTATGAAGCCAAGGTCGACGTTCTTCTCCACCAGGTTTTGGATGCGTCTATAAAGTAGTCTATTGTATTTACTTATTATAATTCAACAAACATTTACACAACAACTGAAAGCAACAAAATTATAGTATTCCCTTCAGCGATTTCCTGTGTACGGAATATCCGGGTTTCTTTTACTTCGGATCTACACACAAATATGTAAACGCAAATAATTTCACACTTCGCTACCTACTTCCCTTACCACTTTTCTGCTAACTGTCGTGGAAGTTAACATAATGCAAACGAGAGGTTCTTGATTCTTTTCTTTCTTTCTAGGATGTCAATTGCTCACAGTTATTACAATTTCTACATTCTAATTAGCGAAATCAGCATTAAGCGGAAAACCAAGGGAAAAAGTCATGGTTTTACATTCCAAATGGTTTTTCACTTAATGTTATTATTTGGAAATCGTAATAACTGTGTACAGAGGCATATGGATGATAATTAATAATTAATGACAATGGCATTGACATTAAGGGTTGCATTCGTATTTGCACTGAAAGGAGCCAACACCAGCAAAAATAGCGTAGGAATTTAATCAATATGTACTTAATAAACCTAATATAATAAAGACCTTGCGAACCGACAGGTTTTCAAAATGTATTTTTAAGCGTTACGATCTAATCTTAAAAAGTTTAATAAGTCATATACATATGACCTTTTATTAAATAGAGAATAACATTTGGATCTCTTTATCTCGAACGTATGTCCTACTGATATTTCTCTAAATACCATGCTCTGGCGAAACTAGCAACGTCAAAAACTTACTGATGTTATTTGTGAATTTCGTGACCTGGAAACCCGGTGGCAGGCACCCGAGTCGCTTTTTGTGGAAGCAGTTATACCATTAATAACGCCCGTTGTTGTCAAAAGAAATGTTTCTTTCGCGGTTAATCGATTTACACGCTATTATCCTATTTTGGAGAGGCGTGTCTATGTACCAACAACGAAATATTAATTTCGGTATTGTTAATTTTGATTAAATGGCTCACGTTGAATACAATTTATTATAATGTCTTTTTTTACGCCGATATTATAAAACATTAACTCAAATTAATTAACATAAATACCAAAAACAATCGAAGTTTATTAGCTAGTATGGACAGTTATGAAGGTGATATAAAATGTAGCTTCAAAAACGCTTTGGGTATTTGTTGTTATTGTGAAATACTGATACAGGAATACATATCGGAAATCTCTCTCTTTTCTTTCACCATATCCCAGTTAATTGGGGTCGGCACAATGTCTTTTCCTTCCACACTCTTCTATTCTGACATACATCTTCTGTCACACCACAAATTATCATATCATCCTTCACAGAGTCTATCCATCTTACGGGAATACAAAGTATAAAGTAATTAAATTACTGATAGATATCATGTTTTTTTTTAATCCTCTTTATTTTAGGTAACATAATTTTGTAGATTGCTGTACATGTATAATAGTCACGGTGGCTTAGTGTACCACTCGTGTGTTTCTTGACGATGTGACGAACAATGGGATTTTTATGCTTTACTATTTTAAATATTTTACTAGATGTTTGACCATTTGCTACGATTCGATACCTTCTGATGCACGTTATCGAAGGCAAAGTAGAAGCAAAAAGGGTAGGGAAGACCAAGGCGAGCATTCATGGATCAAATAAAATAAAAAGTGGATGTCCTGTCGTACATAGAAGTAAAACATCTGGCCCATAATAGAGAAGATTGGAGGAGGCTCCACCCACTAGAGCATAGCTCTTAAATGATAGATAAAATTATTGTTCAACGAGCCTATAAAACACAAAAAACTATAAATAATTTTGTTAACTACAAGGAATGTCATCTATAACGACCTTGGTTTTAACAACTTTTTGGGTATAGAGACGTGTAACTCTCCAGTCCCTTGAATTTAGAGTATACAAAAACTCAAAATCAAATTAATGAAAATTATTTAAATGTACTGTACTTATCTATAACTGAAATCTCCATGTATTTTTTCGTCGTCAAATTTATTTATTTATTGCTTAAATTAGGTTTCAAGTAAAATATACACAGGTCTAAGAAATGCAGTGTGCATTTTTATTAAAAGTCGGCTCAAAGTATTAGGCGTAAAATGACCTAAAAAGTAAAAAAATAATAGAACTAAAAGTGCAGAGACGAGTACCCAGCTCACACAAGCAACCTGTAGCCGAGGCGTAAATGTCTGTTGTCACGCAAGCCTATCCCCTCGAGGCTCCGCATCATATTGATTAAATACAATTACCACGCTGCCAAACAATGCAATTGTTCCAATTTGGCTTGTTATTAAATATACATTCACCTTTCCGAATAGCATGACGAAACTCATATAGTATTTACAAACCTCGTACAACGGCGTCGCTTCGAATATTACAACTCAAAAACTATTTCTTAATAATTACATTGTTGATGTTTTGGACCCAAATCTTAGACTATTAATGTATAGACGGAACCTATGTGAACAAAAACGTCAAATAAAGTGAAGCATTTCTTACAAAGTTGCCTGCGTAAACTTGAGTAGCGCGCCTGCGCACTCGTAGGCGCAGGAGTGCTTTTGGCATCCTATTTCAAAATCGGCTTCCTTTATCCGACCTCACTTTTGCAGTACGAGACTCCGTCTTTCTGTTAACCGTCTAGTTCCCACATATAATCTTAATTCTTATAATTTCATCATGTTTGTCTGTTTGTCGTCCATGTCAACAGCCGTTGCTTTGACAACTGTTGAGTATATGCATATCGATGAAATTCGGAAGAAATATATGTTATATATGCCGCGTTATAAGGGTAATACAAATAAGCAGGAGCACTGCATACTGAGAAACAAAAAAACATTCAGTGTACACAGACGTGTCTTTAGACATATCTTAAAAATACTAATGATCCTTCAAAGAGTTTTTTTAGTTCAATAATTAAGCCACGTCTTCATTGAAGAACTACACGTAGATTTTATTTCTGATATAGTGTTTATAAACAGATGTTTTTCTAGAACTTAAAAGAGATATTCACTTCTAGTCATAAACGGTCCTTTCTAACATTTCAACTACTTAGTGGAAAACTTGAAGTGGCGAAGTGGTGGAACTTAAAAATACGTTGAATGGAAAATAATTTTAACAAGTGTATGAAGTAGATTTGAAATAGATAATTTTTAGGATGTAATCTTTCTAAGGTAGCTAAGTAGCAAAAAACGCTCTTTACGACTACTAACTAAGCTCTTCAGTATTCCTTCAATATACCGGTTTTTACCATAGCGGTAAGAGGAACATTTTTAATAGTAGAAAATTCCGATTCACATAGAATTTTACCACAAAACGATAATTCTAATCACAACTGGTATGCCAGTTCAGATAAGATCATTACACGTACAGTACACGAGTGTGGGCGTTAGAAACAGATCCAATGGTCAATTGCGAGCAGAGTGTAGGTTGCACGCAGTGTCGATAGTTCTTTTTCATCATTTACTTATTTAAACGACGCATTTTAAATAAATTTGATAAGTGCTTGTTAGCGTACAATAGAACCTGATAAGAGTCACTTAATTTCCTCAATTAGTTGATTACGAAACAATACCAAAAAAACCCCTAATCCCCATATTATTTCGAAAAAACATTTCATTGGTGTTTTTGTTATCGCACGAATGCAGCAAATTTGAAACAGTTATTACCCCCTCTCATGTGCTTCAAATAGCTTGCGAATGTAATTTCTGTTGCGGCATTAGGATTTTTAATATTCGAATTAACGACAATTTATCTTAATGTTTTTTTGAAGTGATAACTTCTTATGGGAGGGTAAACCGCTTCGTTACGTAACGCGTTACGGCGCAGTCTATCTGGCTTCCGTTTCTCTGACGTATACGGCATTGGTAGGCAGTCTCCTCCGCTCTCACTCTACCCCACAGCGTTAGTGTATTTCTTCTAATGTACATATTCAAGAATTGTAATTAAGAATAAAATATATTTTATAATCAATAAAAAATATTAATAAATAACCTTTCGTTACATTGTCCTATTAATTAATAATATACATAAAATTTAAGTAATAACCGAAGCTTTTCTCAAGTTAAACAATTTCAGTATTAAATAGTTCAACTAATATTAGTTTAAGGCCGGAGAGGAGGAACGCGAACCGACCCATGCGCCCCCTCTCACCTCGTGGTGAGACCCGAGGTAGTCGGAGAAACCCAGTTCTCCAGCTTATATTGAGGGGCCAGCCTGCGACCGGGCCGGCCATCGTCCGTCCGGGCCAGAGGTGAATGCGTGAGCGAGCTCACAGCCCGGACATGGGACGCAACGAGGATCAGCCAGGGGTTTTAGTGGGTATCCCCAACCATGGTGTGGCAATAACATTCCTGCGGGAGTGCTAGTACCACCCCGACGAGACGAATCCCACACGCCCCACCGCGCTTCTTCCGTGGCGGTTTGTCCTCAAGCGGATTTCCCCTGGAAAAAAAAACTAAGATTAGTTTAAGTTATCACTTCTGTCGGGCGTCCCGAGACGTACACATTTTTTTGTAATGACGTCCACTCCTGATTTTCTTATATGTATCTTACTAACTCACTTTCACTGCAACACACTTTTATGCATAATTTTACGTTTTTAGCAACTCGTTGTACAAAACAATTTATTCCGTGCAAACGAACTGGAAAATACAAGTGGCAATTAGTATAAATATTGTGTGATTGTCACTCTTTAAATTGAATATCAAACTTCTCTCAAAAAGATTTTTGATTCACCCTCGTTTATGTAGTTTTTTGTAATTGAATGTTTTTGTTCTACAAGTAATTATCAATTTTAACAATTCTTTCTTGTTTTTTATTTTTTCTTGAATGTCTTTTTAAATTAATATTATTATAACGAGAATTTATACACAGTTTTAAACCAGTGCGGGGAGTAATGATTGTCGCATATTGCTAAATTAAGCATTATTGTATATTGTACTTGTTTAGCTTATATGACTGGAGAGCAATAAATTCTTTAATTTCTTTAATCTTTAATTATTAAAATAATATTAATCTAGGATAATGAATACTTTAAGCCGATAGTTAATAGTTATTTAAAAGAAATAATTAGCATTATTATAGAATATTATATGACTGTTGCATACATCACTCCAGTAATTTTCTAATGGCCATTACATTTTCATATTAATTTGCATCAGTCATAGAAGTTTAGTGATGAACTAGTTAATGTTTTTGATTATTCAGCATAAATCATTAATTACAAAACAAACTTGTGATGAGTCTGTAATATTAAAATGAATTAAAATTACCTAGAGGCTGAAATTAGAAATTATTCAAATGAATTTTATAAGATCAAGGGGTACTTTTTTAAAAATTATAGTCCTATTAATGTACTCGTAATAGTGATTATCATTTGTCAAGTAGTTAGTAGACTGGACTAAATTTGCCGAACTTCCCACGTTATTATTGCCAATAATACGTGACTATAATTACAATGTATAATCAGAATTCAGGCATCCTAAATCTCAGGTTTTAGTGTTGCCTAAGTCTGTTATTCATGGAATCCAAATTGCCCACACCACCGCAGACTTTAAATTTGATTTGATCCAGATTAGATTTTTACGACCACTGTAATTTACAATGTTGGTTTTTTTTCTTCGAAATGGTGAATGTTTAATATTCCTCGGTAATGGAGACTATTAGTTACATTCTCACAAAGTCAAGTATTTGGACATTGATTTATCGTAACCGTTACAAACAAGCGCATTACATTGCCCTATTAGGCCCAACCTTTCCCTCGACTCATTAAATTAGCATTTGTAGCTCTCCCCAGGTCAAGATACTTTGTAAGAGTAGTTCCTTACCCAAGGTTGGAGTCTAATTAGCTTTTATGTAGATTATGCGAAACTTATAAAATTACGCTTTTTTATTGCTAAAGTATATATAGCATACAGGCTGACGGAACAACTGTGATGGAAAGTGATTACCGTTGCCTATGAACATTTGCAACACTAAATGGTACTGGAACCTAGCCACTAATACCGGAACACAACTCAGTTATTTCTTCCCTATTGGCATTTCGTAGCTATAATAAAGTTACTTTTTCGAAAAGTAAGTCCGTCTGTCTGTAAGGGTCTTTTTCTATTCTTAGAAAATGCAGGATGATAACTAACTTTGTACATGTTATACTAACTTATCCAATTTCACAATTTACTTCCAGCGGCCCCGGCAGACGTTGACCTGCTCTGGAAAAATAAAAATCTAGGACTCGATCCCAGCGCCACCTACCGGTTCCAATTGTGGATTTAAATCATCCGACTCAAACACACCAAAACAAAATCACCAAAATCGGTCCAGGTGATTAGGAGGATTCTAGAATCCGATCTCAGCGCCACCTACCGGTTCCAACGGGATAAAAAGTATCCTATGTCCATTTCCTGGTTCTAAGCTACTTCCCCACCAACTTTCAGCCAAATCGCTACAGCCGTTCTTGAGTTATAAATAGTGTAACTAACGCGACTTTCTTTTATATAAATATATATGATACCTATATGTTCAAAAGTTGGACGAAAAATATATGCCGCTACGCAATATTGTGGCATATCATCTAAAAAAACTGGGAATGCAGTCACGCACATGTGTGGAAAATGAGAATTTCTTTTCAGTGTACAATTTATAAAGTGTGAGCAATTTGGGGTTAGGTGAAGTAGAATAAACCATGAAAAATCATAACGAAGTAGCTTAATGACCTTTACAATGACTATTTAATTCAATGAGTAAGCTGATTTTCGCTTCTAAAGTCGTAAATTGTATGTCATCGGCGGATCCTAATCTAAGCATTATAGGTAGGAAATTCTGAAAAATTTACAGTCGTATACTGAAATAAAATTTTAATAACATTCGTCATTTCTTCTTCCATAGATGGATGGCACCAGTGAGTCTCGCAATCCACGCTCCAGGCGCTGACATGACTCCTACTGTGAATAGCATTAGGTACCTCAGAGACTGCCTTGGAAATGGTCTTGTCCGCCAGTATGTTACCTTCCACGTGTTTTTCATGAATAAACACATTCCTAGTAAGGTAAGAAATTAAACATATTTATTTTTTATTTACTTGCCGCACCCCTAACTTTTTCAAGTATCTTTTATTATTAACAATTCGAAAAATGTATGCCTTCTTCACAGATTGTTTATTTATTCATTTATTCAATATAAAGCAATATGTTGATTTCTTTATCCTTAACCTACAACCACAGAGCAGAGAACACCCCAACCGCCGTGCGGCTCATAATAGGGATGGGACGGCGATACTTTCCGTACAAACTGAATCTGCCAGTGGGCGTTTCCGTTTCTACACCTATCTATTGTCTTAGTTCAGCCATCTGGTCCTTAAAGTGCTGCGGATATTGTCGATATCTTATCGATATTTTTTTCATGACTAGAAATTGGTTTAGGCCGTCATACCTCGTGAATTGTTACGCACTTAGTCGATTATAAGGTATTAAAATATGTATCATTATTAGGTGTAAAATAAAAGAACTCAATATAGCTGTCAACAAATTTACTACAATCAACTATATCTTACAAAATTACTAAAATTATTACTTAAAATACTACCATATACATAATACAATAATACTAGGTCATCGAAGTCAATGGGTAACTGACTATTCTAGGACCTCGCTGGATGGCCATACTGATTTGTTGCCCGTCTGCCAAGCCTTATCCTGTCGCTAATATCTATTTACCTTTTTAAGTAAGGATCCTTAGGAAACTTAAAAATAACAATTTATGTAAGAAAACTTATTATCATAATTGGGTACCTCTTACATGGATTTAATACTATATTTAATATATGCAATAAATAATAAATTGTAACTGTCAAATCAAAAATACATTGGTTTAGTATTTCATGGATACCTGCTCTAACAGGCACTATTGATATGACTGATGTAAATCAGGTGTCACCTCACTATCGCCTTCACTGATGAATGATAACTTCAGCTCGGTTGAGGTTTTGTGTGCCAAAATACCCCTGACTCGCATTTTTGATCGGCTAAAACTTGCTCTAACGTACTAACTTGTGGTATGATACTCCAGAATTTTGTTTAAAATTTAATTTGCTTTAAGAATACCAAATCACTGCACACTAGGCATGATTCTCACTTTTTTGAAGATGTTTTGTATGCTACATGCGAGCTGAGAAAGGCTATGCTGGCGGCCGCGTGCGCTCGGATGTGCGACTATCGCACAACTTTATTAAGAATATTTTTATTACTACAAGTTCCACCTCTATTAGGGGCGCGGCGATAGACGCACGACGATTTTATTAGCTCTGTGCCTACCACTCAGAAATACTTTTTGCAAATTTCACTAAAAAACATGTGAAGATAAAGGTTCTGTTTGGAAATTTGGTTCAATTAGCGAAGAACTTTTAGTACCATTCCACAATAATTATAAAAGCACATTGGCTGCATTGACCAGAAAAACATACAATGTATCCTTTGCATCTCATATATCATATAATTGTCTGGTATATATAAATTTATACCCGTCAAAACTTCGAAAGTATTTAGAAATCAATCTTCGCGTCAATTTCAATATATGGTGTATAGGTATATGTACACGACTAAACAGATATACAATGCAAAAGTGAATGAATGTAGAAGTCGCGGTAGGCCACGACACACCTATGATTAAATTGATCGTGTACTAGCAGAAGGTGATGTCAGGAGCCTTAAGAACAGACGAGCGTGTATGACAAGAGCTATGAATGTCAAAGAAGCAAGTGAGGTGTGTAAGAATATGCTTGAATGGCGCTCTGTTGTTCGTGCCTACCCCGCAAGGGACCTGGCGTGAAGTTATGTTATTATGTTGTTGTAGGTATATGCAAAGGTCTCTCCTCATTGCTAATACGATTATAATAATAGCTATGTAATAATTGAATTATATTTTAATTTTCAGATCCCAGATCCAGCAAGCTTCTTAGGTACACCTTATAATTGTACGGGGACACCGCCATACATCGTTAATAGCTCTACGACTTACATGAAACAGAAAAAGTTACTATATCCAGTGAACGTTGCAAGAAACGTAGCTCGTGACGCAGCCCTCACTCATTTCATACTGCCATCTGATATTGAACTATATCCTAGTCCTAACTTAATACCGAGATTCCTGAACATGATTGCGAGAAACGCAAAACCTTTGAATACTTCCACTAAACCAAGAGTGTTTCCAATAAGCATTTTTGAAGTTGACGCTAAAGTTAATGTGAGTAAATGAAATAGTTGATTGTTGTTTCATATAACCAAGGAGCTGATCCCTTAGATTGTAATCTAGCTTCCCCATAAAACGCGCATAGCTGCTAAATAATTTATATCAAAACGTCATCCTATAAACGTCTCACTGGTACATTTGGCTTCCCCGTTTTTGATGAACAGACCGTATGTATACCCGATACACTTGTCAAAGGTGGATTGGCGGGCATATTGATCACAACACCTTATTTCATCGCGATGTTTTCCTTCAGCTTTATGATGTGACAATTGTAACCATACACATATTGGATCAAAAAATTTACCTACATGGTTCCTGGGCAAACTTCGACTAACTTGACTAAATGAAAGTCGACTTAAATTGTTAAATACCCTTCCGTAAATGCTAGTTAGTTGATCAGTGCGCAATATTTTTTGTATTATTCCGATTAAACATGTTTGTTCTAGTCTAAGACTGGTCTTTGATTAAAAATTAGCCTTGCCGTTTGAAGGGGCCAATCGGCCAGTATTTTGAGAACATTCTCCTCTGACCGGTCTTGGATTAATATTTTATTTTTTAGATCTCAATTGTATATTTCTTATTGTTTTCCACGGAGCTTCACTTGGGGAATCTTCAGTTCCGTATCTGATAAAAGTTAACGCATTTTATGGAGTATGCTTATGTATATTACCCATGTTATAAGTTAATGATATTTACGAAAATTTATTTCAATTTATAAATTAGTATTGATGAATATATAAAATATAATTTATTAATTTCTTTTGTAATATTACAATAAATGTATTTAGATCCCAAAATGAGTGAGTTAACAATATTGATTTCAAGTTCTAAAATAGAAAATTACCGTTTGATATCTATTTTAGTATGATATGCTTCAACAAGGTCGAACTGAGAGATTCATATCATATAATTATAGTTGGTTTGCAAAATTGCAGCCATGCTAGATTAGGACATTTCTTGAATAAATATTTTGTAGCTATTTTAAATCACATTCAAATGATTAATTAATCTGTGATCGTAATTTGAAATTTAATTGAAATTAAATTTGATCGTAATCGTAATCCGTAATTAAAAAGTGACACGTGGAAGTGTGTACAATAAAGGGTTTCGAAATTAGAATGTGTGTGCATGCGAGCGAGCATGCGTGCGTGCGTGCGTGCGTGTGTGTGTTTGTGTGTGTGTGTGTGTGTGTGTGTAGTGTAGATTCCGTATTAACATATTAACAAAATATCAAATTAAACATCTTTCATTCTGATTTCAGGTGCCATCAACTAAAACTGAACTCCAACACATGCTGTTAAACAAGACGGCGATACCATTCCACAAATTCGTGTGCCCCAACTGCCACAACATACCGCAAGGAATACAGTGGATGACTGCTAAGGAAACCACGCGTGCGTATTATCCGACCGTGTCTATCCAAACAGTATACCTAACGGCACATAGGAATTAGTGAATTTGCATTCGGAACTCTCGCACAGTTTTGATGCAACAGCAATTAATCTCGGTGCTGTTAGTGTCGTGTGCTATTTATGCCGTCTGTAGCATGGCGTGGCCGTCGTATGGGGCATTCTAATTGCGTATTATGGTTCAACGACCGCGCCTTACCCGCTGTTCCCAGACGACCGGCTTAGACTTTTACGCCGATTTGCAAAATCGCAAAAGCCCGCATCGGCACAGCACCGTATGAACTGCACTTTACGTAATTTCATATTTGCTTATACAGCGATTACGTTCCGGTTACCGCTCATTCATATAATGGGCTGTTTCCTCTTTTGGTTTAATAATGTTTGCTTTGGTCGGTTGCAGAGATGGATGTCTTCCACGTCGGTAAGCGGCAGGGGAAGTTTGTGCACTGGGAACCGATATTTATAGGAACTCATCAGGATCCGTATTATGATGAGAGACTGAGCTGGGAAGGGAAAAAGGATAAAATGACGCAGGTAATTTTTTTTATTAGCAGTCCCTGAAATATTATCTAACTAACGTCTTACTCCCATTCCTAGGTAAAGGACATAATAAGCTTAATCAGACGGAATAAAAATTCTCTTTCTTTTTTTCTTTCTTTTCTCCATATTTTCTTTTGTCTGAAGCATATAGTAATGGTAACAATATATAATGTATCAGAAAAAATATAAAAATCCACCACTACCACTTTTGGTAGTTATGTGATTATTGTCTATTCACAAAAAATATCTATATAAAAATAAAATATCTTATATACGCAGAATAAATTATAACTCTAATAAAAATCTGACATGATAAATCTGGCTGACTTACAAGAGAAAAAAAATGTTTTAAAAAGTTATTTCCTTGTTTTCTCTATTCCCATTAAGTTAAGAAATCGGGTAAGTTGACATAAACCCTGATCATCGTTTAGATAAACATCCACCTAATCAACCACTTATTCTGGAGTATTTATGTCTAAACGATGATAAGAGCAACTCTACAATTTCACAAATTACTCGCTACTTAGCTAATATAAATATAAACCAGGCTATGTCTATAAATCTTAAATGAAATTTATAAGACATTTACTTCTTTCCAGGGCTACGTTCTATGTGTCAAAGACTACGACTTTATGATTTTGAACAACGCTTTCCTGATACACAAGCCTGGCATAAAGCATTACAAAAAAGATCCGAAGCGTGAGTCCATTGCAGGCAAACAATCATCGTTCGTGAAAAATGTCATAATGCCGGAATTGAAGAAACTATACGGAAATAGAAATGGCTGCGCGCTGTGATCAAATAGAATAATTGCAATCAGCTTAGTGTAATTAAACACAACACCAGTGTTCATTTATATGCAAAATCGGGTCGACTTAAGTGTTACAATAATTAATATTAATTAAGAGAACACTTTAAAAAAATGATTATATCATTTCAAATAATACTAGCAAACTTGGTCACGCGTTGCTGTGGCTTATGATCTTTAAATACGCAATAAGTAAATGAGTAAGTAGTAGTAGTAAGGAAGTTTATCAAGATTTAAATTATCCTATCTCTTAGGTTGGAACAATCATAACGTTTTATTAAAATCGGTTCAGCAGATCCAGAGATTATTGTACATTTAACATCGTACAGATATTTTAATGTATTAAAAGAATATTGCATTTCTGATTGTGTGTACAAGCTATTCCTGCCGCTACGATCGATACGAGCTTAATATCCAAATGTAAATTACACGAAAATTTAAAATTTCTTCTTCTTTGAAACCTTAAAATTTTCATTGAAATCAATTGTGCCATTTCTTAACCTATTCAAGTCAAACTTTCAGACAGACGAAAATTCTAAAAACAACCATTTATTATGTATTCATTACATGTCGTATAAACAGCATTTTAAGTTCAAAGTTGGCATTTATTTTGTTATCGCAGACATTCATTTATCTTATAAACTGTTTTAAGTATAATATGTTACATTTAACCAAGCCATGTCGTTTAACTTTAAATTAAGTCGACGCGGTTTCATATGAATATTGATACTATTACGTCCCTCTTAAAACAGCTAATACTAGTAAAACAAGCTACAGGGTGCAATTTTCCGCCTGACTTTTCTACAAAACCTTATACAGCTGGAATTGTGCTTTGAAATAAATACATATCATTATTATAATTACGCTGGATTTAAAACGTAACATTTATCGTAATAGAAAACCTAATGATTGTACGTTAGCCTTAGTACAGTCATGGCAGAATAAACACGTGCGCAAAATGCGTGCAATAGTATAAAGTTTATTTATATTAATGCATTTGTTTTTATGGGAACGTATATACCTCTTATACCGCTTTTGTAGAGCTTATTCAGTTCCTAATTAGTTATCGCAATTTTTATTTATATATAATTTTCTATGGACGACTCGGTTAATGTCTGCTTAAAATAGTGCTATTCCCAGGACTCCCATTTTATAAGAGACGATGTACCCACCATACTTGTCCAAGGCGTAATGGTGGGTTTCGTATATCGATTAAACCCAAGTGGAAGCTTCCTGGCAATGAAACTATTAAAAAAATGATTGTACATTGATCACCACGTTATCTAATTATAGCATGTGTTAGTCGAATCACAATATTAAACAAAAACATGTCATCATAATCATCCGAGCTTTAAATCCCTGATGCGTCCGGAGCGGTCACTTCGACGCCCAGGGTCCGCATTCCTACTTTTTCTACTCCACTTCGCGTGTCTTCTGCATCCCCTGTTCTGAGACCATTGATACGCATGTCGTCCATCACAACGTCAAGCCAACATTTCTTGGGCCTTCCCCTTCGACCAGGAACTGACGGTGACAGCATGGCTAGACATTTGTTCCCCACATAATTAACCGATCTCCGTAAAGCGTGGCCATACCAGCGTAAGCGACACTCTTGCAGTTTGTCTGCTATGTCACGGATATGAAGACTGCCGCGGTTGTGGTAGTTCCTGACACAGTCTTTCCGCGTCCACCACTCCACACATCCATCGCAGCATATTCATCTCCGTGACACGAAGTTCTTGCTTGTGTCGCTCAAGTACAGGCCACGCTTCACTGCCATACAAAAGGACAAATCTAATGTTGGATTTATAGACCTGTCCTTTTAATTATTAAACAGAAACCTGTATCAGACGAAAATATGTTATGTTGTATTGCTGTATTTACGAATTCATTACATTATTTATAACATTTTAAAACACACAAACTATATATATACTATTATTTATTCGTGCCGTCTGTACTAAGGCTAACTCCAACATTTGTGTTGGTTAAGTAGAAAAAATTGTTAGCTTACATTTTTATATGCTTACATATTTTTTGCATAACTATCGACGTGTTTTAAATTAAAACTGGTTAGGATGTGTTGTGTATACATTTTTGTTTTAATCATCGAATGTGTGTTTTTTTAATTGTATATTTGGTGAGCAATAAAGTGTTATCTATTTAGTGTGACCAGGGTTATAGAAAGATCATTGTAACCAAAAATAATTTATAGAACTGACCAAAATAACCAGGCTAACGAACATAGAGAATTGGGGAAGTTTGTTGAAATTCAAAGAATAAAATAACTAATTCAAATATAAAATACTCTTTAGATACACCAAAGAGTTACGGCGTCATTGTCGGTAAACTATGTGTCATTTTGGCGTTTCATTAAAATGCGATACAATATCAAATTTATTCTGTAGGTAATCTAAGGCCACTTGCATACTGTTCCTTAAATTTATTTATGAAATACTAAACGCATTTAACACCCTTAAATACGATTAACGTCTTGCACAACGTAAAATTTGTCGCTAAATATGTTTACAAAACTGTCAATATATTTTGTGTAAAACGTATTTAGCCAAATTAATTATGGTTAAATAACTTTATTTAAAGGCGATCGTTCTGCAAGCGACCCTAAGATCGGTAGTGGTCTAGTGTTTACAATATATTTTAACAAATTATCTTCTAAATAACAAAAAACAAAATCTGACAAATTTTTTTGATGGTCGCTCGTAATGATCGCTTCTAAAAAAAAATGTGAAGCAATGAGCAACACATCGCGTGTTAAATTACATAAATTTAAGTTTAAATTGAATTAATTAATTAGTATGTGTAAATATTTTATTACGGTGAAAGCGTCGAGTATTTAACCAATGAAGATTTCATTGGAGTAGATATAACAAACCAATATTCTTTTTATAATATTAACAACATAAATACGAATGGGAAACGCTATTTTCTATGATATTACTCTTACAATATAGTTGAGATGATAACCGATAAAACGTGTATGTTACTTAAGTCTATGACGCCGAATGAAGTCGAGAGTACTTTTTAAATTAGGCAGAATTCATGCGCTGATTTTATACTATCATCTATTTTAAAATCTCAACTTACTCATGGAAGGTTACTCATCAAAGATTACTTCTTTGTGTATAACACTTTGTTGGGTAGATACTAGAAAGTTATCGATTCTTCTTTGGTTACTACTTAGATACATATCACCAACATTGATGTATTACATTATCTCTAATGGATATTTGTGTAAGAGGATACTTGATATAAAAAAATTAAGTACCTTTTTACACTAGCATTGTGTGTCTCACGTGTGTACAATATGCCTACATATTTAAATTAATTAATTATTGAATTTATTTTAGTTAAGCTCGTGTAAATATTATTTTACATTTTATTTCCTGAATTTGGTTAAATTTTTACGATATAATCCACAGAAATTCCTAAAGTTGCAAGCTAAAATCTAGTTTTTATATATCTAGGTTTTTTTTTATTTACCTACTTTACAACAAACTAGTACTAATGCCTATACCTACAGCTGCTAATGGAACATATAAAATAAAGACGTCTACGTTGCTATAATAATTCAAATCTATTATTGCTTAACTCTTATTTAATAAGTCATCAAGTTATACTACAATTCTAAATCCTACTTAAATATATTACAGTTTTTGAAGTTGTCTTAGTAATTGTGTTATAATCTCAAGAAATTTTTTTCTGAAAAGTATTTTTTTTATATTTAAGGGGTAGTTGTCAAAATCGCTAGTTTGTATGTACTTTTTAGCTTTATTTTACTTATCAGGAAGCTATAATTATTATTGAATATTTGTAATTTAATGTTCCTAGTGTAATTGTAATAAGCTTTGATAGGCTATTTCATGTTTACACAGCAACTAAGAGATTGAAAATAATTTCATACTTTTAGTTACGGTCTGGTCTGTTTAACGAATTATATAAAAATAAAATAAATATTCTTGTGTAAAATTAGAAGAATCTTTAGAAACCGTTTAATCTCGAATATAATAAAAAGAAACTCTTAAATAATTCAGTAATTGCATTTTGATTACGTATTTAGCATAATATGTTAACCATTTGAAATATTTGTGGATATTTATATAACCATTATTTTCAAGATGCTTAGCCTGGTTTCATATTTGAATAGTTAAACAAAATATTTGCAGAGTTTTTAAGAAAAGCAAAATGATATATTGCTTTTCTTGTAATCATCGAAAAAATATAAAACAAACTATAGGCAGTTAATTCCTACATATAATAACTGAAAAATGCTCCATTTATAATCTGTAAACCACATTTTTTTTAGCTATAAATTCAAATTCAAGTTCATTATGTGTCCTTGAGACATCAGCATAAAAAGTTCTATCTTTTCGAATTTCTCACAAAACGTCGTTCTCACAAAAATATAAATCAGTTTTTCGATTTTAATGTGATACTATGAATGTGAAAAACCTGGTGTCAGGAATCTATTTTCCTATATTCTAAGTGAAATGTAACCTTAGGTAATACACTAATGTAAGTTTTATTTATAAAATAAATAATGCTTCGGACCCAGTGTATTCTAAGCATATTAATATGGTCTTCAAGTCAACGTAGTGTAAAATTAGATTTAAGTTTATGAGATAATCTGCTGGGCCTTATTGTGGTATTAGAATGCTATGTATTATACATATTAGTGATTAAACTCACCACGTTCGAAATATTATTGATAAGTAATTTTTAAGTAGATTAATTTTCTGTTTTCTGTCCAATTACAACAAAACGATGCTTTCCTATTGGGGAGCAGACTTTCAAATCAATTGAGATACTTTTTATAAAATTACTGAAGTCTCAGTCTGATTGTTTCTATACGAGTGTACCTAAGTATGACGTCATAAGTACATCGTTCATCGTCATACAAGTAAGAAAAGTCAAATAGCGCGTTAATTATTGTTTGAAAAGTAAATATTGAAAAAGTAAAATTATTTCTAATATGTTATTTTAAAAGTTAGATGATAGGTCATTACATTAACGACAATTTTTTTAATATGATGATGATTATATAAAAAATATTATAATTCTTTGTAACATGTGTCCGCTCCCCTATTCTTTGTATATTTTGCATAATTTTCAAGAAAACTTAAGCTGATATTAAAATATCAAGCAATAGTTTAATTAGCTAATTGTTTTAGATGTTCTTTATTTATTTCAATAATAGATGGAAAGTTGCTAAATCTATTACAATATTAGATCCGAGTAGAAAAGTAACAGATAATTCCGCATCTGATGATTTTCTAACCGGTCGGACTCGTATTGGAACTAACTAACAAATGCAAAACATAAATAGTCAGTACTTACTTGTAATTGATTTCTCTCATAGAAGAAGAATACTACAAATGACAATAGACAATTAAGATATCTTGAAGGTCTAAATCTAACATGGCTAGATGACGCCACATGTCATTAAATAAATCAATCAGTCAAAATTTTAATATCTTAGGAGCTAAATGTAATTTGCTTTCTAACTTTTTTCCTCATTGCCACGTGATATCTGCGGAGCCACCACATTTTTGAGATAATAATATTGATTGAATTTTAGCTTCCGTGCAATTTGTATTTTATGGATCTCAACATTAATATTACGAATATTTCACAAGAAAATATTTTGATTCAGACAAGGTTTCATATTATAAAAAATGTTGTCTTAAGAGTTTAGTTTATATATCTCTATATATATTCAATCAAAATCAAATTTCTGTGAAACGTGTTGTTCAATATTATTGTTAAAATTCATAGAACACTCAGTTTAGGTAGCCCCGTTGATAAGCTTCTTTTGAAGGTTTAACTGATTTAGCCTAAAATGTTTACAATTATAACAATATCAATAAGATAGTATGATGATGTCTAGCGTCATCTGGGGTTTAGAATTATTGGATATTTGCGTATTTTAGTCGTGATTGTCATTCTTAAGATTAATTATCTTTTTTCACATTCATTCATGGTTAATTTTAACGTAAATGAGTCTATCTTTTACATTCTTAATTGTTATTTCTTTTTCGGTGATGGGTTTTATTTTAACAACCTTTGTTTCTGTAATTATGAGCTGTGTAATATTAGACATTTTAAAATGGGGTTTGGTCATGGTAAATACGCATGTGGTGAGTTTTCACGTTAGGCCTCAAGTGCCTCTGTAGTTTTTAAGTGCAATAATATAGAGTCTCTAAATGTGATCATTTACGATATATTTATCTCGGTATGTATGTATAATTTTATTATAAGTATTATATTATACCTTTTATATCAAGAATTTCATATGAATCTACAAATATAATGTAATCGGTCTAAAATTGGAATAAAAGAAAATGAAATTATGATTGATTATTTTTTTCCTAGCTCCTTCTGTACTTTCCACTTAAAAGTTTCTTCTTTCAGCCATTTATAGACCACTGATGGACATAGTTTACAGAGACACAATGATAAATGTTATTTTACAAGTTGACGCATTTGTAGACTGTTAGCTAAATTTAATACTTTAAATAATACCAGCTGTATTTTTAGAAAAGAAACAGACGATATACTTTAAAAGTTTGTGTTTTATAACATTACTCATGGGCAAACTTTAATAAGGTACTCCATTCAAATTAAAATATATAAAGTACAGGTGTACCGAATACAGAAACTGTCATAGTGCAGCGCGACATTCCAATGATGCTTATTATTATTTAGCAAGCATGAATTAGCATTTACTTTTTAGGATTTATTTTCCCCAATAGAAAAAGTCATATCATATGACACAGATAGACTTACATGGACCACTCACATCTCAAAGAGTCATAACAATCGAGGGCCAGCACTAATCTAAAAAAATACATTAACGAAAAAAATATATTAATACAAGAATCAAAATATTATTTTCACTAGATCCACTTAGCTAAAATATATACAACGCCTTTCATTATTTTACGAACAAAGACACTTCGCGTCTAAATTGCTAACAAACATTACGCGTAATTATGTCAAAATCGTCGTGACAAATTATGGCCCGCATCTCTTGATTGTGGTTTATTAATAAACGCTAAATAGGCTAGGAAAACAACTAAAATAGAATAACTATGATAAAATTAATGTATACAACTGTCCTGAACAATCTCATAACATTAGCTTTAGAACGCCGAAATCCTGCACCAGGCCCAGGAGGATAGTGACTATCTGGAGGTCTACTCGAATTCTTGAACCTAGCAAATTCGTCATACGTCTCTATACGACTCCTTGGTTTAGATGTTTCTTCAGGAGGAGCTTCTTCCTTCACTTGTTCTTGAACCTCCTCTTTAAGCTCATCACTTCTGCGATCTTCATTACCATTGTTACCACTTTCGATACTACTTGAATACAAGACACTTTCTACACAATTGTGAAGTCTTGGTACATTGTCACCAGAAATATAGTTGATCTTGAATGATGTAAGTTTTTTACGAGTTGGTTATGGCTTCCTAATACCATTGGTCTGACGAAGTCTATGGATTTACTCGGAAACGAATGCCACGTTGAAATATTGTCCGTACATGGGAGGTGACTTATTAAATTCTCGGAAATCTTCAAAATAACTAGACGATGCCATATTGGGTTATGATAATATATAGTTAATAGTAATAAAGTAAACGGGACCATGGAAAGCTCTTTAAATGTCATCTTTGTTGACACTTATTATTTTTATTGCAGTAGCTTGCATCTTAAAACATGATTAATTTATAATAAAAAGGTTTAATTCCTTTTAGATGAATTTTAAAGGAGTTCCGAGCTTGAAATTGTTTTCATTAACGTACATAGTAAATAAGGATACTCTTCCGAAAAATACTCTTCGTAAACGTAAAAATAAAGGAAAACTGGTCTTTAATAGATAATAATAACTCAGTTAGAACATAAGGAAATACCTACAATAGTAATTTATTGATTCACAACCTCGTAGGTGATTAATAACAATGGCAATAAATCAACATCATGAATGTTAAAGATTTGATGAGGAACAAGTCATTTTTATTCGCTATGCTCACTCCTGATGCGGCTTAGTCAATCATAAACATAATATTATCTATTTTTCGGTATAACAACTTTCTGCAATACGTTTGCAAAGTAGCCTTTAATACTACATATATTCTTTTAATAGACTCGACACACATTAGGTAGGTCGCTTCCTCCCTTAATTTGCAGTGTTTTGATATTATTGAATAGTTTAACAGTAAATTAAATTAAAGTAAAAAAAATAAACTATCTGGTGGTAAGTGGTTGCCGTCACCCATGAATCTACCTACAACCTTGGCGAAACTTTAAATGAGCGTTTACACCCTTTTCAAGGGTATTTTATAATTTTTACTTATATTTACGGCAAGATCAAACCAGTGCCAGGTAGGTATAGAGTAGATACAACTGTCAACTATTATGTAAGTGAGGGTCGACTCTAAATCGCCGGCGAGTGATGCGGTGATATGGCCACAGAGACACCTAATCAAATAATTCATCAGGACACTAGCCCGTAATACAGACTGTATAAACACTTAGAGCGACGACGTCTGTGCTGAGACTTAAAAGTTCAAAAGAAAGAAACGTTTAGTTGTCAAAAGCGAAAGACGGAAAATATATAAAGTTGTCTACAACATTGGGGTCGTCGAAATTTTGACTTGAAAGAATAGTAGGTAAAATTATGACAAAATCCAAAACAATAACTAACTCTAAACAAAACCTAACACTATGGTATTATATTCACGAAATGGTTAAATTCTGTATATAAATATAACTATAAATAAACACATTAAATAATAATAGATTAAAGTGTGATAAAGACGTGAACTAAAACCAAAAAGTATAGTAATTATGATTTTCCAAATTACGTAAAAATAATATTCTAGACATATCGGGTGTAGAATATAAATGAGCTAGCGGTCTAGCCGAGATGAGGAAGTAAGATCTCTAGCAAAAGCGGCGAACGTGCACCGCATTTTGTTATAAGGATCAGGTATACAACTAGTTCTGTTCTTATTTGGTTGAAATGTATATTTCATACATAAGCGTATTATTATAATAACGATAACCGCAAGCAACTCCGTTATGGAATACGAGTATACTATAAAAATTCTTAAAGCTGTTTAACACTTATTTATTTTTGTTTAGTTGTTATCTAATATAAGGATGAGCCCAAAAGGTACATAAAAAACAGGTAAAATGTTTATTCCATAAATTATGTATCTTAATGATACAATACTAAAATCACAATCTAATCTAGGAAGTAAGACTAATGAGACGTCTGACCTAAAATATTATTACTATATAAATCTGAAGAGTTTGTTTGTTTGATTGAACGCGTTAAAAATTACTCCAGCGTTAGATAGCCCATTTATCGAGGAAGGCTATAAGCTGTATATTATCACGCTAAGACCAATAGGAGCGGACACCAATGAAGAATGTTTCAAAATCGGAGGATTTGAAAACTAAATTCCACGCGGACGACGTCACGGGCACAGCTAGTAAATAGTAAACGTTTCCTATTTTCTTTATTAGGGAGAAGACACTCTGTTCATGTGTTTTTTGTGTAATGTTTAGCACATAGCATATCACTTTATTATTAGGGGAGTATTATAACACTTACTCAAATGGTGTTGTCTTTTTGAGTTTTCTTAATAAATCTATATTATCAAGAAGCTGAACGGGTAAGATGAAAGCGACCAATAAAACAAAATATACAGAGCTTTGACGTGAATCAAATTAAGTAGCCTGATGACAGATACAATAAAAAAGCCTGCACTCCTATTATCATACCTACAAATTGTGATGGTATTTTAAGCGGCCCGAAGTGTGATCACAGATTCCTCTCTAAAGTAGGGTAAGTAAGCCATATACGAGTATATCACGATCACAATAATGAGAGTTTCAGTGTTAACAGTACCAATGTATGTACATATGGGAGGAGGTAAAAAATAAGAGACTGCTGAAATGTTCTTCGTGTACACTATTTACCTCTGTTCGATCGGTAGCTTTAAAAACAACAAGATTAAGAATCATTAAATACCTTATCGTAATTATAAAAACGCGGAATATTTTAATTTAGTTTTACGTCCTTGATATGTTATGTAGCATTCGATGACTTTCTAAATCGAAATAAGTAGACACGGGAGTATTACATGTCGTTTCGTATGCCGTATCTATAATCTATAAATATAATCTATTTGAAATATTATATATAATATGCAAAACATGCCGTGTCTACACATTCATGCTACGGAAAAAACCATCTGGAATAGTCTATATAAATGATGGAGTGTTTTTATTTAGATTTCTTGTCTGTTGGCTCGTAAAAACGGTATACGGCCGATTTCGAATTGAAGCTGATAGACAGTTAATTTTTAGACTAAATCTACGCTTCTTTTTAGCCCGGAAATTCCGCGAGAGTTTCTGGCACCAATATAAAATGGCCAGATTGAAAAGAAAATTCCAGTTTCAGTGTGATTTTTTCACTGATCTATAGAAAATTTAATCTATGATATTTTTTATCCCGGGAATTTTCCGGGAGCGATTCTTAGTCTTTCAGGTCCATAAAAGCTAAAAGGTAGCTTATTCCTATACAGTTGTCACTGAAACGATACTGTTGCGGTACTTCGTTTCCCGGTAATCCCACGGGAATTTCAAGTGTGGACGAAGTAGCGGGCATATCCTAGTATACTATAAAATTACTCTAAGCGGACAAAGGAGTATTGTATGGATTGGAATAACATTATACATAACATACAGAAAAGGAAATCACGTTACTCACTTATCGGCACCATCTTCGTTCCGTTTCTTAGACATACTTCAGACTCAGAAAGCTTACAGAAGAATTAATTTAAATAACAAATGCTGTTTTTTTTTAATCGGCAGTCACGGTGTCTCATCGTATATCTCCAAGCTAAGCAAGTTAATATAACACGGACTAACTCCAGGGCCGCTCTTCGACGCCGAGACCGTTAAATAGATAACAGAAAGCTCGTTTACGAAATTTGCCATACCAGGTTTCAAACTCGGCCGGCGTCTCTACATTTGACTGTGATCTAGTGCGCTAGGCCAGCAAAAGCTGAGCCCAATCGGCCACAGAGGATTGAAGTTTCACAATGGCTATAAAATGTATGGACTTTTAGAAAGATTGAGACTAAGAATTCGAGCTCGTAGTAGGCCTCATGATTGACTATTTAATATTTACACTAGTGCGGGATTTATATGACAAAATACGAAGAACTTTGAGAAATTTTATTTGTCTTCCGAACTAAGAATGCTGATCTAAAATGCAATTGATTGTAAGTTATGATTATTTCATAATAATTAGCCGAACTAGAGAGCTACTATGACTTGTGCATCCGACCAAAGTCGAAATGAGAATAATTTATTCTCACCTCTCACATAGTAACTACGCGCACATATTACAATAGTACAATAATAGCACTACTTAAAACAAAGTTATTAAAAGTTTCTACAATTTGAACTTGTAATTTTCATCATTATTTCCAAGGGCTTCAAATAATTTTGAATCCGAGTACTTTAGTCACTAAGCTATTACGAGTTCTAGAGCGGTAGCAAACATGTTAATTTTAGTCAATTTGACCGTTGTTACAATCGCCTTTGGTGACTTGTAGACGGCACAAAGTTACAAACAATGTGTACAATACTTATTTTGTAATATTACGTAATTATATAATTTATTCGAATGTTTTGCATCATAGAACATATTATTCACGAGTTCTCGCGTTTAAATTTATGCAATGGACAACGTATGAACTACGACCTATTATTACATAAGGTAAATATAGTCCATACTGGTTAACTATTACAAATGATTCCATCAGAACTGGAAATAACGTGAATGGGTAACTGTTTTTAGAATTCCGCAGCCATTTCGGGCAAAACTGAACCTTTGTCTTTGCATAAGTAGGAAGTTTAATACGTCACAATTATTTTCTCAGAAATTACTGGATCCATAACATTAAGACTTAATGGCAATTGCATTCTACATGGTGTGGTAAATTCAGGAAAAAGAAATACACATTAGGGATAAATCTCATACGTGTAATTAAGGTATGATATATAAGAAGGTGATGGGGAGGCAGCTTAGGACAAGGACCCGGACATAGGATACTTTTTGTCCCGTTGGGACCGGTTGGTGGCGTTGAGATCGGGTTCTAGAATGCTCTTAATCACCTGAACCGATTTTGTGTGTGTGTGTGGTGTGTGTGTGTTTGTGTGTGTGTGTGTGTGTGTGTGTGTGGTGTGTGTGTGGTGTGTGTGTGTGTGTGTGAGTATGTATGTATATACATAACAAAAGTACATTGATAATCAAAATGTATTTATTAAAAATTTTTTAGTAATGATAACCGATGGGGGCTATTCTTCTCCGATATCGAAAATAACGTATTTCCCTCTTACATTTAAACTCCCTACTACTAAACTGAGTTAGCTTTGGCCGAAATTCGAACTTGCACCTTATAATTAGCTCATAAGCTAACTACCATCGTGCGTAAAAAACTAAACCAAACAAATATAAATATTTAGGTACATGATGTTTCAGACATATTTTGTCAACCAATGAACAATATAGTTCTGATATTACGCTCATATAAGTAAGTCATAAAAAAGTAATTAGAAAGGAAAGAGGGTTGTGGTTAAGTTTTTAATGTCGTAGGAAAATATAATGGAATATTAATTACATTTCTGATATGTTACATCACTAGCATATACTAGCCGAGACTTAGTTCGCGTTATCATGGCGCGGCGTCGAGCTATTTGTTTGTGAATTGCAACGACGACACCAGAAAGACGTGATCGCATCGCTCTTTTTTCACTATATACGTCTATCCCACGAAAATGACGTTATTTATTGGGATTAAAAATAAACTAAGTGTTGATCTTCTTTATCGACTTTCATTTCAATCCGTTCAAGTAGTATATTCACGGTTAGGGCGCGTTCCCACTATGTCGTGACGACAGATAGTCGTGTAGTATTAAGTGTCGTGACTTATATGTTTAAATGGAGGTGTTCACATATAGAACGACACGACTTACTGTCGTCTACGACATTTTTTGCAGTAACGACAGATTGTAATGACAGTGGGAACGGCAAGCACGACAGTCGTAAGACGATAAAAGATCGTTAAACATTTTTGACGACAAACAGTCGTTATAATGGAAACAGCTAGAGATGACAGTCGTCCAATGATGAATTAATTGTTATGACATAGTGGGAACGGGCCCCTACTTGTAAGACACAGACAAAAATTAAAAATTACTATTTTTGGAATCTGCTGGCATCAATAGCCCACCTAATATATTTTTTTTTAAATTTATTGCACGTAGGGGAAAGCAGGTAGGATTCGTACGTTTTTTGTTCTGAGCCTTATAAAAAAGAAACTACTAGCTATTACAAAATTATTTTAATAGCGGTATATTACCCATTTATCTGGCTTTAATATTATGGAAGTGCAGTTTTCATATAAAGCAATACGGAGAAGTTACGACCGTTTGCCTAAAAAATAGAAAACGCACGAAAGCACCCCATGCATGGGGTAGCTTCGTGCATAGCGTGGGGCACATTCGTACATAGTGGGGAACCTCCGTACAATCAAAGAAAATGCCATTTATTCAATGTAGTAAAGTCCTTTAATGAGGTTAAAGTTAAAACAGCATCAGCCGTCATATAGTAAACTAGTAATTATTGTATTCAGAGTACCTATGTAACGAACACAAGTGTATTTTTCTTCTCTAATAATTATGAAACTAATGATCTTCATCTAGTAATGATCAAAAATATTGTTTTAAGTACTTTAATACTTAAAAATAAGTCCTGAAAATATTCATGTAACATAATACTTTTTCCATTAATAAAAGAACTAAAAATCAACATTATAAATTTTATCACATGTCTTAACATACATAAATACATAACTTCACGCCAGGTTCCTTGCGGGGTAGGCACGAACAACAGAGCGCTATTTAGGCTTATTCCTACACATCTCATTTGCTTCTTTGACATTCATAGCTCTTGTCATACATGGTACCAGAACTGCGTTGTGTATGGCAAGCTGGGCTTTCTGGCTGAGTTTCTTAGCGCCTAGAAGTTTACCTAAAGCTCCATTCATACTATTCCTCAAATTTACTCTTCTTTCTATGTCAGCGCTGTACCTTCCATCCCTGCTAAAAGCACATCCAAGATATACAAACTCATTCACTTGTTCCAGCATAACATCATAGACCATTATCCTTGCATTCGTTCTGGTTTCTTCTTTTTCAAACACCATAACCATTATTTTCTTCGCATTCAAATATAAGCCTCTCGCATGACAGTCATCTTTCATCATTGTAACTAGTGTTTGCAGTTCTGATGGCGATTAGGCTAAAAGCACGGCATCATCCGCATAAAACAAAGTGCTAACAACTAAATATTTTTTTTGCAGAGACTTAAAACATAAATTCGAGTTGTATTTATCGTGAAATTAGAACAAAATTGCCCATAGGTACAATATCTACCGGTACCTATTATACTAGAGGAGGATTCGTACAGTACGAATCTACCTCACATGTAACTGCACGAAGGTACCCCATCCAGATAATTCAACAAATTAATTTGAAATAAACATAACCGTTATAATTGAGCTAAAATATCTATTTAAATATTAAAGTAATATTTTAAGGCATAAACTATAATAAATCACTTTTATAATTTGAGCATTACTTATACCAGCCAAGCGAATTAAAAGATGACAACGAAAAATACTTACGCAGAGCGAATTCACGTATCGACTTACATCATCGAAGCCAATGGCCGTATTGTGGCCCCATCCCGCAGGTACCCGTATCCTACAAACGGCAATCACGCACACAAATGCAAACATTTCAATGTTGCATAATGGCGGAGATATCTCCACTGTACGAATGCTCCCTGTGTACGAATCCTACCTGCTTTCCCCTACAATCACTACCGCTTCACACATTGTCTTATAATATAATACAAATAAATGTTTGTCTGTATGTCCTTTATATTATCGTAAATTATACATTTGATGACGTGGTCATCTTTAGCAAAGTGGTTATGTATGTGCCATCAGTGTTAGATAGTCCATTTATCGAGGAAGGCTATATATCATCACGCTAAGATAAATAGGAGCGGAGCACCAACGAAGAATGTTTCAAAACGGGTTTTTTTTTAACTATTCCACGAGGACGACGAAATCGCGGACAGAAGCTAGTAATAGATGAATTTCGATGTGACACAATAAAAATATTTTGTAAAAATATTATTTATGTAAAAAAATATACAAGCAATTTGTCTCTACTGCGATTTTATGCCACAGAGTCCGAACACTTACTACTTGAAGGAACTTTTCTAGCGAAACGCTCTTGCCATGGTACAAGTACAATTATAATCGCCTATATAAAAACGTAACTCTAAAAAGGTCCTAATCCCTATATAGCGTAGATTGCACCACAGCTTATTCTGTTTATCACTTGTTGCCGTTCTATTTATTATTTACAACATGTATTTTTAAACCAGATCGCTCAAAAAGATTCCATCTATGTTCTTCTATTTATCTATCTTCTCTATTATAATTAATTTAAAAATGGGAAAAAGTGATCAGGGGGGCTAATTTGGACCACCAGATTCCGAAACTACAATTTTTATAACTTTGCTAATATGTCTGGTTCTTAGACCATCACGTAAAAACTGGTCAACGGATATAAACGAAATCTTACGAAATCTCGAAACGGAACTAGCTTATACCCCGGTTTGTAACTTAGCATTCTTTTTATCCTGAATAATGATATCGTTTCCGAGGGATACACAAAAATAGAGAAAAAGATGACGGTGAGATCGCATCTGTTTTGGTAACTTATGAAAGTAAGTATATGAATTAAATTCGACATAGTACCGGCTTATAACCCGAGTTAACGCTTAGAATACATTCTATCCTGATAAATAACATCCTTCTTTAGGATAGACGATCGAGTCTTTTCAATTCACTAAAAAATCCCTACGTTGTCATAAACATGTCATTCATTGTATTACTCCTCTAATCAGGCTGGCTTCGACTCGCCTCTATGTTTTGCTGGACAATTATGTAGACTTACTGTTGTGTACTTTTTATTGTAATAAATTTAACAAGAAACTAAAGTTTTAGGTCTAAATAATTACTGGATATAACCTACTTAAACACTTAAACTTAATTTATGGACCATTCATGTGTGATATTAATTTTTTTTTAATGATGTTAATAAATATTGATAGATAACCTATGTGTAGGTATACAATGGTAGCTATGACTTTCGAGAGATTTTTACTGTCAGTTAATTGTACAGTGACAGTGAAACAATAAAGGTCGTTAAGCATACTCGCAAATCTATCACCCCATTACAAAGATAAAATAATGACGTCCTCGAGTCATGCAGGATTCAAATGCTATTCAGAATAAAACCGCTTTCTGATTTGTCGGTGCAGCAGCGGTACGGAATCGGTTTCAATATATACGGTACCGAAAGCATACCGAGCACTTATATTTCTATGAGTGTTACCAGATTCAATCGGCTTTTGCTGCACCGGCGAATCAGAACACGGCTTAAGTTTTTTACTGGCCAATAATCACTTTTAGAATACTAGTAATACTTCTATCTTCCACATGCGCAAAATAAAGCGAAGGTGATAAATAAACAAACACTGAAAATCTATCCTTCTTTCTAAGCATGGAAGAAGAATTTCATGGTTCCAAGAAAACATGGCCTTCAGATTCAAAACATATAAACACATAAAAATCGTAGTCTCGTTTTTATAATAATAAAGTGACCTTGATGCCGATTTGGTTTAGGTACTTTATCGTCCTGGGAAAAAACCATCATAATTATGTATTTGAAGTTTAAACTAATTTTCATTCAACACGCGACTTTTCAAGGACGTAGAACTTATCAAAGCTACGAGTTTATAAAATGAATTGTAAATTGCCTATAAACAAACGTACATGTTAATCGCTTCCAATTTTTTTTTCGATTTCCAAACTTTGTTGTGAAGTACTTCTGAGAAAGATTCGAATCCACGTAATTTAAATGAAACGCGGAGGTCTTAGTCATTGAGTCACCATGACTTTTATGCCGTTTGATATATTAATGTGGAATCTATAATATAAAAACTTAGCATAAGTACTCTAAGGACTAATTTCATTAATAATTAATTAATGTCAGACTAAGTCACAACGAAGGATGCCAAGGTTTAGCTAAGGCATGGACGAAAATTATAGCAAGTTCAGTGGAAATGTTCTTTGACAGAACCCCCGTCTTCTTGCGGTATGGATGTTATCTGTTTTTCCGAGTTGTTTAAGGTAAAATGTTTTATTGGATGATTATCCTTCCTATACTATTTCTTTTTAATGGTATAGGTATATTTGTGATAAAATATCTTCTTTGTTTAACTAACCTCAAATTAAAAGTAATAAATTGATAAAACTACAAGACTGTACACACCGCTGCCAGAAGAAAACGTGCGCAGGAGGCTCGCTGCATTGCCACGGCGGATAGCAATGCTCATTCGCTATGCGAAGGTTGGGTCCTTCTGGTCATATGTGGTTTTATCTGCTTTTAACTTCTATGAAGAAAAATTTGGTTATAATATAAATTCCTTAAATGGGAATAATAAGATTACATAATATGAGAAAACCTCAACTTCTTACATCTTTGAGTCAGACAAAATAGCTGTGAAGTTCGTGACGATCTTCACCTGATGTAATACAAGGTGCGGTCCGAGATGAGACCGGGTTTCGCAATAGCCCGGTCGGTCTCCAAGGTCGCACATCCTCCACTCTTGCGCATCGTCATTCAATCCCTGTACAAAGCTTGCGCGAACGCGTTACATACTAGTCGTCATGAAAAGAACTTTAGTGATTTTGGCGTGTGCCATCGCCTTTGGTAAGCAATTTGATTTCTTACATCCCTCGCTTTTTAAACTTTCGCTAACTTTCAGTACTTTAAAATGTCTCCAAATTATTATGAGCCCCTTTGCAATACAAAGAATATTTTTACATTTTGATAATAATTTTAAAAATAATTAACTTATAACAGTGTGTCAAGTACGTATATGAATAAACAGTCAAACGAGTTTAATTATGAAAAGAGTAATACGATACAAGATACATGGTGGATGTATCAAAACTAAATAAACTATAATATTTCCTTAAATTATATTTGTAAATCAAAATATCATATTTAAAATAAAATAAAAACGAACGAACGTTAAGAATAGGATGTATTTTATTTTTAGCCTAATTAAATTTTCTTCCTGTATTAAAAAGTAAAATCACTTAAAACCGTTAAAAAAAAAAAAAAAAAAAAAAAAAAAAAAAAAAAAAAAAAAAAAACAAATAAATGTTGTTGCCTCCATATATCTTAATAGATACTAAATGCTTCCAAACTAAAATCTATAATTATAAAATAACATACATACATACATACATACATAACTATATTAAAATTTATTCTTTAAAAGACAATAGAAACTATAATATATTTCATAGTAAATAGAAACACATGATAAAAGAAAATTAAATCCACTTGTTTTAATTAACTACCAATTGTTTTTCAATAAAGGTTTCCACGCGCCGTCTGGCAGAAACAATGCAACGAATTAAATCGTTAACAATGCCTTCATTTTATGAATATCTTATTAATCTCGGCATGATCTTGTCTGTATATTTTTTTTAATCTGTTAAGGTCGTGTTTATCTACGCATAGTATAGAGTTCTGTAAAAGTTGGCATTAGGCTGCGGAATCTTAATAAAACATTTGATCGAAAATAACTCATACATCCAAAATTACTTAACGGTTGTTCAAACTTATCTGAGAGTATTTTCTAAGTTCTACTTTCTTAAAAATTTTCATAATTAACTTACTACCCATAAGGTTGTGGGTTCGAATCCAGGCCGGAATGCATGCACCAATTAGGCAGTTCACGAACCTAATCTTGTACCATTTGTTAACAAAGATGAAGGGAAACATTGTAATGAGACCTGCACATCGAGATAACCAATGTGTCAAACCTACCAAGGCGCCTTGGACAAGCGTGGCGGGTATACTGTCCATTCTCAAATAGTGTGAGGCTCAAGCTCTACAGTGGAACGTTTATGGGTTGTGTTATACTTAGAACCTTTTAGTTTAAATCTTGAAAACCAAGTTTTTTTTTGTTTTTAAAACAAAATTATCTACAAAGATTTTTATGTCACAAAAAAATTAGTCGATAGATTTTTATGATTTTTGAAACAGATACTTCACAGGTATGTGCAAATCGTTACAGAACGATATCCAAATACCAGTGTAGAATATTTTTTTATCCTCGAGTTACAAGTATGGCAGCCAATCTTAATTTTTAGTATTCTTTCATAATTTGACTACATGTAACTGCCAAATTTTATCCATATTTACTCATCCAGTAATCTTAGACAATTTATTGTGATATATGTAATGCATAGAGGGGTTATAAAAATGGGAGTCATATATTTCCGTTTTTGTAAAAATGAATACGGGACCCTAAAGCTACTTCTGACACTAATTAAAGATGAGACTAATTTTTGAGAATGAGATGAGATGAGATTGAGATGAGAATAGGTACGTTTGTTACAAGTACGTACAATTTGCCCTGCGTCTGCGCTGCGTGTCAAATCCTAGCTTTATTTGACTTACACAAAAACTTTTACAAATATATAATAATAACAAAGCAACAAAGTCCATTTAGTTTAAACATCAACAAATTACAGAGTTGAAGTCAACCTGATTTGAAATAAAACGAATAACATGTTGTTTATGACAACGTACTCGTAGGTATTTGTTGGGTTTTTTTTTCATAAATCTTTATTTAAAAATAACACATTTATATTACCATCTAATCTAAGGATGCAAATAAGTAATTATTAATAAATTACACTACAAACAAAAACTTAGAAATTAAATACTACTGTAAACATATTTACAAGTAGAAGATGTTGTCCAAATCGTTGTCGGTGGGGAGCGTTCCCAAAATGCTGGCCGCATTCCCTCGTTGTATGGCAACGCTTAATTCGTAGCCCTAAATATAGGCCAGCCCTTTGGTCACGCGAGACTTCTTTCAATCACTTTGAAAGGTCTCTATAAAGTTGATAAGCCTCACGTCCCCATGGCCCCAAACTCTCAACCCCGAAAGCCACAAATATGTATCCATCACCGAAAGATGCATATTTGCGGCGTTTCAGCGTTTCTTGAAGTGTGGCAGCGCCTCCGGCAGTGACGGCTGTATTTGGAAGATGGGAAGCCGCCAACGTATCGACACACGTTGCGTCCCATACTAAGGGGCGTCCCATCTTCCAAGGTACCAACGACATTCCGTCCGGTCGCTTGCCATCGTCGCGGCACAGTCCGTTCGGTTCAAGAACAGCTGGAACCCCAACGGTGACAAGAGACCGGCGGATGATGTCGTGGCCGCATGTCGTAAAGTTCTACCAGCACTCCTCAGACAAGATATGCCATGGTGACCCAGTCTATCAACTTTATCTCCACACCGACAACGATGTGGGACTACGATGTCTGCCCCCAGGCGAATGCAGGCAGCAGTCCTGAATGTAATATCATCCAGGAGTGTACCTAGATTCGCTGAGGGCAGACACTGAAGCCACAGACCAGACTCCCATTTAGAAACAGCTAGGAGGCAAGCACGGTCAGTTTCGCCGGTGCAAGATGACATGAGATTGTCACACACCGACTTACTGAGCGGCCCATCCCATAGCCCCTGCATCTTTGGATCTAAAGGAAAATTTTCACTCGGGCAAGCCAAAGACCAGGCATTTCTTGCCTCAGTCAAATATGGGACCTCAAAATCACTGAGTGATGGATTTATTATATTACCGATGAGATCCAGAGTACTTATAGACTGAGGACAGAAAGGCAGGTAGTGCTACGTCAGAAATTTTGCGTATCCCCAAGCCACCTAGCCGTATCGGTAAGGAAGCTTGGGTCCACGATCGGTCATCTAAAGAAATATTTAGGATGGAAGTTAATGTTTGCCGAATAATAATGTCTAAATTTTTTAAATATGTCTGTGTGTATTAATGTCTCCAAAGGGGGGAACAGCGCAATACATACGTAAAGTTGGGAGTGAAAACGCAGTGTCTAATAATAAAATAAGCACTATGTGTGTTTAATTGTTTTAAATTTAATAATTTTGATTGAAAATTGGCAATTTTGTCTTCTACGAAAGATGGAAGGACTCTTCGAAGTTGGAGACCCAAGGAGGCTTAAATTACTTTTATTAACAATTTTTAGATTGGGGGCCAAACCTGTGAAAGCGATAATAATGTTAATGTTATTCTTCGTCGAACAAGCAAGAAAAAGTTCGCATTTGGAAAATTTTAAGATAACCAATTTTTCCAAACTCTTGTATTAAAAAATTTAGATCCTTTTTCACTGTATCTATGTTACCTCCTAAGGTCCCATCGTCGAGATATCACACGTTGAATTTAGAATTTAGTTGTTTAATGACCATCCACCCAGTGGATGGTGGTGAAAAAATGGCTGGCCCGAGAGGGTCGCCCTGCTGACATAAGTAATTACATATTACCTATACTAACTTACCTACATAGAAGTATTCCAAATGCCAAGAATACTTCATTGAAAACGCGATTGCAGCGCCATCTATTTAGCTAATCCGTCTATTCAATGGAAACGACATTATTTATCGGGATAAAAAGTATCCTAAGTCTTGAGTTGGGATATAAAGCATCTCTGTGTCAAGTTTCTTTTATATGCGTTCGGTATTTTTTGAAAAGGATGCGATCACAGTACCATCTTTTTAGATATTTTCGTCTATTCCGCGGAAATGACGTTATTTATCGGGATAAAAATTATCCTAAGTTATGCCCCGGGATGTGAGCTTCCTCTGTGTCGAGTTTCATTTAAATGCGTTAAATAGTCTTCACGTGATGCTCTAACAGACAGACAAAAACTCGAACTTCAGATTTATTATATATAGATATATATAGTATAGATAACACCGTCGTTATTGAATTTAGAAATTATTAATTATATAGGTGAATAGTTCAATGACTAAGGCATCCGCGTTTTTTATAATGCCATGGGTTCGAGTCATAGCATAAGACACGCATCACTTAGTTTTTATTACATCACTGACCTTTGACAATTTTAAACTGGAACCCATATATAATCCTCAAGTCTATGTATTCCAGTTACAATACATGTAGCTATGTGATGACATATGTAGATATATAAATAAATGCATAAAATCACACGTTCGCCAATAAAATATTATTACTAAAGTTGCTATACAGTAGCTTAAATGTGAAACAGTCCATTAACATATTGTGTGCTTAAATAGCTCTTTTACATCTAAACACCGTTCAATATCAACTTTAAAATAATCCTGTGCCTACAGTAGCATAATAAAAACCATCGATGTCTTTCAATGACGCATTTAATTTAAATGCATAGTCGGACGCAGCCGGCGCAATAAAAACGATAAAAAATACATTTTTTCTAGAATTGATAAAATGAATGTTACTACAAATATGGCCTTCGAGTTTAAAGATTAGAGGACACTAACGTAAATCCGCATAGTTCTTTAATAAATCACAAATTATTATGCTTGACGAATTCCCATGACATTAATTGGGAACTCATTAACATTTTATATTTTTATTTACTTACTCAAAAACCTAATTCATATTTCACAGCTAATTTAGATATTATATAGTATATGGGAAGGTAGTCTTGAATATTCATTAATATAAAGGACCAATGAAAGTAAGCACATTATCAGCACAGAGTACTTTTATATACTGGAGAATTATCAGTCTATACACCACCAGGGCCATAAGTAAATATGATTCTACCTTTGATCAATATATGTTTTATTCCTGCCACGGGTTGTCTGGAAGATGTCGCTTCTTAGCGATAAGACCGCCCATTGTGCACATTTAGAATATTTTTAGGCTATAATTTCTTGAGTGTTTTCTGTAATGGTGTACAATAAAGTGTTATCTATCTATCTACGAGTATGATTCGCTAGCAGGGCGATCTAAGTATGGAACGGCACATTGTAATTATGATATACGAAGGACAAACGCGGTATCCGACAGATACAGTTTCTCATATAGACGAGGAAAAAATTATATCTTAGGCCTGATGTTTAGATCGAAGTATATAGAACAATATCAGTAAAAATATACACCTCGGTTTTATAACGCCTTGTGATAGAAAATATTTTTCATTTGGTCAGATAATAATTTATTTGAGGAACCATTTGGGACGGGTTTGTATATTAGTATTGTTCTATTCGTATATGAAATTCAATTATATAGTGGTAATTAGAATTAGAAATACGACGTTAATCGTTTGGTATTGTATCTTGCACAATATAGGTACACCCTGCTCGCATATATATAATAGTTTGAGATAATTTTATAGGCATGATGTTAAAAATTATCAAAATCTGATATGAGCTTCATCATCATTATATAGTTATTTTACTTTTAGGTAAAACTGAACAGTTACCTTACAGCTACACACGCGATTAAAAGTCTATAACACGTATCTCAGGATTTATTATGTTAAGTGTAGTTTAATTTAATAGGTAGAACTTACTCTTATTAAACAGTTGAATAATATTTTACTTCCAGAACCTTCTTAGCATTGAGATATAACATGTCTATATGAACTAAGGTTCTTAGCTATATTATTTTGAAAGGCCCGATCGTTATTGCGAAGAACCCATGCGCTAATTAGAATAAAGAATGTATCAGATTATTTGCAAAATTCAATTATGAACAATGATCATTCCGACTACGTGAAACATGTAAACGCAGACTTGGGTTTCAAATATTATAAAATAAAACTTACAATGAAACTAAATATTCAGTAATGTCCATATTATAGAACCGCGTAAATGTTACTTTAGCTACAAAAAGAGTCAGAAATGAAATTTTAATATAATTTACATAGGTATGTTTCACTTTTTCAATCGAATACAGTTTTATGACATCAGGCAGGTGAGATAAATGTGTCATTGAAATCCGCTGTGACATCATCAACAATGCTTATTATTTGTCCACAAAAGATTTTAACAAAATATTGAAGTACTTCAACGATGCTTCACAGGATTTCTTTCCCTTTTATAATCACGATACTTATTCGAAAGCATACTTGGGGTGACCAGTCGGTTGACGACCGGTTGGTCGTCCCAAGTATCGCTGTAAGGATAGAGAGAAGCTGACCTGACCTTACTACAAGCCCACAATTGGCAAAACACTGCGCAGGACAGAGGAAAGTAACGTGTTCTCGTTTCGGAGGCCAAGACTTTAGGTCACTGAACCAACGGAGTTAGTTAGATATTTATTCAGTTACTAAAAAAAACTATGAATTATTTATAGATATTTTAACCTCAAGTGTTTTATTTTGGTGTTGCAAATATCCATAGACGATGGTAAGCAATTTCATCCTGTGATGATAAACATTTCCATTAGGTGGGCCGTCTGCCTGTCTGCTAAACTCATGCAATAAAAAAAAGATAAAATTAAAAGGGGGATATTCTATCCATGCCTCCTCTGCCAGGTCCCGGTAAGAACAACAGACCTAACAGTTGCATCATGGAACATAATATGGTGCTTGTAAGAGAATGTATGTATGTAAGAGAATTCTCGTTTAATTATTTTTCTCTTCATCAGCTCATGGACAATCGCAGTTCCAGTACAAGAGTCAAAACCAAAACCAGTTACAACAGAATCAGTATCAATACCAGTCAACGGCTAGGACTCAAAGTGTAGGACAATGCAGAGAACTTAACGAACGCTACCCAGTTGGAGGTAGCTGCGACAGATACATTGAATGTATTGTAAGTATTATTTCTAAGCTAAATTAAACATTTCGTTAAATACCTATCTACATACCGTCTATACACAGAAGCACTGTGTCGAGGAATAGCCAAACAAGCTCCACAAATACACGTATTAATCTGGAAAACAAATTGAACACCTAGTTCAAATAATGGTTGCAATGTGACAGAAAGTTGTAGTATGAAATAAAACACAGTATCTAAATAAGTGTTTTTAGCGACTTTTTTACTCGACATTGTCTAGCTTGCAGTATTTAAGTAATATACATTAGTCTAGATACTTAAGCGCTTTTCTAGATGGCTTATTTTTTTATTTTAACTAAGATTGCGTTTGACTACACACATCAATCTAACTAATAAAGCGATGATATAGTCGAGAATGAACTAAGCTTAGTCATAAAATATTTAAAGTATGCTATTCCAAATACCCATATTATAACTGGTCTAAAACTGATGATGCAGCGAAGAGTCACTCACAAACCTGGACTTTTCTCCTGTTCTCTTGATATAATTAGGAATTGAAAGAACTGAATATACCATATTATCATGCATGCATACTTTGAACTTTACTAGAACCTTCAAACATGCCTCAAATTCAACCTTACTTTTGAATAATAATTGTAAGTGCTCGTTAAAATCAATGACAAAGACCCATACCACAATTTTGGCACATTTAACAGAAATTACTGAGATTTAAATTACAATTGCCAATAGACAATCAAAATTTACAACAAAAACAAAAGCTAGCGGGTCTTATTTGTCTGCTAATTTCGGAACGTCTAGCATTCTAGTTATCGTTTACTGCTTCATGTTTTGTTTAATTTATTGCATTGAAATTTTAAAGGAAAGGAAATATCTAAACACTGATTCAGTAAGGATGTTACTCTATGTGGCCATTTTTATACTCATAGTCTGGGGGCTGGTAATATTATAATCGTTATCATAAATGACTATATCCATAACCATTTATGATTTACATGTTAAAAGTACATAAATATCGATTCCATTTACAAGTGATGAATGTACAAGTATACAAAATGTAGCATTTTCTTCAGTATAAGATTAATGTAAACAACGATATATTAATTATAAGTTTTAGGGGTTTAAAAAAGTCAAAGATAATTGACATACCACTTGTTAAGTCATGTTCTTCAGGAAGACACTAATAAAGATGATAAAATGTTGATTCAAATACACTTTTTAATAGCTTAGAATATGCTAAAAGTTTAAAGATATTGAGAACGGTCACATCATCTTCGTTAATTTTAAAGATTAAAGTACTAGGCTTGGCTGAATGCATCTTATTTAAAGCCTTGAAATAACTTCGTTATAGCATAGCTACAACAGTGGTTTCAAATTCAAAAGTTTTATATTCAGAATAAATTACACCGGCGAACACTTTTTGAAGGTCACACATGTAAGTCAGAATTTAAATCTACTTCCTAATGTGTGTACACCGCTTCGCAACGTGTTATCGCTGTTTAAAGGAGAAGAGGCAAGAAAGTCCCCAGCAACAAACACGTCTAGTTAAAAAAGTTTTCATCATAATACCATCATCTCCGTCTCCTTTTTATCTGTCAATGTTTAACATCAAATACACCCATCGCCACATCTGACTGAAACGCCCTATACTTTTCTTTTACTTTATCTCAAATGAAACCGCACCCGATGATCCAATCATTTACCACATTTTGTCAAATATATTTTTTCCCTCAGAACGGTACGGCTGAAGAAAAATTGTGTCCGGATGGCTGCGTTTCAACCCCAACGTGAACTTCAACGTGTATCCCTGCCAGTATCCCAATGAAGTATCTTGCCTCGAACGTTCCTCTCTACGTGAGTAGAATAATGAACTCGATTATAATACCCCCCTATCAGTCATCAGCTCAATATTTGTAAGCATTTTGCTTTGCAAAAAAACCCGGTTTGTCATCGCTTGTTTTAAACCTACCTATTTCAAGAATGAAACTTGGTACATTGCGATCGTTTTACGATACTTGAATTTATAATTCGTAGTAGCTAAATAGCTTCTGGTATATGGACTAACTTCAATTTTGCTTATTTTTTAGATCTATATAGTCTATTCACACGTTTTATCAATTGTGCCTGTAATAAAACTACTAAGTATTGTAATTTCATCAGTTATTAATGGAATGATGGAAAATCTTCATAATACACAACAGTTCCGAAACTCGAAATATTTTGTATCCATGATAAAACAACAACAACAAAATATACATTAGACGTTCGGAAGTTTTAAATAACTGTACATTGTAGAATTAAGAATACTTTTCTTCTATTTTGTTTGATTTTTATTATTCCAAGGTTTCGGCCACTTTTCAGTAGCCGTAATCACGGAGAGAGATGTCAAGTGTCAATTATGTTTACTATACATTTATTGGTGTTTTAGAACCCGCGCAACCGACTGATCTATGCCCACATCAGTTCGGCTATTACAAGCTTGGTGATGCCAAAAACTGCAGTTACTTCAGAACCTGCGTGAATGGCGTTGGCTATGATATTACTTGTCCTGAGGGATTGGCCTTCAGCTCTGAAAGCTATCGTTGCGAGTGGCCAGATGAAGTTGCGGACTGCGACGCTGAAGGTATACTAAGAGATACTTAAGTAGATTAAGTTTCACTAATTATCCAGAAATTAGAATTCGGTAATAATAAGTAAAATAATTAATATTGAGACAATTACTGGTTTGATAATATTAGGCATGATAAAGACACATTACAAGATGAGAGATAAGAGGTGGACATACCGGCATCCTAATATGACTGTGAATGAGTTTGGGTCTTCCTTCTTCAAAGTCTAGTGAGTAATCAGTTTATCGGAAAATTTGGCACATTTTGGATAACCAAAATGAACATAACGTTCTAATTCTCAAGGAAAATTAAATAATTTCTACATATGCATATATACTCGTAGGTCGGAACTTTACGTTAGGAAATCCAAATGCAATACCCCTGGATCTAAAGTATGCTATTAGAATAGCTTCAGAATGATCGGTTACTGGTGTCAAACTGGGACTGTGATAGTTGCTGTTGCTGGTTTAGGTACGCGAAAGATTTTGTTAGATCATTAATTCAATTCTTTATTACAGCTTTCCTCGGCTTTCGTTGCCCTGAAGTACCAATCAGCAAAGACTTTGGCCCACCAGCCGGATTTAGATTCTACAGGTAATGAAGTGAATAATTAGTTCCTGATTCGTCTAAAACCGTAGTCGGGCAAATATTTAATGTAAAGCCGAAAACTGGTTTTCTAATGTGAGACAGCGACCGGTCAGCCGGTCGGTGTCAGCGGGCACCTAAATGTCAGAAGATGAGCGGTGACCTTGCTTATGTAACCTCGTTAATAGAAATACCAGTGGTTTGCTAACACGTCCTTATTTATGACGCTCATGATATTTAATACTATATGCCTATATTACACACGCGCTGTTCCTATTTGCAATATTACCAACATTTACGCATCTTGTTTTCTTACTTTCTAATCACGCTGAAAATATTTGTAATGAGGATAAAATACAATTATACAGTTTACGTCATAATGTATTTAGTAGGTACTTTTCCAAAAATAATACTTGTCTATTCTAGACTCGCACCTTTTGTAAGAATTTTTTTAGTTATTTGGTTCGTTTCCAGTTACTTCACCTAAAAATACAATACTAAATTTAGTGTGTAACCTATTGCAAACAAATACAGCTTGGATTGAAAATATTAAGGTCAAACATATTAAGACATATCTACACACATTCTAGGTTATATAAGGAGTGTTCAAATAAATAAATTATGACAATATAACGTATCAGACGGGAGCATATGTGTAATATTCGGCGAAACTTCGGTAGCGAATTGACAAATTATCTAAAATATTATAGTTTAGTAATTCGCGGAATTGCTGCAAGACTGTCATGCGCAAAGACGGACAAACGATAGTGGTGCGTGATTTTTTTATATACATAGGTATATGAAATTTAATTAAACGGTTCGTCTTTTATAAGCAATAAGGAGAAAAAACTTTAGGATCTCTAGGAGGTCTGAGTTCATGAATTAAACTTTGCTAACAACTATTGAGCATCTATTTCTTTAGCTCTCACCAAAAACTTATAAATGATTATAACATACATTATAAAATTTCTTCGTGACCGGCAACCCGTTGACGTCTCCCCTGGTTTTGCAAATGGCCTTAGACGACGTGGAGCAATATCACCTGGGGAACGTTTGTCAACTTAAGCTAATAAAAAATATTAAACAAAAAATCAATTAATTTCAGATCGGACGCAGACTGTCAGAAATACTTCATGTGTATCGAAGGTCGTCCTCGCGTGCTTTTCTGCGGAGAGAACTCTGGCTATGATGAGTTGACCTCCACTTGCGTGTCGGCTGACGAGGTGCCAACCTGCCCAACAGAGCTCAGGACCGCAGCGGCACGTGCTAGGGACGACGAAAAACAACGCTTGGCAAAAGAATTGGAGTTCTCTAAATCCATCAAACATACTGCGCAGAGAAAAAAGCCCTTCTATTAAATTAATTTAGCTTTCTTTTTTTTATGCGAGTAAATCAGTGCCATCATGACAATCTTAGAAACGTAACTTTAAAGATGACAATTTGCCCACAAAATGTAACATTGAAAATTCCTAAACCTTTGATTCTACATCTGAGATTCATCATGATTTAAAGGACCAACTGTTCATTCTTCTTTCTAGTTTTGAATTTGGAAACTATATTGAAAAACTTTTTCATCTCTTTATACTATTTTTTACATCAAATTAGTCAGAAAAATAGGTGTTTCTTTTAATTGTATATTTTTAAATTTGAATTAATTTTTTGAATTAGAAATTGTCATCTCTAGTATTTTTCTACACAATGGCAATTGTCTTCATTGCGTGGCATTGATGCGTAGATCGCTGTTTAGGTTTAGATCGCGATATTTACGCGATTAGGAACTTAAACTAAAACAGTAATACGACTCGTCTCCATGATAAACGTCAGTGCAACACAAGGATCTGATACTCTGCGATGATCAATTATAGTTTTACTGCCTGATTTTATTAGTCAGGCAACAATCAATGTCTAGTCCAGAAGTCAGTTACCAATATCTTAGTGATACAAGTCGAAATAAAAAATAAAATACTTCGCAATCTGTTTTAGATAACTACTATCAAATATAATAATAAAACTTCAAACATGTGTAATTAGGAATTTTAATGTAATATCTTATTTTTGTAGATATAAGCCGATAATGTCAACATACTAATGTACATGTACATAGTTTGAATAAAACATGTTTTCCGAATATTGTTCTTTAATTATACCCTAAACCACAATTTATATGCGTTACCACAATAAAATTATCGATCATTTGATATTAACGATATAGTTTTGTATAAATGATCAGCATTGCCCTCCTTCGATATCATTCGGGCTACAACCATCTCAAACAAGACAAAAATAAAAGACAACACCAAAATGTACTCGTACATCTGCTTATCTTTTCTATTTGTTGCATGTAAGTATATTCTTATTATAAGCTACTTTATATTTCTATTTCTTATAAAGGATTTGGATATTAATATAACATTATGTAAAAAGGCAACGCGGACAATGCAGCACCTGCAAGAAGCTCGATTTGCGCAAGCCGGAATGGCTATTACCAAACTGATAATAGCTGCGACTCATACGTTGAGTGTCGGGTATGTTTATATATAATCATTCTTAAAAATTAATATAGATAGAAAACACTTTGTTGCTCACCAAAATACACAATTACAAATAATGCATAATTACAATACTTATGAATTATTATAATTAAATATTCAATTCAATAAAAACCCTTTAAATTATAATCTAGGATTATCAAGCTGTAACTTACACTTGCCCGGATGGTCTCCACTTCGACCCTAAAGCTACGTGGCCAGTTTATCCTTGTGGTTATCCAATGGACGTTCAATGCGAAGGACGGAATGCTGTTCGTAAGTAATTAAATATTCAGTATTAGCCATGAAAACTTGAAGACAGTACAATAAAATCATAAAGAAATAACATGCTTTGTTTATAATAAATTCTCATCATCAGACAACTTCAGATATTCGCAAAGTACTTGTTAGTGTAGTGCTACTGTAGTTATTAGTGTGATTTTCTAAATCATCTTTGCTAACAGCTATTGCCCTAACCGCAACTTGATTTTTTATTTTTAGCTTCTGATTTAATGTAGCGGTCATATTTATATTGAGTAAGTTTGAAAACTTCTTTAAGAACTATAAAGAAGCCTTCAAAGTTTCTTTAACTTAATATGAATAACAGCGTTAATGTGGACTTTGTGCAAATTATTAATTGCTTTAAAATCCTTGTATAAATAAGACCATAAAATTGCTCCTTATGGTGAAGAATTGAAAATAATATTGTTCTAGTCAGAAATATCAGGGGAATACATGTAATTTCATTGGCAATTTTCCACAGAGCCCGCTCAGCCGACCGCTGACTGCCCGCACCAGTACGGTTTCTACCCCCATCCCCAGGCTACCCCTGACAACTGTGGCCAATACTATATGTGCGTTGCTGGCAAAGCCATAAGCATGCTTTGCCCCCCTGCTCTGGCCTTCAACCCAGCCACTAGCCGCTGCGATTGGCCCGACCAAGTTCCTTCTTGCAATGCTGATGGTAAGTAATAAAAGAATCTTGTTGATCAAAGTATAAGTCAAGCATTCAAATTAATTATAAATAAAATAGCTTAATCATTTTCTCTCCCATTGAATTGGTCACCAAATATAGACTTGCACTAATTTGACTTTGTAACAGTTACTTCTATGTTTTCTTCTTCTTCAGCTTTCCTAGGATTCAAGTGCCCAGCAACTCCTCTTGACGCTGAAGGCAAACCGAGCGACCAGATCTATAACTACAAGTAAGTGATCTTTATGATTTGAAAGAATGACTTTAAAAAAATACTATTTCACCATATTTTTGAAGAAAATATCCAAATACTAACCGGTCTTCAAAAACAAAATAACAAGAAAGCTGCTAGGATTGAATCGAGTTTTTAAGGTCAAATGCAACGTAGAAATCAAATGTTCTGTCAAAAACAACACTTTAATACAAAAGATATTGGGTCCCAGTTTTAGTCAACAAAATAATAAGACTGCTTTTAATAGATAATAAGGGCGCCTACCCTTTGTATATCTATTTCCTTGTTCTGTCTATTTCTCGTTCTTTCTGTCATGAGCGATGAAAGTCACGTGACAAAAATAATGTTAAACTGCACGATTGATCGGTGTAAACTAATAAAGCGATGGATGTGTTGTGTAAAGGATGATATGATGGTTTGTGGTGTGACAGAGGATGTATGTCAGAATAGAAAAAGACATAGTTGGAGTCGCCAAATAATTGGGAGGTGACAAAAGATTTGGATTGTATTATACCTGTCATCATAAGGGTTTAACTAATATAGATTGTAAACATATTCTTTCAGGTACGAAGGCAACTGCTACTACTTCTTCGCTTGTGAGAAAGGCAATGCTCGTCTTCTTTCATGCGATTCAGGATTTGCCTTCGACTCTGGGTCTGGAACCTGTGTGGATGACAGCCTTGTGCAGTGCGAAGCCTCGCCTAAGACAGTTTAGGCAACTTAATTATTACCCAAATACATTTTTAAATGAATAAAATTATACTATAAATAAATGAATTTCAATGCCTAGGCATCCGCACATAATTGATTTGTATATTATTGCTGTATCGTCTTCTTACAGTTTCTTTGAAAATATCCGTCATAAATAAATATATACTAGAAATATTTGTTCTAACTACATATTGCAATGGAAATTCTGGTGGAAACTTCAAAGCTGATGTAAATATGGCTAAAAATAAGCAATAGCCTACTAAGGAATACTTATAATTATTATCTGTTAGTGTTGTATGGAAAATGTCAATTGATTTGTGTAATGTGTCTTTTAGAGAAGGCATAAGAATGTGCAAGTCAAAGACTAACGTAACCGTGGTAAGTGGAATGTTATCAGGTTCTAGCTTTTATTACTGTTTGTTTTTTTAATGGATTGTTCATGAATACTTAAACTAAAGCTAAATCCACTTACTGGACAAAGTCTATTTTAAAATGGAAGAAAAGTAACGGCATTAATGGTAGTTGATAGACCCCAGACCATCGCACTATATAGACAGAAGTTATTGGTTAGTAGGTATAGACACAGACTCTATGAACTGCCGTTATAACCTCCAAACTATTCGCCTATAGCCCATTCATGTCTGGGGCAGCAAATTACCTTTATGAAAGTAGTACCTAGCTACTACAACCATTGTTAATGCTATATAAGTTAGCTTCGAGAAGTTTTTGTATTTGTATATTTACAGGAATCCTAAACTTGAAATTTATATTTCCTTATACAATATAAAAAAACCGACTTCAAAAACTAAAAAGTATAAAATAACTTATTTCTAAAGCTATTATCATTAATATATAATATCTAAAACATCTTAAAGTAGGTGCTTAGTAATTTTCAAAATATAGTATATATTTTTATGTTTTACTTTGCACAGCCTTCAAGATGTTTTAGATATTTATTATATACAATTACATACTATTGAATACAATGTAAGAAAACTTAACTTATTTGTATTGTATTCTACCCATAGTCCCTCAAGACTATAAGTAGAATACTGAGCCCAGATCACCGTCTTCTATGGGTAAGGTGCCCAGAAGGCTGGCTACGTTTCCTCGCTGGATCGCCATACTGATCCGTTGGCTGAGGTAGGCACCAGCCCTCTGATCACCTGAGGAGTCGATGAGTCGTTTTGATAAATTTTGGTAGAGGCTCATGGCCTCAGGACCCCACGGTCCAAGCGTCTCGACAGCAAACGGCACACACATATAACTCTCACTGAGGGTTGCATATTTCCGCCGCTTGAGTGATTCCGCTGTTTCCACTGCCGAACCGGCCGATCTAGAAGTGTTTGGTAAATGGGATCCGGCCAACGTGTCTACGCAAGTCGCATCCCACACCAAAGGCTTGCCACGCTGCCAGGGAATTAGAGTCATTCCGTCAGGGCGCCTGCCATCATCACGTGCAATACCGTTCGGCTCCAATAGAGCCGACACGTTAGCGGTGGCAAGCGCCCTCCGTAAGACATCATTCAGGGCGGGGTGGCGTGACCATCTGCCGGCACTGCGGCGGCAAGAAAGACCGTGGTATCCCGGGTCGATTACTTCTATTCCACAGACACATGTGTGTGGTGCACATATGCGAGAACCTAAGCGCAGGTTTATAGCCAAAGAAAAGGAAGTATTATCCATTAATGTACCTATGTTTGGGGAGGGGATAGCTTGGAGCCAAAAACCAGACTCTTTGCGAGAAACGGCAAGGATGCGGGCACGTCCTGTAGAGTTAGTTGAATTTAGAAGTTCTGTGATTAATCCTCTACATATAGGTTCATCCCAGCATCGTTGCGAATTCATGATCGTGGGAATGTCTTCACTAGGGCAGACCATTTCCCAGGCGTTTAGTGGTTCATTTAAAAAGGATGTATTGACATTATCCCAGTGTTGCATAATTTTTTTAAATAATGAGCCAATGCTGTAGGCGGATGAAAGAAAAGCCGGTAGGGCAACGCTAGAGATTTTGCGGATGCCTAAACCTCCATACCTAATGGGTAGAGAAGCTTGGATCCAGTTGTTGTCTGAGAGTTCTGAATTTAAAATTTTACTAAGCACATCTTTGATGCGATTATCTAGTGGTTTAATAAGATTAGAAAATTTCCAAAGCGGGGCGCATCATAAGACATATGTTAATTTTGGTACAAACAGACAATGTCGTATAATGTGATATGCAATTTGAGAGTGAATATCGAAAAGTTTATAGTATGACAGATCAAACGCGGCTGATTGCTCAGACAGATAATTTGGAATGGCCTCATCTAGAATAGGGGCTCCAAGCAAGCGAAGAGAATCCTTCTCCAGGACCTTAATACCGGGTACGACGACATTGAACATATTGCTAATATTGTCGCTTTCGTTTTTAGACAGGCTATCGGACAAGAAAATTTCGCATTTTGAGAAATTTAACTCTAATCCTATTGAATTAAATTTTGATATCAGGATAAGTAGGTCTTGGAGTACAGTTTCTGCGTCGCCGCCTAGAGTCCCATCGTCTAGATACCACACATTGAATTTAGATTTGAGGGATTCGATGACCGGATGGATCGCCAAGCTGAAGATGGCCGGACCTAGCGGGTCGCCCTGTTGAGAGCCCACAGATGATAGAATAATGTTGTTTTTATACATAAGATTTGTGGGTTTTGAATAGCTTTCATAAAGGTAATTTGATATTTCTGGAATATTAGATGTTACTTCGTGTAACATGACGGACCTGTCGACAGAGTTAAAGGCATTCTTTACATCTACTTTTAAAATACCTTCTCCGCATTTATTATTTATGAATGACCGCAAAGAATGCACGGCTGGTTCACAGCCTCCTTTAGAGCCGAAACCTAATTGTAAGGGTTGGAATTTGTTTTTTAATTTGATATTATATATTAATGATAATAATAGATCTAGAAATAAGTTATTTTATACTTTTTAGTTCTTTAGTTTTTGAAGTCGGTTTTTTTAAACGAAGTTTTTTATTTATTTTATTTGTTACTTTTTAGTGTCTAGCTATGTACGGGTAGACCTACGAAAGGTGCCGCGCTCCTTAAAAAATATAGGTTCCAAGAAACGGGAACAAAAAATGTTCGTAAAATGAAAACTACTGGGCCAAACTATGTTAAATTTTTAGGGGACAAAATGGCAACTATTCCGCATCAAACTAAATAAGAATCACGTAAATCGGATCTAGATCTCAGCGTAATCGGTGTACATATGGAACGGAATGGATTTTTTTCATAAAAAATGTTCATAAAATAAAACTACTAGGCCAAACTGTGTCAAATTTTTAGGAGACCAATCGGAAGCTATTCCGCGTCGAACATAAAAAGAATCACGTAAATCGGATCATAAACCACGGAGTAATCGGTGAACATACATAAAAAAGCTTTAAAAAGATCCCGACGAATTGAGAACCTCCTCCTTTTTTTGAAGTCGGTTAAAAATAAACTTCAACTTCAAATAAATGTGTAAAATCATTTAGAAATCTCATTGATTCTTTTAATATAATATTGAATCGAACTAAACATGAACCTTATATCTATGTAGGTACATGAAAGAAATGTATGTGCCTACCCATTCATTTAAAAATGCAACACGGAACTATTGTCTTAGTCAGTCCAAGTTCAAAAACAAAGATTTTTTATTATTTAATATTATAATGATTACAAGTGGGATATAAAATCCATTTACTAATTATTTAAATAGATCTGTCTTACTTTTTAAGTTGGAGTTTTTAACAAAGTTAATCGCGTATATTTCAAATTATTACATACCCTGTGAAAAACTTTACTATAAAATAGTTTCATAATAACTCTGTTCATCTACAAGGTTGTGATCAGGAACAAACAAACAATATCACACTCACTTTAATAGAAATAGGTCGGTTAATATATTTAATCGATTATATAATTATAATCGGTTATATTATAATTATAATACTGTAATCATTGATCAAAGTATTAATTTCAAAAGTTTTTTTCAAAATAAGTTCCACTAGAGAACACTTAATAAAGGTCATATGTATAAGTTAAAATTTAAAACTTCCTATTCTATGTACACCGCTTCGCAACGTGTTATTGCTGTTAAGAAGAAGCTGCCAGAAACTCCCTAGCAACACGTGTAACTAAAAATTGATTTTCTTTATATTTCTTATTCAATTTACATCTTAAGACCTTTTTTATAAATTTAATATATAACACAATAACATAACAGTAACAATAATATATAACAGAATATATAACGTCAAATATACATAATACATGTATAGGTCTATGAAAACTTTGAACATTTCTGGAGATAGGTCCTTCTTTTTAGAGTATCACTGACAATTTGGTAATGACAATACAGTTGATATGTTCATTCTATCATCTCCTGTCACAAATAGTATTGTTAGAAACGACTTACCCTCATTCCTTTACCCACTTCTATGCAAATCCTTTTATCGTCAAATAATCATTTGATTTATCGTTTACTAAGTGTGTTTATTGTAAATGAGTATTTCTCAAAATAAATGTACGTAACGAAAAACGAAATAGTCCTAGAATGTAACTAAATAGTAAATATAGGTTTGTTAAATATATTACTTATTTAATTTTCAAATTCATAAATTTATTTGTGTATATATTCTCTCATTTATTTATTACAACTACCGGCTATCTTACATGTAGTTGTAGGAAAGCTAACTTTGCACATTAAACGTTTCAAGGTGGAATGGCGTGTAGGTAAGTGGTTATAGGTGGCCAGCCTTTCGTCCACAAGTATATTTACTTGAAGCCTTTTCCCTTAATCACTTTGCAATACCCACGGGAATATGGAGAGTTCCATTCTAGCCATTCAAGCCGGAAACACAAGGCGGGATTTATTGTAAAGAGTACCTTCAAAAAAATGTTATTCTATAAGTGGTATTATTAGTTATTATTTATTAAATATATTTTTAAGACATGCTTTTGTTAAATGCACCATTTTTCCTTTTCTGTATAGTCTTAGTTATTAGGAACAATGAAGAAATTAATATACTACTACCTTACTATTATTAATCAAGTTGTGACTGTATGCACTCAGCTTTATGCTATACTTTTTTGTAACGTAACGAAATTCATAAAAACCGTTGCGAAATTAAGTATAGTATTAGACAAAACAGGGTTCTAAAAAGTCAATGGTTTGTTATAACTTAAAACTGCAGATGTTATAAGACATGTTTGTACCACACTTATAACAAAAAGATGAATAAATCAAGAATTACGGTATTGTGAAAAAAGCTATAACATTTCCTGTAATGAAAAAGTAGTCCCACTAGACACAACACATTTTTACTGGTTTTCACATTAAAACTATGGCTGAGACATCAGACCAACACCCGATCAGAATGAAGCTAATGTTGCCCCTGTCCTAATATAACAAATGCTTTGAGAAATCATGTGGTACAAATAAAACGTAACTAAAGAGTTGTAACGAAAAAGTAACTGCATACAACTCATTTTGTTTTTCTCATTTAAATTATTATTTTATTATGAAAACCCCAAAAAAAGAACTTTGATAAAGAAACGACATTTAATCAAGATCTTTATTGCACAAAAATGCATAGTATGAACGTGACATATCGTATTTTATGAAGTATTTTATACGGGCGCCTACGCACTCTACCTCGTAGGTGGCGGGGAATATTAGAAGTTAAATTTGGTAAGTTCTATGGTAAAGAAAAAGCTCGGAATTAATTAAAAAAATCTCACTTTTTGCTTATAACTTTGTTAATTTTTAATTTAGGGCAAAAAGTTATATTGACATATTTGTACTCAAAACAATTTGCTACAAATTAAGACTGCAAATTTTTTGTAAGACACATAGTTTCCGAGATATCGCGAAAAAAGTGTTTTCGCCCCTTTTTCCAAGATGGCGGCCGGGAGACAAGGATGGCGACCCCACAAACTTGAGGTTAAGCTTCTATTGACCCCCCCTCCCCCACACATATCCCAAAAATAAAATTGCATCGTCTAAAACATGCAATATTCGGTCCTTAAATTGTAAGATAAAAAAATGAAATGAAATGAACAATGAACTAATTGGTGCAATGAAATCACGAAAAAATTTGAAAATAAAATTGTGTTCAATTTTCAAATTGTTATTGACGTCAAATTCCGGTTAAAAAAAGGTAAAAAACGACAGGTACACGAACTTAGCCCTAATATACTCGCATGTGGCATATTATATGGGAAGCCAACTGAATGAATAGTAATGCTGATATTAAACGGATCAACGAAATTGAATTAATTTGGTTGAAAGACACATAACCTGAAAAGATAAGACGGCATTCAATGACATTGAATAATTCAACTTTAGCTCTATATGAACCAATAAGCATCTTCATCCACATTGTAAACAGAATGAACCGTCTAATATCGGCTTAATAAGTCGACAACAACAACAATAGTTCTGAGCCAAGTCAGACTTTGGAAAATTATAACCATGTTTATCGCTTCAAAGTCATCAAAATTGTGCCTCACTCTAAGTTTTGAAACTACTTTCAACGACAATTAGTTTTGACAAAATTCCATTTATCCTTTAAATATAAGATATTATCAACCAATAAGGGCTTCATCCAATCTATCCATGGAGAAATCCATAACTAAACACATTTTAATGTCATTATTGGGCTTTATTCTTATTAATTCTTAATATAATATAATTAATTTTTAATTGTTTACGTTCAACTACTAGCAACAGCTTTATTAACCGAAACCACAATTTTCATTTTCGCTACCACAAACATGTTATCAATTATTTGATATAAACGATATAGTTTTGTATAAAATATCAGTTTCTATTGGTTTGACATCATTCGGCTTTTAATCATCTTGAAACTAATAGACCAAAGGAATCAAAAATGTACTCTTATATTTCTTATCTGTGCTATTTGTTGCTTGTAAGTACACTCTTAATACCTAGTATAGTAAGGTGGGAAATCCGTCAATGAGGGACTCCACACACCTCTCGTATTATTTCCGTCTTTGAATAGTAAGGACGCCGAAAAATCGGGCGGCTGAGCTAAGAAACCATTCGATTCTATTTTCAAATTGTATTGACGTCAAATTCCGTTTAAAAAAGGTAAAAAACGACAGGTATACGAACTCACGGACTTCTCCACCTTGACTATACTTATCATTTGTTTTGTAATGTTTGGTGATAATGTAATATTTTGTAAACAGGCAACGCTGACTATACGGCTACTGTAAGAGATCCAATTTGCACCAGTCGCAATGCTATTACCAAAGCGGCAACAGCTGCGACTCTTACTTCGAGTGTCGTGTAAGTTATTTCATCTTGAGTATCATTATTAATTTAATTTTTTTTCAATATTTACCCCAGAGTAGTCCGTTGTATATTACCCATAACACAAGCGTAACTTGCTTAGATTGTGGATATACAATGTGTGTGTTTGTCTGCAAAATAAGTATTATTTATAATTGATTCCGCATCGAATATTAATTCTGTATATTGCAACGGTTTTGATGTGTGCTGGACTTTAAAATCTGGAAACACTGACGAAGCTAACATTTCTCGATACGCTTTTGAGTTTTGCGAACACTGTTGTATACGTAGTAAGGGGACATTTGTTGTTTTTTTTTATTATGATCTAGGAATATTAGGATTGATATTTTGATGATTATGATCTAGGAATACCAAGCGACACCGATGACCTGCCCGGATGGTCTTCACTTCAACCCGAAAACTGCTTGGCCAGGATACGCTTGTAGCTATCCTATGGACGTGACTTGCGAAGGCCGCGGTGTCAGCCGTAAGTAACCTTCATACTCTACACACCATGTCGACTTCGCCAAGTATGATATCGGTGTTTATATAATTTCTTTATATATTACAAACACAATTTGCTCAAAAATCGTCAACCGTACAACTACTTTGTATTTATAACAAAAATTATAACATCAATCTAATTAAACAAATTTCTACAAACACATTAAAAGTAATATTCATAAAATAATTTATTTGCACAGAGCCTGCCCAGCCGACGGCCAACTGCCCGCATCAATACGGGTTCTTCCCACACCCTGATGCCACCCTGAAAACTGTGGCCAGTACGTGATGTGCACAGCTGGCACTCCCTTCGACATGCTGTGCCCACAGGGACTCGCTTTCAATCCTGTCACCAGCCACTGTGACTGGCCTGACCAGGTTCCCTATTGCAACACTGACAGTGAGTAACGTAGGCATTTATCTAAATTATGTGATTAAAATAATTTCAAATTCTAGCTATAATATTTATTTGAATGCACACATATATGTGTATGAAATATATTATATATTATTATAGATTTAAAATATAATATACCTATGTCTTGTAAATAAAATTAGTGAATACTTATTTTTCATTAAGTACAAAAAATAACCAATCATACATAAATTCAAATATAAATAGTATGTTAAATCTATTTATATTTGAATCTTTTCAGGCACCACTATCGCACAAAAGATTTATATATAGCTATGATGAGAAGTGTATATATTTTTATTATTAATTATATCCTTTTTCGGGCCTCTGTGCCAATAGCCTACTTAGTTCAATATAACATTGATATAAATATTTCCCGTAGGGCAAATTTAGTAAACGGATTTCCATTATTTACTATATTCTAGGTAATATATAGGAACCTTTACATTCTAATAATTTACCCTAAAAAACTCTTAGACGATTCAACCCCAGAGGTAGTCAAATTTTTATGACACCATGTTTTTTCAGGATTCCTTGGATTCCAGTGTCCGGCACTCGCCGATAATACTGCAGTCGTTAACTACAAGTAAGTTTGATACTTCAATTAAAGACAAAATGTTCGTTTATAACTCTTACCTGATAAGATGGGAAAGCGAAATCAAATCAAACAGAAAAAGGACTAAACCAGAAATGGGAGAGCGAAATAGTCGCTGATATGATTCTTCTTCCCTTTCATTACTTTCTACCTACTAGTGTAAGTGATATTTTATATGATATTCATTATGTTTATATGATAAATAAAATTCCTATAAATATAATGTCATATCTATCAAATTCTATGATAATATTTAAATCATGCTGTTCTTCATTTTTACATATTACACAAACGATCATATAAACGTCATAATTTATCAAGATCACACACTACTGAGATACTATCAAGATGGCTAACTATTTAGCCGAGTTTTCCGTTGCTAAGAGTATGAGTGCAATGATATTGATTGCATTAAAAAAGAGGAAAAAACGATCGAGAAAACAACAAAAAATAAAAAATGTATTTGGATTAGATCATGGGTAGCAAAGCGATCAGAAAGAGGGGTCCATAACACCTTATTCGTAGAACTTAGATTGGAAGATAAAGTCTTCAAGATATTCCAGTTGATATTCTTGCATTTTAACATCATTTTAGAGGTTAGACGGATGATATGATCATCTTCATACGCTTGCTGCCAGCCAGGATCCTTTAACCATGATCATAGAGAATATGAATCACATATAGATATTACACTGTCATAGGTTCTAATATGAAATAACTCCTACTTCTATTATAGTCTAATACGGCTCTTAAACCAAACTTAAGTCTAATGTGGTTCGTATGAACATTACATCTTAACTTGAGGTAAAAAAAAATGTTACTTAACTTCTGCATTCACTCGTCTCTTGGGTCAATGTCAGGGTGGTTAAGAGTATTATTATACAATTTTTAATTTTCAGGTATGAAGGCAACTGCCACTACTTCTTCTCCTGTGAAAAGGGTGAGGCCCGTCTTCTCTCTTGTGATCCTGGGTTTGCGTTCGACACTGGTTCTGGACAATGCGTTAACGCCGACCTTGTACACTGTCAGTAGACACTAACCGTGTCGCAGGCAGCTTAGCTGAATATTTAAAACAGTAATTAAATGTATATTTAATACTAATTATATTATAATATTAATATCAATTGATTTTTATTTAAAAACACCTAGAGTTTTATTTTGTTTGAAAAAGAAATAAATCGTAGTTCAGTTTTATTTTAACCAGAGAAAAGATAACAATGTCAAGATCACGAATATTGTTAATCAACTTAACATCTCACCAAAGAATTCTTCTTTTAAACACTCAACTGATTTGCAGAATTAAAAAAGTCACATAAATGCTGTAAATAAATGTATATATTTGTATAATACGGCCTTCGTAACTTGGCGAATGTGAACATAGGCTCTGCGAACTTTAGTGCATGGAAACTCATGAAGAAAATACAGTGACCAACTAGTACAAAGCAAGGAAAAAATACAGGGATGAGAGCGACCAATTGTATTCATTGACGAGTCGTATGCCTACTCATCACACGAGTGTACATGTTCTAAAGTTCGCAGAGCCTATGTTCACATTGGCCAAGTTACGCCGACCGTATTATATGTGGAAGATTGACCTTTCATTCCATTTTTAAATACATCGATCTTCCTCATCACGTGTGTCTAAATCATGAAAAGTAATTTGTAAATAATGTAAATGAATATAATTTACAATATTTTAATAATTTAACTAAAGTTTTATACCTAACAAAATTCACCGTGTATAAGAACGAGTTTACTTGGCACTTATTTAAAAATAATAAGCTGGTTTTAAACTTTCCAAGAAAACATTTATTTCTTGTTTTAAAGTTACTCTGTTTTTTAAGTTGTTTTGTGTAGATAGTATAGTACTATTCCAATTATGAATGAGACCAATAAACTATATTATTGGTAACTGGACAACATCTTGCCAAAATTATCAGTAAATTTACTTAAAGTATGTCGTAAATTAAGTCCTCCCGCAACACTCGCCTTTAGAAGGGCACAGGAGCAAAAGGCTCCAAGCAAATTGTTTCGCGAAAAAGACCGGTTCTTGTCAAAAAGATTTAGATATAATAAAACATTTATTACAATAAAATATTTGTTTCAAATAACCTCTTTCAATGCCCCTTACTTATAAGTAACATATGGACTCGTGTTATTGTCAAAATTAATTACGAATTATAGAGACGGGTGTAAGACAATAATAGTATAGAGATAGACATTTAATTTTGCGCGTGCGCATGGCCTGTCAGTTACCAGGGCGAGCGAAGCGAGCTCTTCTCTACCCACGATCTGTGCATTTTTGTGGCACATTACACTGGGGAACTCTCACCATTTCAGATTTGGGCTTTGACACAGTAATTTAAATTTATTTCTATATATGTTTTATCTATCATAAAAAATATATCTTATACACATAAAAAATAGAAGATATAACAATTTTTACTAATTAGAATTTTATTATATGAATAATTTTGTTTGAATAACTGAATAATTGAAATAATTACTAGGTAGAAAACTTAGCGAGCCCTCCTAAAGCGCCGCTTTTTGCTAGTTTAGTATTATTGTGTCAGCAATCATACATTAGTAATAATTATTTTTAGTTATATCACTGTATATACGGCCGGCGTATGTTGGCGAATGTGAACATAGGCTCTGCGAACTTTAGCGCATGTAAACTCGTGAAGAAAATACAGTGACCCACTATTACAAAGCAATGAAAAATACAGGGATGAAGGGCGACCAATTGTATTCACTGACGGGTCGTATGCCCACTCATCACACGGAGTGTATATACTCTAAAGTTCGCAGAGCCTATGTTCACATTTGCCAAGTTACGCCGGCCGTATTATACGTGACCTACACTGTACAATGCAACAAATACAACACAGTTACAATACCAGTCAAAAAAAAATTTTTCACTAAAAGATTTATAATAAAACAACGTTTAAATGGTTTTAAGCGCGGTAATATATTTGATTTCTAATATTCCGATGTTTGACGTTGACTTAAGAAATTATTTAAAAAAATATTTGTTATAGAATGCACTCACCCAGCAATCGTTTTTTTTTTTACTTGGGTCAATGATAGTACTTATTGTTTCTAATGAGAAATGGGCTTTATAAGAAACGTAATGTATATATTCTATGTTCAAATGAGGTGCGATCAATTAACCGGCGGAATTTGTAATTTATTTACTGTATGGAAAATAGACAATTTTATTCATAAACAACCCTTCCCGTGGTTTGCCATATAATATATCTTCACAGAAATAAATCCTTACAAGCTACAATATGATTTATAATAATAATACAGGTGTGTTTATATTTACTAAATCATCCTATTCGATACCTGACAAGGGTAATGGATTTTTCAAAAAAGTAATGATACCATTTTAGTTTTAGTCAAAATCGGCCTCAAGACTACTTTAAGTATTTTCACTATTTCGTATAGTTTAAGCTTTGGCCCTATCGGCGCATGAGTAATTCTAGGTAGTTATCGTCAGCCCCACGACTACCTGTTCGACCACCTCTGTGGACTAAAACTACCTTTATTGAACTGGCAAGAGTTGTCAATCACTTATTTGTCTTTGGGTTTCGTAAATTCCATAATTTCAAAATAACATAACATAATAACTCGTAGCTATGTTAAACCCTCGACTTCATCTTGGGTTTACATTTGTCTACTCGTTTGTAAAGATCAACTTGCGGTAAGTTACTACTATCATAAATAACTATTATGTTTTCTTGTGGGCTAAGTCTTAGCCCAAACGGTTTACTTCTTAGCCGCTAAGAGGTAAACAGTCCACCTGATTGTGAGTGGTTAGCGCCAAAGATATTTGCAACACAAAGGGAACGTATTGTGGAATTTGAAAGAAACTGCTTTACTCTGTGAAGAGCCCTATATTATATTAATATTATAGCGTTCTGGGAAAACTGCTGAAAGAAGTTCGTTCCACAACTTAAAAACCTATGGCAAGAAGTACTGGATGTCAGATCCTTTAAAAGACTATCTAGGACTTATGGAATTTAGTTTTTCCAACGATTATATATTCATTCAAACATAGTATGGAAATGCTAAAATATGATATTGCCATAACAGTACTACACCTTATTTTGCAATGATATAATAATACATAAGACAGCTGAATTTCAAAAGTGATTGTAAACAATTTATGTTTTAAATAAACACAAACATGTTATCTGAGTATTGCAATTCAAAGGCCCTTCTTTAATTTAATAAACATCAGCTGAAATCGTTGTGAAATCGCCAGCTTAACATACATTTTTGGCAGCCTCTATTTGGCAATCAGGCTACGCCTTTCTCTTCGATCTACCCTACTTATCCAATCTTCTAATTTCTCAGTTACGAAACCATGGCTCTCATATCCTGCATTACGACACCCAGTCACTGCTTTCTCTAAGGCCGGCCTGTATGTTTTGCTCACGTAAACTCTAAGGCAAGCGTACCCTACAATTTATCAATACCAAACTCATTTGTGTAAGGTCAGATTCGCGGGGGACGCAGCTGCTTCCTTCTGCGACAGTAATGCACGCGAAGGAGGCGGCGGAGGAGATTGAGCAGACAGTGAGTTTCCGCCCACTCAGAATCGACCCGGTGATGGAGTCGCGAACAACGACCACCAGCCGCCGTAGCCTACGGCCGTACGGGTTGACCGAAGGGGAACTCGATCCCCGCACGTAAAGACTGGAGAGTAAGGGCGTGCACCTATCTGGCCGCCCCCTTTCAACTCGTGGATGAGCCTGAGGTATCCGGAAGTGTTCAGCTCTCCGGCTTAATTAATGGAGGGGCCAGCTTGAAAAGAGACTGGACATTATCTATCCCTGCTGGAGGTGACCGTAACATGAGAGGCATAGAAGGACCGCGAGAGGTTTTAGTGGATATCCACCGCAGGTGGCGATAGTTCTGCGGAGATGCTGGTACCACCCATTGTGACCAATCCCACACGCTCCACCCCAGTGATATACCAACAACTACTATACAAACGGATTTCGCTTCGAAAAAAATGGTATATTTGGTATTTGGCTTAACTTTAGGCTAACGGGAGGAAAACTTATAGGTGTGAGGCCAACCTAAGGTAACAATAATGTTACGTATGAGCGGGGTTACGTACGTAGGATTGGATGAAAACACCAGCTTTTTTCAACTAAACGTTTTATTGTCCTACACAGCCGTATGTGATTCTTTCCTGCAGGGTTACCCCTTCACGCACAACTAACTACACAATGCCCCGGCGATGAGATGTTTACTCGCAATACCGTCGCCGATATTGCGTTAGACACCCTCTGCTATTGCGGTGTTCACCTCCGCATTTACTGCGCATAACTCACTTTTAGATCGCCTCTTTAACTGCATAAAACTCTTCCTTCTCGGAACTTCTCACTAAACGCTTCTCTCTACTAAGCTCTCTACTAAACTTGTCACTGTCTTCTACTAGACGTCTCTTTCAACTCTCTCGTATCGCACTTGTCGCATCGCTGCCTTCAACTGAACTCCTCTGTAGGCGCGCCTTACGCTGGCATAATTTCAATCTTCATTTCGATATTCTTTTCTGCGTCATGTAACCCTGTCTAAAATGCATCTGTTCTTGTCTTTTTCTTCTAGCATGTTCAACATTTTCTGAAACTTCTTAAGCCAACTAGATCGTTCCACTATCGCTCGCCACAATAATTACCTAGACATCTATATTATAAAATTCTAAATATGTCGTGTCTGTACATTGAAGCTTTTAAAAAATAACAACTGGACTGGAGTCTGGATAGACTATATAAACTAGGGAGAACATATGATGCAATTTTTTAAAGATTTCTTGTCTGTTTGTTCGGGATTCACGTAAAAACTACTGGGTTGATGTTGATGCGGTTTCCGCTGATCGACAGAAAAGTCTTAGACTTAAAATCTACGCTTCCTGTTATCCCGAGGGAGGTTAGGCTGTATAAAAAGTAGCTGATTACGACAGTTTTCACCAAGACGATGGCATTACATTCTTTTTTAAATGCTGCAGTAGTTTATGTCCTGGGAATCTCATGGGAATTTCAAATCAAACGTGGACGAAGTAGCGGGCATATCCTAGTTGTTAATATTTTCAAAAGTCTGTTACTGCATTTTAATAAATAAAAATAGGTAATTAAGGATTCCATTAACATGACGCATGCACTACTTATGTCATTTTGATATGGAACTCTCAAGAAGTATTTAATCAAAAATATCCTGAAGTATGTAATCAAAACTGCTTAATAGACTTTGTTCCAACCTGTAATGAAGCTGTTTCTTAAAACCGCCTAGATTTTTTGAAATTTACTATCACGGCCCGAATTAAAAAGTAGTATTAAATTATTAGTAGTGCAGTTTTCCCCTTACACTTTTTACGAATTATGCTGGTGTGCACCGACATTTAACCAACGGTTAAAATAAAATAATCACTGTTTATGCATACATTTTTAGGGATTATTTTATTTTAATCATCGGTTAAAAGTCGGTACACACCAGGCTTAGACAACTATAATATCTGTTAAAATAAAAAGTTATTTTATAACCATCGTTATGGTTTAGAAGACCTATCTAACGATACTCCATAAGCCTACGAATATTTACAGTAACTTTTTTTTTATACATGTACCACACATGGCTAGCACCCTCTATTTAATTGCAAAATCCATCCTTTCGGGCGATATAGAATCCTGCTTCTTTTTGCGAAAGCTACTCTATATAGAAGTAGTATATACAAATACATGCGGGAAGAATACAAACTACTTGATATAGATATGTAATGAGGAGGGATGAAAGTCACGTGATTAAAAAACAATGTTAAATTAAAAGATTGTCGGGTACAAATGTAAAAGTAGACCAAAGTTGTTTGAAGAATGTCATGAGTGTTTGTGGTATGACAGAGGATGTGTGTCACAATAGACGATAATGGAAGGACCTCAGATCATATAAATGGGAAGGCAAAAGAACATTTTGTGCCGACCCAAATAACTGAGAGATGGGGGAAGAAAAGAGAGAGACAAAGACACGCGGAGTGATTTTGCGAACATGGCCACGGTACAATAGACACTATTGATTTATTTAGGTACGATGCTACCGAAATCAATTTTACTATATTTTTTCCTAGAATTTGGTTGTAGGACTAGTTATACTAATTATAAGAATTGATGATATGGTCAACCGCACGTTATAAAATGCCAGTTTAATATTATACATCGATTTAATTAATTACTTATAAAATCATTAACTAATTTAAGTGTCAATTAAGATATTGTTTATAAGAATTTGATATTTGTTTAAAAGCATTACTAATATTTTGGTCCATGCATCGTTCTATACACAATCTGACAGTGATAGTGTCATAGAGCAGACATGATAGGGCTCAAATTAATTGTGTTATTACCTCTACTTGCTATCGGTAAGTAAAATAGTGACGGTCGTATTCGTAGAGTTAGATTAAGTTTGAACGCTTCTTGATGGTCCTTAAAGAAACGTTCAAACATACTTTTACAAACAAAACTGTTAGTGATTTCAAAAAATGACTGTTTAAAGTTATTTGCGGTACGAGTTTGAATATTTGCTAGTGACAAAATACCAGTACAGAAGAAATAACCTTTATTTGCAATTTGTACTAATTCACCACATTTCGTTTATTTACAGTGCAAACGATAGCTGCAGTAGCATCTGGAATAGGTTACTATGGGAATTCGAATGTACGAGATCAAAGTTACTATAAGCGGTCAATATATCCAACACATTCAATTGCATCTCCACAAATAGCGGCGGTGACTGTCCCCACTGCAAAAGTACCTGCTGTTCCTTTAACTTTAATTGCTGCAGTAGCAGCTAGAGTAAACCAACAGCCTCCCCCAAGACAAACAAGCAATGTTGCAGTTAAAACAACTGCTACGCCGGTTTATGTTCCAACAACTTCTACACCTGTGAATGTTCCGACCGTGACAGTGGTGCTTCCGGAAACTACAACTACACAAGCTTCACCTGTCATATCAAGCCAAAATCCTTCAAATGAAATAGTAGCGGAGCCTGAACCTTCTGTAGTTGACACTGGATTTGGAGCAGTCATCGCCGTTCCCTCAAGACCACAGCTATCCACAATAACAACTGCAGCTACTAATCCCATTCCAACTAATCTACCAACAACTGTACCAAATACCCCTAAACCAACCACTTCAAATAACGGTGTTGAACAAAATCCCGAACATCCGATGAAGGTTTACTCCACCCCTTTCCCTTCCAATCCTTCAGAGATAATAACTCATCCGCCCACTCAAAAACTTACATACCCCACTCAACCTTCTACGTATTACACTGAACCACCAAGAACGTTGCTACCAGTGACTTTACCACCAACCACCGCAGCACCACCCACTGCATCTCCTGTTCTAGCCACACGTCCAACTTTGCCACCGAGAACGTTGCCACCTGTGACTTTGCCACCAACCACCGCAGCACCACCCACTGCTCCACCTGCTACAGTTACTCCAATCACACGGCCAACATTGCCTCCAAGGACCCTGCCTCCAGTAACTTTGTCACCAACAACCGCAGCACCACCCACTGCTGCTCCTGTTACGGCCGCCCCACTCACACGGCCAACATGGCCACCGAGAACGCTGCCACCTGCGACTTTGACACCAACCACCGTAGCACCACCGACTTCGCCTCCAGTTACAGCTGCTCCAATTACTCGCCCAACGTTGCCACCAAGGACACTGCTCCCAGTAACTTTGTCACCAACAACCGCAGCACCACCCACTGCTGCTCCTGTTACGGCCGTCCCACTCACACGGCCAACATTGCCACCGAGAACGCTGCCACCTGCGACTTTGCCACCAACCACCGCAGTACCCCCGACTGCGCCTCCAGTTACAGATGCTCCGATCACTCGCCCAACGTTGCCACCAAGGACACTGCCTCCAGTAACTTTGTCACCAACAACCGCAGCACCACCCACTGCTGCTCCTGTTACGGCCTCCCCACTCACACGGCCAACATTGCCACCGGCTACTACCGCTCAGCCTACAAACTTGCCTACAGAGAGTCCTAATACTATCATAACATACATACCAACACAACCACCGGCAATTACAGAATCAGACGTTATACAAGGCTACAATTGTCAGCAAGCTTATGGATACTTCAGTGTCGCTAACAAATGCGATAGTTACGTTGAATGCAAGGTAAACGAGCGATTAATACAGAATAATATTCCATAATTATTCCGAACTAAATAATTACTTAAAACCTTAATTTCATTTCTCAGGGGAACCTAGCAGTTAGCCGTATATGTCCAGATGGTTTGCATTTCAATCCAAAGAGCAAATATGGGGAATACCCCTGTGCTTATCCCATTGAAGTTCAATGTACTGCTGATTTAGTAGCACGTATGTATTGACTTTACTTAAATAAAACATTCCGTTTCTGCGATAAATAAATGTCTCGATGCAATTGATAACAGAAAAATCTATATTCGATTTTTTTTACTTTCAGAAACTCCAATACCAACAAGCCAATGTGCTAATCTGTATGGTTTCTTTCCAATGAGCAACGGTGATTGCAGCAAATACATAGTGTGCCAGGATGGTATAGCCAACATTATGACTTGTCCTCCTGGTTTAGTCTTCAACAAAAATATAGACGACTGTGACTGGCCTATTAATGTACCAACTTGTAATCTCGACAGTAAGTCAAAATAAATAACAATTTAAAACTAAATTTATTTCAAATAAGGCTGAATGTGGGAAGAATACTACCAATGTTAAAAATCTACACTTTAAATGAAATTCTCCTCTCACTTTTCAACGTTTTATATGAAAATTTTTTAAAACTAAATCATTTCAAAAGTTGAAAAAAAATGTAACAATTCATTGGTAGCATTCTTGTTCCGCGAGAGGTACCGTTAGGTTTTAATAGTAGAGCGCCATTTTTATTGGATTGCTTGAATACAGTTTTGTAAAATTGTAAAATTTTCTTCACCTCACCTGTGAAGTGCTATTGCCACGCCGCAGTTAGGGATACCCACTAAAACCCCTGTCCGATCCTATAACGTTCTTTGTCGGGCTATAGGCATCGCGCATTCACTTCCAGCCTGGACTTCAAATAAGTTAACCTAACTACTGAAATAACAACAAAAAGTATTTTATGTATAAGCAAGTAAATTTAATTTTTTATATGCTTTTGCAGTTTTCAAAGGATTCAATTGCCCATCGCAGCCAGACAGTGACCTTATTGAAAAATTCAGGTATGTTGTTAAATCACTAACTGATATGGGTGTCACTTTGCCCATGTACCTAACAACTTTTTTGCCAACCGAGTATTCCCTGCTAGCCACTTTGTTTTCGAACATAGTAGCCTCGTAACATAAGGGAAACAGAAGATAAAACTGCCACGCTTGTCTAAGATGGATTCCTCGTGATGTATGTATGATGTAATCCTTCGCCATCACGACGTGATAGGTAATTGTCACAATATATACATGTTTGGTGTTACAACCACTTTAGTGGAGGACGTGATGCCGGTCTAGATTGAAAACTGTATCATTAGACCGAGACGTATATGAATTAGGTTACTCCAACTGCCAAAATCCTTTAAACAATCATTTTAAATATCAGCAGACAAGCACACACATTGTATATCCCCAAGCTAAGCAAGTTACACTTGTGTTATGGGTACAACGGCCCATTCTGGAGTCGTTCCCAGACACCCAGACCACAGTAGGTAAATAACTGAAAGTTCATTTACTAATTACGCTCAGTTGGCAAAAGCTTACAGCCTACTCAAACACACAGGCTATCAACTATCATGGTTTGTTGCTTTGATACGAAGCCAATTGCCTTCTCATCAAAACAACGCGCAAGCCTACCTGCCCTTAAACTTTGTGTTCAGGTAGATTAATATTTGGTATATTTGAACAGATTCAAGAACAGCTGTACCTCCTATATCGCTTGCCAAAGAGGTCATCCTCGGTTGCTGAGCTGCGACTACGGGTTGCGTTATGAGGAAGCCACACAATCCTGCGTCGACGCCAGTAAAGTAAAAGATTGTACAGCATAACAACGAAAAAGACCACTTAGTGTGAATTTGACATTATTATTTTTGACTATGTTAATTTTATTTATGTAAAAATAACTTATTTGTATTAAAGTACAATAAGTAGGTACCTAATAAATAATTAGATCACGCTGATCGTTTGATCTTGAGCTATTTTGAGCAGTTATAGTAAACTTTAAAATATAATCATGTTTCTATTTTCCAAATGAACTATATTATGAATATAATAATATTTTGCGGTTTTTAATATAATAAAACTTATCTAAATTAAAATAATATTTCGCTTCTATAAAACCATTATATTCAACTTGCGCTTACCGAATTTTTTTACTATAGTAGAATTATTTTGTCCGTGCAGTTGGTCATAAATAATCGGAGCGCTGAAGCGAGTATTCCGCTCTCTCTTCCACTCACGGGCCTTATAAGCTTCTTGGGCCTTATGGGCAGGCATAGTGATACGCATTATTGTTGTCGATAAGCGTTATCGATAGTGTATTTAGTTTTGTTATTTTGTGGGTTAGTAATGTAAATGAAAGAAAAAAATAGATAAAACAACGTATTTATTAAAATAAGAATAATAATGATTTGAAATTAATTATTAATTAGGTAGCTATGTATTAAAAAACTATAAGTACAAAAGTTTAGAATGTAACAAGTTATATTAAAAGTAAATATAAATAAGTACTTATATCTAAGTTTAAAATTAACAGCAAAAAAGATAATAATGACTTTTATAAGAATGATAATCTTTCTTTGATAAGAATGAGTTTTATCGATAATGGCGTTGCGCCCACGCAACATGCTCACCGCCTTAGCCCAGCTTAGGCCGAGCTTTGATTTATGACCCAAACTGCACGGAGAAAATTATTCTACTATAGTGACATATTGAAAACAAAAGTTATCATATTACATCATACATTTAAATTTGAAAAAACACATTGTAAAAAAGTTCCAAGAGATAATTATATAATATCAAATAATATCAATGTAACTAATTTGTATTGTAGAAAGATATCTAAAATAATTACTAGTAAGGCGAGTCTCCTGAACGCGTCATTGTCCACAACTACGTTTAAAAAAAACTCGCTTTAGATTATTCTTTTTTGTTTACAATATCACTGATTACCTAATTCTCATTATTTTTTTCAACTAGGTGCATGAAATGGATAAATTCTTAAAACCCGGCAGTTATCAATACGCGCGCACCCCTAGTAAACGGAAATTTATAACTAACCTAACCATTGCAAGAAAATTCTAATTCAAGAAACGGTAATATTATTTATTCCAATCTCTAAAATAATTTCATAGTAGAATATTAATAGAGGGGTGATATTGATTTTAGCTCAGACATTAAAACAGTAAATACTGTAGAAATTGTATCGCTTGATTTTGTGAATCAAGCGATACAACTCTATTTAAATTTTGATAATAATACCTCATTACAAATTTGGATTACATCCCTCAATTTATTCCAATAAAAGGAAGCTTTTTTAACTTAAATTTTGTTATTTTTGAATTCGTCATAATAGCAAAGGAATAAGATACATTGTAGGTCTTTGACTAACGCCAAACAACGACGATCTTGTTGCTAATCGAAAAGTATTGTAGTTATATTTTATTACACTATTCGTATTATCCCCCACAAACATACAACTTTGTTTGTTTTAAAACACATAATTATTGTTCATTTTAACTTATTTAACAAATATAACATTTATTTATCATTTAAAACTGCATAACGAAACATCACGTTTCAAGTTCCCGCCATCAACTAACCCTTATAATTTTATCGGATTGATAAATTTGTAGTTTTAAGAATTTTCGCCTGTTTATAAATGAAGAACACAACAAAGCACCACCGGATTGGTTGAAAAGCATAATATGATTCTTTACTTTGAAAATAAACGAGTATGATTGGTCTAATATATTTTCAGTGATAATACTCCAATACAAATAAGGGTAAACTGTTCGTAAATCCCAATTTTTCGCTAAGTTGTGTAACCGCGCGGATTTGAAATAATTTCTTTTTTCCTTCAATGTAAAAAAAAATTAAACTAGATAACCTATAGTGTGCCATTGATTTAAAATTAGCTATTAACGTTGCTTGAAAACCACGTATTGAATATGATAAGAAGAATGTGTAATGAATACTTGATAAAGTATATACGGTGACAAAAGCTGATAGCCGCGGCAGCAGCAGCGGGGCATTCCGCTAGCGCAGCCCTGGCGGACGTCGCCCTAGTTGCCCCTTTGGATCGAACGATTGCGTAGTCGTGACTTATTGCCATAGCCTTTATTCTTCGTTTGTGATTTATTTTAAGTTCAAAAATACCTACACTCAAGAAATATCAAGCAGAGCTCGGAAGTTCTAAAATCGGGTAAAGGTTTCAAGCCAAAATGGAAGATTCCTATATAATCGCTAATTTTCACGCCCTGTGTCGTCTCTGCCTAAATAAAAGTACAATCATGGTATCAATATTCGCAGCGACACCAGACGACGAATCCAATGTTGCTTTAACCTCCAAAATCACAGAATGTTTCCAATTACAGGTTGGTTAAAATTTAATATTAGTATAGCCTTAAAATCTAATAAAAAACCTAAATGTTAACATATTTTATTTACAAAATATTATATTCATTTTCTTTGTTATCAGATTGAACCCAATGATGGATTGCCAAGCAAAATTTGCTATAAATGTCTATTTAAATTGGATAAGTGTTCAAAGTTTAAACTGCAATGTATAAACAATGAGAATAGGCTACGGCAGATTACAAACAGAGTGAATGAACTGGACAACTCAAACTCTTCAGAATTAAGTACATATAACTACAATAATAGTCAAGAAATTATCAAACCAAAACCTGAAGATTTTATTGTAGAAGATAGTGTTGTCATGGTTGTTGACCCCAGCTTAGACTATGACTCTTCAGAGGAATCAGAAAATGCAGAGCCTGTTGAACCGGAGACAGTAGACAGAGACAACACTCCTGAAGGTGAACCAATTGTAGAATCTTTCTTCCGTAATGTGTACATGTGTCAGTACTGTGATCAAGCTTTTGTATCCCAGGAAAAATGCAAAACCCATGAAGAAAGCTATCATGATCCCAACCTACCTTTCAAATGTTTTGAGTGCAGTATAGTCTTTGCTGAAAGAAACCAATATGTACAGCATACTAAACAAGTACATGGTAATGATAAACCTTATCACTGCCCTGAATGTGAGAAAAGTTTTGGGCGCAGGTCTGATTTAAGAAAACATTCTATTGTTCATACAGGTGTAAGACCATTTCAGTGTCATTATTGTTTAAAAACATTCTCAAGGAACACAAATCTGAGTAAACATCTACGTATTCATGCAGGACACAAACCCCATGTTTGCCCATTGTGTCCGAGAAGTTTTGTTGCTAAACAAGATCTCGACAAGCATGTACTTGTACATTCTTTAATGAAACCATACTCATGTAGAAAATGTCCGATGACTTTTGGCCGTAGGGACAAATTACTTAAACATGAATTAAGACATGGGCCAATCAGCCCTCAACACAAGACGGAGTATGACAACGAAAGAGAAGCCCATGACATGGTTGTTAATGTCAACCCTTTCAGCAATATAATGACGTCTCCTACCCAAGTGAATCATGACACACAAAATTCTGATTATGAGTTGCCTAGAGTACCTGATCATATTTCTGGAGAGAGTAGCTTTATGAAAATGCAGAAGAACCCACCAACATCTAGTAAGCAGTCAACAAATGTATCACCAAAGAAACCAATAATTTCTAATAAAAATAAGCCTAAGAATATAAAGTGTCACCAATGCCCCAAGAGGTTCTCATCTCTTGATGCGTACAAAACACATGTGTCTATTGCCCATATTGGGTCCAGAGTCTTCCAATGTAAAATATGTTTTAAGAAATTTTCTAGGAAACGAGAGTTAGACCGTCACTCAACAATCCATAGTGGGATGAAGCCATTTGCATGCAGTCAATGTGATAAGAAGTTCACCAGAAAGGATAAGCTTGATAAGCACCAACAAACTCATGAATGTTTGGTTGTGAATATGCCTTGTATAGAATGTGGTATCACTTTTGAGAAGAAATCTGATTTAGTTGCACACATAAAGTCACACTTCACAGACAACTATGACGATAAGCTTGCAGAGAATAACATTAAAAAGGAAGAAGAGCCTGATTTCACACTCGAAGACAACTTTTATGATTTAGAAACCTGAGAGTTGGGAGTAAGCATTGAACAAGTATTATAATTTAAACTTTCCAATATATTTTAATAATAATTTGATCTATAATTGCTTTAATTTATTGATATGTTGTACTTAAATTTGTTATTCAGTTCAAATTTAGAGGATTTTTTTTAGTTTCTGAGTCTGATGCTCTGTTTATAATTTAAATACATAGACAGTTTTTCATATCACTTCTGAGGATTTAATTATGCTATAGCATTCTACAAATCATGTAAATTACTGATATATTATAAAGTCATACATTGTTTACACTTAGTGTCTATATTTTTATTGTCTTACTAGCTTCTGCCCATGGCTTCGTCCGCGTGGAATAACAAAAAGAAGGTAAGCTAAAAAAAACCGATTTTGAAACATTCTTCATTGGTACTCCGCTCCTATTGATCTTATCGCAATGATATATAGCTAATGGGTTATTTACCACTGAAAGAATTTTCAAATCAGACAGTGGTTCCTGAGATTAGCGCGTTCAAGCATACATTCAGGCTCTTCTGCTTTATATGTTAAGACTATAGTTTTTTATAACATAGAGGTTATGTTAAATCATGTTCCTTTTTTATGAGCTAGAAAACAAATGAACCAAAGCTAAATGACTGTCTTTTGTTTTATGGGAGCAAATAAATTAATAAACAAACAAATTGAGAAAACATGGCAAAGGGCTCATAGAATTTGAAAAATATATAGCCTATCTACGATTAATTCTGCGTCGAATGGTTGTGGTTTCATGCTGATCGGTCCAGTAGTTTTCGAGTTTACCTTGGACAAAGAAAACAAACTTTGCTTATATATATATATATATATATATATATATATATATAATATATATATATATAAATAGATAGAATTTGAAAAATATATAGCCTATAACCATCTACGATTAATTCCGCGTCGAATGGTTGTGGTTTCATGCTGATCGGTCCAGTAGTTTTCGAGTTTACCTCGGACAAAGAAAACAAACTTTGCTTATATATATAGATAAAGTACCAACAATTATTATTTAGTAAATGTGCAACAAAGGTATGATATGTGTAATTTGAAATCACAAAGCACTGAATATTATCGTTATAATATGTCTAGTATTACTTAGGAGTTGTAAATGTAATAATTCAGCAGACAACAAATTGTTACATTTTCCACAATGTGTAAATACTTAAATCCAAAGATTAGAATTATTAGGTTAGTTTAGAGGAATATTCAATTCTATAAATACAGAAACTTTAGTCCAATGAATATCACAATTGTATACAGATAAACCAAGTGTATTATGCCTGATATTTTATCATATTGGTAGAATGCACTAATATTAAGTACATACAATATCACAATTTCTTATATTAACTTTGATCATTTTTTATTCACTTAAATAATATAACCCATATAATAAAAATATGTACCTTAAGTGATGAGACTACTTGTGAAATCCTTCATATTTAATTTCAATCAAATGCAATTTATGTCCACTTTTTATTATAGAATAACATTACTCAGATTTTCACTTGAGCTTTCTTTCTTCAGATCAATATTACTAATAACAAGTATTAACATTACAGTTTAAAATCTATGTAAATTATGTATAATGATAGCAATAAATGTTGTCCATGGTATGTGATTTTAATTAATTATATTTAGGAAAATAAAAAATCCAAATATTTTCATATCTTTTATTATAAACCCAATTTGTGTATATAAAATTCATAATGATCGTACAAGTTAACATGTGTTATTTGTTAAAATTCTTCCAATTGTCAGCCAGCTAATGGGTTAGCATGAATAGTGACAGATGTTATTCTTGCTTCTGTTAGAGGTTTGAATGTTTTTGGGTTCACAGGCATCTTTTCTAAATCATCTAGTGCTTCAAATCCGTCCAATACTCTGAAAGAAGAATATTTTTTAAAAATAATGACAATAACCTGAACTAAAGAGTAAACTTGAATTCTAAATTAAGGGTCACTGATAACATGAGGGTAACATTATTACTCGCAATAAAGTCCTTATAAAACAAAATAAAAATTATTAATGTCTATTATGGGATTTTCATAATTTTCATATGATTTGGTGAAAAACAATTACATTTAAACATTCATATAAAGAAAATCTAGTAATGGACCTTGTATGATTTCAATGATGATGTTTATGGCTGTGTCAAATACTACACTCGTCATTAGAATATAGTATAACATTTTGTATCTTGATGAGAACCTAAAAAATTTAATAAGATGCTCAAGTGTCATAGCTATCAAGCTACCACAACTTATACTATCTTAATATTTTCTTAAGTTTTCGCGACTTGTACACATAATAAAACTACGTTTTAACAGTTTTAAGCGCGGTAATTTATTTTATTTAGGTTTATCCGACGTTTCGGCCGTGTGACCACGGCAACTGAAAAGCGGCCGAAACGTCGGATAAACCTAAATAAAATAAATTACCGTTAAAACGTAGTTTTATTATACTATCTTAATACAACTTTTGTTATATTATAATAAATTGATGTGATGTACACAAATAAGTTAAAATTTAAATATAATGCAACACATACCTTCCGAATATGGTGTATTTCAGATCTAAGTGAGGTTGTTCAGCATATGTGAAAAAAAACTGACTTGCATTTGTATTTGGACCATTATTAGCCATGCTTACTATTCCCCTAGTATTGTGCTAGAAAAGCAAATAAAACTATTTTACACTACTATAACATGTTGCTGTCTTTCATATGTATTACTTATCTAATATTGATTAACAGTCTTATTCATATTGAGTTAGAGTAAAGTTGAAGGCTTTTTTAAGTACCATAGAAGCAACTAAAAACACATACTTATTCATGAGCTGTTACTGTATCCAAGACAATGCAGTAATGTAATGTGCTCATTGTCCATTGTATATTACCCATAACACAAGACTAACTTGCTTAATTGGAGTATATACAATGTGTGTTTGTCTACCAATTACTATTACTCAATGTATATACGGATATTGATAACTTCATCAGCTCATTGCCTCAAGCTTGTCAGTCATATACTCACTATTATTTTGGTAAAGTGACTGCAATGGTTTATCACTCATAATGGAGTAAGCGGCTTAACTGTGGCCACCACTACATTCAAGCAGAACTTTGAATTTATATTCATATTTTGTCAAACTGTATATTTAAAAATAAACTCCCGTTTTAATACATAAAATTTCAATTTAAATCCATAGAACTGTTCAAAGCAACAATATTCTATAGTATGCAAGACAAATTTTGGCATTAACTTTATTATAGTCTGGGTGCTATAAAGAATGGCTTCAGTTACAATATAGTTGTTGCCAAACTTATGCCTTCTCTGGGCTAACTATGGGATCGGGGTTAGATATGTGTTCATTTTGTTATTATGAATTAAATGGTGATGTGTTTAGGAATATATTTATGACTTATTTATAGCAACTAAAACTGAATTTGAGTGTAGAAAAAGGGGTATTTAATTATTTATGCCAAATCTTATGCATAACACACTAGGACGATAAAAAATGAAAGTTTTCATCCACTATTGTTCTAATGAAAGATTTTCGTGTAAAAAAACGTACAAATGTACCTTCAATTCTTCTTTGAACTCATCTTCAAATTTTCTTCCCCAAATTGATGTTCCACCTTTTCCAGTCCCGGTAGGATCCCCTGTTTGAACTATGAAACCCTATATAAAGTAAAAAATATATTATATTTATCTTTATTTAATTTTGAACATAATTCTGTGACGAGTTTTAGGTTATTTTTTTAATAAAATATAAACTTAATCTCGTTCATAAAATAGATCTTACCTTTATATTCCTGTGAAATAAACATCCATTATAATAATCACTAGCACACAAAGCTAGAAAATTCTCGCAAGCTTTTGGACATTGCTCACAAAATAATTCAATTTTTATATCTCCAACATCCGTGTGTAACGTTACCGACATGGCAATGAACTTATTAAGATGTTTAACTCTCAGTTTAGGGGTATATAAGTTTATTAACTTATTAAATTACTAATTTTTTATTGTCTCAAAAATATTTCGATGGATTAATTTCTATTTTGTAAACAACTCCATGAAACCGTCATGACGTCTGACAGATGATAGTCGACAGTGACAGTACTGGCAGTTAATTGAGTGATACTAGTATTTTTATTCTTCATTATTTGAAGAACAGGCAATGAAAAATCCTAGATAATACAGCCTCGCCATTTGTATCAATAACATGATAGATTGTTTTTGTTTCCCACAAAGCCAGGCAAAGGGCTTGCTTTTGTAATACATAAGTGATGTCGAATCTGTGAACTAAAACATTGACATAAAATGACTTGTTCGGATTTCTTCCAAAATCAAAACATTACATTCCATCGCCGAACCAAATGGAATAGAAACTTTATGCATATAGGATTATCTATGATAACATAATATTAAATCAATTTAGTTACCTATTATCACGCCTTTTTTCCCATGGGGGTAGGCAGAGACTATAGATCTCCACTTGCGACGATCTTGACAAACAATTTTCGCTTCATCTACTTTCATTAATCTCTTCATACATGCACGTTATTGATATGCTTTTTACCTGACCTCATTTTTAGACTTCTGTTATTTGATCATGGTGTGTATATATCAATTTAGATAAAATTTCAAATTTAAGCAAAAAGTATTTGTAACAATAATCCGTGCGTTTACTTTGTAATTTATTTAAGTAAAAATTGCTTACAAGTCACAATCTTGGTTATCATACATACATACATAACTTCACGCCAGGTCCCTTGCGGGGTAGGCACGAACAACAGAGCGCCATACAGGCTTATTCTTACACACCTCACTTGCTTCTTTGACATTCATAGCTTAGTTATCAGTTATCATATATTTCAATTTTCCAAATAAATAAAACATTTAATAAAACTATGAAAATTCTTTATTGAGATCAATACATACATTTCTTTATTCACTACCACCAGCTCTCTCATTTTGTCCCGCGTGCGGTTCATAAACATTTTCATCCAAACCTTGTTCGCCATAATTTCCCAACAACCGTTGGCCTGTGGGGTCAAAAGGCGATTTGAAGTGTAGTTGCGCATTGTACCGCTTTCCTAGAACCTCAATTTCGTAGTTTCCTTTCTTCATATAGTCTTTCGTGACTACAGAACCTTTATTATCGATGTAACCAATGCCGATTGGTTTGTCAAGGTAATGACCATAATCGCCTCTTCTTAAATAGCCAACAGGCTCGCCGTCTCTAAATATGGCTTCTTGGCCAAATAATGCAACCTGCAAAAATAGTCGGACTTACTAAACATTAGCAAAATCGCAGGTATAACCACAATTTAATTGAATATCTTAGCTTTAGAGTATTACTATATTTAAACTGGAAATAATTTTTAAAAGTCACAAAATAACAAAAAGATGCAACATGTAAATTAATTCATGTAAAAAAAATAAGAAAGAGAGAATACATGAGTAAACATTAGAGGATAGGATATAAAAAAACCTGAAAACGAGTCAGTTGTTTTTCCTAGACATTAAAACAAATAAAGATGAAAGGTTGTCGGAGTCGTGTTTATTATTAAAAAGTGAACTTATGAAACATCAAAACAACAAATGGAGAAGAAATTTAAAAATGTATTGTTTTCCATCGTTTATAGTTGTATATTCCAGTTATTTGTTTATAGCTTTAATATACAGACACGCGTGTTTATCTTCTTATATATAAAATTCTCGTGTCGCGGTGTTTGTAGTTAAGCTCCTCCGAAACGGCTTGACCGATTGTCATGAAATTTTGTGTGCATATTGGGTAGGTCTGAGAATCGGACATCTACTTTTCATCCCCTAAATGTTAAGGGCAGTCCACCTCAATTTTTTAAATTTTAGATAATATTTTTTTATGATACAGCATAAAAAAATACATACAACCCTAAATTTTCAACCCTCTACGATCAACCCTATTTTTATTTGTTAATTATAAACTTTAATGCTGTCGGCATATCGATTGAAGCTTTTCCGGGCAGGACGAATCTGCCGGGACAGCTAGTAATTTTATAATATTATAGACAACTCAATGTTTCAGATCAGAATATTATTGTGTTATCTCGGTCATCGCCGATATGAGCTTACAAGGAAATTGAAAAATATAAATAGTGTCTTTATATTGAAAAATATGTTTAAATAGTATCAAAGAATAGTGGGGTTTCTATATCAAGAAAAACAAGAGAAGAATGACTTACCTTATCATCTAGAGTAAAATACGCATACTTTTTGGTAACTCCGTTGGTTTGCGCCTTGGTCACATACTCATTGCCAATATATTCGCCATTCTTCCGACATGCGAAACCCAAATTGGCTTCTATTGGATTGTCGTCTGTCTTAAATCGGCATTCCAGAGATGGTAGCCTAAAATAATAACAACTAATAAGTATTATACTCCATTTCGTTAGTGGTTAGTGACTGTGTGATTTACCTTATTGCGTTAGTAAAACCAAATAATAAGCTGTTCTTCTTCGTGTACTAGTTCGTATTAGTCGACTACCGTGCTTGTGACAGTCCTCGTCTGACGTATGATCGTCACGCGTCCTCTGCGATTTACCCTGATAACAGTGTTCCGAGAACTGTTTGATCTGGTGCACGCCTCACTTTTACACCGTACCGCTCGCCAGCGACGATATTCACCCCTCATTTCCTTGAGCTACACGCTCAACTACGCAACGGTCTCTAGAACATTTATTCCGCGTACAACAATGATCTGGAGGGAACTTCCCGCCGAGGTTTTCCATTTGCGCCATGACTTGGGGTTCTTTAAGGGGGTTATAAAATAATAAAATTTCTTAGAGGTCGGCGACCGTTGGTGACACCCCTGGTGTTGCAAACGTCTATAGGCGTCGGTAACCACTTTCCATCAGGTGGGCAGTCCGTCTGTTTGCCTGCTTCAGGCTATAAAAAAAATGTAGCCAAGAGTTTAATGCGTTATTTGAGATCGACATTATTAATAATGTATGTATGTAGCTAATCGTTAACACTATGTTATTAACGCTATAAACACATTGGGTCACTCACAATCACTAACTAGCATGAGGGATATCAAACTGACATCGAAACTACAAGGCAATAAGAATAACCATTGACTAATATGCAAAAAATTTAAAAATGTTGAATTATGCAAATATTTGTTTTTTTTTTCAATATTTATCATAGAAATAATAATTAAGCTGTGTATGTTTAAAACTCGCCTTTTTCAGTACTCAGAGCGGTCAAAGCTCTCCAACCAGCATTCTTTAATCCCTCTGCCTTGTTAAGGGCTCTATACACCTGAACAGCGTGTGACGAGGGTACGTGTAATTCCCAGCCAAGCTCTCCAGACCAGGCCACCCTCAACGCTCTGCAGGTATACATTTTGTTCTCCGGCGAATAAGGTGCTTTTGACACGTGGATGCTGCGGTGAGAGTTTAAGGGGAAAGCGTCGTTTGACAGCCCTGCGTCAGTATATCGTTGGAGTATACGTTGGCTGGAATTAAAATACAAAATCGGGTAAGTACGTGTAAATCCACATAGAACGGAATAAAATAGAATATACTTTAATGCAAAACATTAATGACACACTAGCCAACATTTGGCGATTGAATTATCGGTGTCTTAGTTATTCGGTTGGCATGAGACGTCAAACACGCCAATAAGTAGTTGAAATTTCGCAGATTATAGCACGTTGAGCTATGGTAAATAGTTCGGTGCGGTAATTGTTTTATATAAACCCATCTAATCCTCTAAACTGTAATGTATTAATTTTATCGAAGTTGGCAATATGAAGGGGCGATATTATGTACTTTTAGATCCGCAAAAGTATCGGAGCATGTACATAAAATGGATCAAATACGTTTGGGAACTCTCACTGGCGTAACGCGTTACATGATGTATTGATTGCTATGCAAAATATATGTTCATTGAATGCGTTCTCACTGGAACAGCCACTAGAGGTTCAGCATTACGCTATACAATTTCGGCTGATGTATTAATAACATAGGTTAGTTATAAAACACTGCGATCGTATTTAGTCGAACTTTCAACGCCGTACTTCCGTGTGTCGGTAGCTCAAGATACAGTTGAACAAGTTTTGGCAAAAAGCAAGAGGTAGTCTTATCACTACGAGCAATTTCTTCCAGAAGATCTTAATATGGATTAGAAAAGTTACACGCTATAAGGGGTTCCGTGGAGGTGACAAACGTCTGTAAACGTCCTGTAACCAAATGCTTTCGTAATTTGATTACAGGACTATATACAGTATTCGATTGTAAATATATCTCAAATACAACTCAGTGCCAATGGATATTAATCAAACCAATTTTATTGAAAGTATTTTTGAAGCTCTAGAACCTTGATATAACTCAAAGTTTTGTCATAATAGTTTCAAGTAAGGCAAGGGTATAAATTTCACTAGTATCAATATTGAGCCTACTGAAGTCAGTGGCCGCTAGTTGTTATTTTTCAATATAACTTGTAGGCAAAAACTAATCTGTAGTTTAACATTACGTAAACAATATCGAAAATATCTGTGACATTCAAAGAAGCGTAGAAGCGTAAAAAAATGTACCTGTCTGGACCTTGTATACTCAAAATACAGAGCTGCTTTGTCACATCAGTGATAGTGGCCCTAAGCTTGTGTGTTTGGATGATACGACGCAAATGAGCCAACGTGTGATTGGCACTAAAACCACTAGTCACAACATAATATCCAAGCCCTAAAATAAGATCAGAATACTTTGTTAAAACTAAAAATAAAAAAATGGATACAACATTAAAAATATCAATAGGATAACACTTAATTTTACACCATAACAAACTTTCCTTCAAAAATTATATTACTGATGGGGAAAACTGCTTACAAAACCGGTAAGTAGTTTAGAAGTTAGCAAACAAACAGACGCGGAAAGCGACTTTGTTTTATATTATTTAAAAAGATACAAATACTGGAATGTGATGAGTAATGATGATGCAACTTGTGTCGATACTTTGGCGGCGTCCCACCTTTCAGACACAGCCGTGACAGCCGGGGCTGCTGCTGCACACCAGGAGGCCCTGAAATGTCGCAAATATGTATCCATTGGTAGTGGGTACGTATTTGTGGCTTTCGGGGTCGAAACCCTGGGGCCGTGGGGGCCTGGAGCTCATCACCTCTATCGAGACCTCTCAAGGCGTCTTATTGAGGTCTCGCGTGACCAAAAGGCTGGCTTGTACCTAGGGCAACGAATAAGCGTTGCCATCCAACGTGGAAATGCGGCCAGCATTTTGGGCACGCTCCCCGCCGACAGCGATATGGAGTCAATTTTTTATTTATAGATTTATTTATATATCTATTTTGTAAGTAGAAATTAATATAATAACCGTTTATTTATTATTAATAGTTTCTGATTTATTTTGAATTACAGATACTTTAGATTTATAGAAATACTGGAAGGTGGAAATTGAAGAGTATGAAATAAACATTCATTATTAGCAATATACCAAAGAGCGACAGTTATTACCTTAAAAATGGGTTCGTGCAATTGCCCGCTACCGCCATCTAGAATACTAACTGTAACATCGGCTTCAACTCCCCCCTTCTCATTCAACAGTAACGAGTATACTACTCTGAAATACAACGATCGATGTAGAACATTTTAGACATATTACATTTTAGAACGATGGAAGTTTTATTACAAAGTTTTTAGATACACACATGGGAAGTACATGCATTACAAGTGGGAAAATTACAAAAAAAATGATTGTAAAAAAGTGTAATTTGTACCTTACCTATTGCTCTCATCTATTTTGATATATAATGATAATAATCTCTACTAATTAATTAATTAACACACTATTAGACTTGTTCCCATTACAGCATAACTCGGTATGCTCTTACAAAATCTTATAAAGTTGCAATGTTTTGCGGTAGATATTAAAAGGGTGAATCTCCGCAACGAAATTTTCTTAAATCCTATACTTTCTTAAGAATTTTTCCGTTTCAGTTGCCTTGTTTATAGCAATAATGAATATTACCCACTGACATTGTAGCCAAAAGCGAATAATTCAGCACGAGTGAAAAAATTTTTGGATGCGAACAATGATACACTCAGGAGATTCAGCTTAGTAACTGTCTCAGTTGATTCAATTATATAGCACGTCCTTAACATTATTTTTAAAATATTTACCTGTCATTCTTTTTGGACAAATCAGCAGTAAAGGCCAAGTCAGCAGTACGTTTGGCGTCTGGACCAGTTAAATAGAATTTACCATAATACGACATGTTGAATAAAGCCGCCGCGTTTCTACACGCCAATGCTTCTTGACCAATCTGAATATATTTAATTACAATTACATACACATTATATTATATATGTTTTAATGTTATATTAAATTATTTGAGTTAGTTATGTTTATAATCTACTAGCTGTCCCGGCAGACGTCGTCCTGCCCGGTAAAAATAAAAATAAAAAAAATTAGGGGTGGACTACCCCTAACATTTAGGGGGATGAAAAATAGATGTTGGCCGATTCTCATAGATACCGGATAAGCACAAAAAATTTCATCAAAATCAAGCCAAGCCGTTTCGGAGGAGTATGGCAACGAAAACTGTGACACGAGAATTTTATTTATAATCTATATATTCAAGTTTACAGATCCATTAAAGAAACATATGAAATTGTCCTAATTTTTGAGAATTTCCCCTGATAGGTAGCATATTATGTGAGCATTTATAGACACCGTAAGCAAATCCTAGCTAAAGTAAAATGTGCAATAAAATTTACCAATGCATGATGTTTTGAGAAACCAAACGTATAATCTCCTTTAAGGACCTCTTCATAACGTTGGTCCAGATTCCTAGGATAGTCGTGAGTGCCACCCCAGTCGTATTGCTGAACTCTGATCTAAAAATTATAGCTCACAGATTTATTATACAAATCGCAAGCATGATAGAAACATGATATTAAATTCACTATGCGGTAAAAAGAAAGCCGGAGTAAAGTTACAGCATAGCCATACTATGATAATATAAATTAAAAATGAACTATATAAAAATATTTGATAAGCGTTTTTTTGGGAGTATATCTCCGCTGCTTCTCTTTAAAAAAACTATAACATGTACGTGTAAAAAATAGATTTAATTATAGATAATATAAATAAATTTAATTAAAAATAGATTTAATTATTAAAAACTATATGCTAGAAATTAGTTTGAACATTTAAATTCGAATAAAGTTATTTTTAATAAAATTATTTCTGTTGTGAGTTTTCGCAAATACATAAAAACCTCTCACTACAAATTCAATATATAAGCAATACTATAAATAACTGAGATCAACCAATAAATCGACAGAGTGATATATTATTTCCCCTAGCGAAAGACATTATTAGTTACGACTGAAGAAACTAATATATTTTTGGAAGTTGTAACACCTCCAAACTAAGCCCGCTTAAAAAAAATTCTAAAACAAGTACACGTACTTTTTCTCCAGGCATAAAGAACGCCGGCCTTTCCCAGCCAGCCCTAGCCTGCATCACGGCTCCATCATCAACCAACTCCTGGTGTAGAGCATCGTGACTCGCATCGCGCCCAGCCAAGTGTTCATCATGAGGAAACACTATATTGTAATTCCTCACATACGCCTCATGGCTGCTCTCTCTCATCCAATGAGCTCGTGACATCTGCCCTTGTGTGAATCGACGAATGTCGAACGTGAACATATTGTAGTGAGGTCTGCAGTGATTAAACAATTATTCTTACATCACGCTTAATTACGGCTCTCAAAGCCGTATCGATCGGTGTCATACCCCGTTCTTACAGAATATCCGCGTGAAACGGGTTAGCCTTCAGCTGTTCGTGTTGAGTGAGCGCTTTTGTACACGCAACAAAAGTTGCCGGGTCTACGCTAAAATTCGTGTCGCTGATCAAGAAAAAATCTTGTCTGGGCTAGACTTGACGCGCTCTGTGTTGTTGTGGGGAAGGGAAGATGGAGGTATTTTCTTGATTAGCGCGGGAAACGATTTTTCTTGATTAGCGCTGGAACAATGTACACACACAATGTACGTTCATGTGTAGAAACGACACAAATTCTTCCGTAGACCCAGCGACATTTCTTAGCGTGTACAAGAGCCTTGAGAGTTACATTAGCCCACTTCCCCTCCCCATGTCATTTTCTATATTCACTCCCCTTATCCTATCTCCTCAAATCCTATTCCTTCTGGCTGATCGCTCTATCCATCCTTAAAGCTGGCAATGCTTTAGATCTGCCCCTGATGTTGGAAACCTTTATAAGCGATGGTAATAACTTTCTATTAAATGGGCGGTCTACCTGTTTGACTTCGCTATAAAAAAATGAGAATAGATACTATGCTATGGATGACTAAAATAAACAGATCCAAGAATGTACAAGTTACCGACATTACTATAATATATTAAAATTCTAAACATGCCCTGTCTGTACATTAAAGCTGTTTAAAAAAAACTTAAATGAAAATGAAAAAAACAACTAAAAATAGTCATACCTGCCACTGATTACCCATTCAGCCATTTGTATTCCACATCCAGCCGAAAACATCATTCCAGCTGAATTGTAACCGCAGTTGTGGTACAAACCTACAATTAACGTTTAGGATTTACTTAGATTTCTTCTACGTGCAACAAATAGTACTGTCTTTTTAGATTGTATCATTTCTTTGCTGCTGTAAAGGCTATATCTGTATTTTTATGCCATGTTAGCCAGCTATCGCTATGTAGATAGCTATAAAGTTTGACGCCGTTTATATTTAGGGTATTGTTGATAATAACATAAGCAACTTTCTTGCGTGCAATCAAGGATATTCTAGTCTATATACCAGTTTACTCATTACTATAAAAGTGTGGCATGATATAAACTATTTATATTACCAAGTCCAATAGCCGGATTGCAGCTAACACAGCAGCGCAACGAAAAACTCTACAATTTTACTCTTACTCGAACTACAAAACTTGAGCAAGTAACCTCTTAAATTTGTAGAACAAAGTCTAATAGGCCAAATCATATACTCACAACTTAACCGATATCTCTAATGTACTTACATGAATAGGATTTACATAAAATCGACAGCAATAATAAGGTAATCTTAATCAAAATAATCAGGCAAAACATTTTAATAGATCTATAACTCATACCAAAATAACTCGATATTCCTTTACTCAACTTTAACTTGCTACTCAAATGATATTACATGGAGAAAATCTTACATAAGTTTTATTAGTTAACATACCATATACATTAGGATCCTCTCCTAAAAGCGGTTTATGATCGGGAGTAAATGATTCGGGGCCGCAAACTGTACTCTTGATACCAACAGTGCCTAGCTTAGGACATAGATTTTGAGCACTTGTCATATGTACTCCAAATATGTCCCAATCCAAATCATACAGGTGGAATTGCAGGTTATCAGGAACCTACAAAGGAAGCTATAATGATTCTGAAGCTTTAACTGCAAACGCCTATTTATCCTTGCTTTTAACCTAAGAGTACTGATAAAAGTGACTTAATTCATATTCCTTAGAATAAACTTTTACAGGTTATAAAAGATTATAAGCAAAATTGTGAAACACCAGCAAATACTTCGCTATCATGCCATGTTTTGTTCGTATTGTTCATCTATTTTTATTTCTGATTCTATGTCTTTCTTTTGGTATTATTAACTCTAAAAAATTTACATACTTAGCAATAGCATCAAAACGGCTATTTTGCTGGATTGCAAAGGATAGATATTTCTAGAAAAATTGATAGGTGCGAGATACTGCAAAAGCTTTTGTCTTCACATTTATTGCACCTTTTTTACTTGCGAACATTTTAAAAAACTTCATTAATAATTAGCAGTATAACTCAAAATTCTTTCCACTCCATGATCAGAGGTTATAGGACTCAAAGTCTTCTTTACAAATAAATCTTTAGTTAACCCACCTGATCCAACATATGCGGATTTCCCTCATACCCTCCCACATGGCAAGACTCCCCTTGAATTTTGATGTACAAATTGACGTCATGATCCCTGATATTCGGACAGTTACGCACTTCAGGTGTTGCCTCGCACACAACATACGCGTGTTTGAACGGTAGTAGAGGCAATGCGGGTACACCTGCAAACCTTGCTACTCGGGCGCCCCACGCACCTGATGAATTCAAAAGTTGTGTATAGAGTTACCAGTATCATTTGTTCGTTTCATTCATTATATTTATTATGATCATATTCTGGACATACGGATATGATTCTCGGACTAATCAAGGTAAGCTTAATTTGTGTATTAATTGATAAATATAAATTAATTAATCATAACATAGCTTACCTCCACAGTTAATAACACATTTAGTTTTAATAAATCCCTTGTCTGTGTGTACTCCAGTAACTTCTTTATTGCCAAGAAGATTGTGTGCATATAAGATATCGAGCACAGGGCAGTCCTCATAAACCTGAAGATATTATAATTAAATAAACTATCCCAGCACCACACAAAATATAGGTATATAATTGCCATACAGTTCAATGTTACGATAAAACGTCTATCTGCTACGTCAACTTTGGCTGTAATCAAACTAAGAATAAACAATAACATGCTTTTCCAAATTTCAAGTATTTTTAAATACTCTTTTATGAATTAGAAAAGTTTTTCACTCAGACAGAAACCCTAGTAATATTAGTAACCTTCCCTCTAAGTAAAACAAAGCCTAGGAAGCGTCTCTAGACTACTTACACAAAAACTTACATAATGCGAGCAATGCCGCAGGTAAAAGCTAGTATATACGTTTATAAACCTTCCTTGAAAATTCGCCTAACTCATTGTGGAAACTGCTTAATTATCCGTTTGGTAGTCTAGGAAGAGTTCGCGGATATACAGGCGCGGAAAACGACTTTGTTTTATATTATGTAAAGATTATATATTGATTGGAAATAGAAATTAGAACAATAGAAATTAGAAATTAACACAAAACATATACAAACTTAGAATGAACAAGGGCTTATAAATAATTGAGAATTCATCTAATCCAATATCGCACAAAGAGTGATAGCAGAATTTTAATTTTACCACAATTTTACAAAGGAGACAAAAAGCCACCAATATTCAAGACAAGACAAAGATAAGTAGTTGACAAAATCCATACTAAAGTATGGATCCAAAGAAGTTAAACTTAAACGGCCCTAATTGGGCTCCTGTAACATTGAGTTACATGTACTGACGTAGTACATTATACCTCGATATCATCTAATGACTTTTTTGACACGTTTTATCAATGTCGTAGATAACTTAATGTCAGAGAATAACGAAAATAAACAATCGCACCTATCGAGCATTTTCACACCCATATTTTTTCCAATCAAGATTGGACTGTTAGCTACAGTTATAAAATTAATATTAAATAAAGAGTGAACTGATTGAAGCTATTTATTTTGTTTTTTATGTAATGTATGGAACAGGTAAAGAATTCACCCTTTTTTATTATAAACACCAATTGGTTTACCAATGTTTAATAACCATCATGCTTGATTATATACAATAGTGTAAACTACAGATTATTATCCCCGCAAATTGCTAATGCGCTGGAACCTTGTCAAATTGACATTCACGTGACGTCATCCGCAACTCGATATGTACCCGTACCACCACCAAAATGGCGGCCAGGCGCAATAGCAATTTACGGGGATAATGCATTTAAGTATATAATAGGAGAGTGTAAACGGTTACTTACTTTTCCACCGTTTTTGGTAGCAACTTTGACAAGAGCACTACAAGCCATCGCTGGATCTATGGTACCATCTTGTGGAGAATATAACGCCATTTTAAATACCGTCGGGTCCAAGAGTGGGAAAAGTTTCTGCGCATCATTTGGTTCCAGAACTTCACTGGGAATGCCCATTGCTTTACCTAATGTATGAAGGCGCATATATTCTTGTGTACGAACCTATAAACAGTACCAACGAAATATAACATCAACATATAAATGTCCCACAACAGAAACGACAGGCGGATTTGTTCTCTGTAATATTTTCAAAGTCTTCCTTCACCGTCAGAACGGGGTATGTATCACCGCGAGTGTAAGTAGGGGGTTAAATCAAATAACACGAAACGGCGCAGCTTCTACCGCAATGTTTTTTAATTACTGAATATTAACCCTCCCCAAGCTTTACTGTTTATACCTATCATCAGTCAATCGAAGTCCATTACTAGACATACTCTTCTCTCAGAATGTTAAGTACATCATAAAGTTGGATTTCTGTCTTTAAAATATAATTTAGTCTGCCAGTTTCCTTTCCTACACTACGTTTGCCATCATGTTCACTGTGCCTACAAGCATTATACTGATAATTGTTAATATAATTTAAATTAACAGCATTCTGTACCTTACTCCTCGAGATAAACATGCCACCATTGTTCGTCCAACCCGCATAATCTCCGGTTTCTTTTTCTAAACCACTGTAAACATTTCTCGAGTCTCTCAATAATTTTACTTCTAAATCACAAGGCCGAAGGGACCATACCAGACCTGAAAGGATCAATTTAATTGTCTAAATTTATTTCAGAAACATATGTATGAACATACTGAAACGCCACCTAAGAATATCATGGGTTCAAATCTTGACAGAGCCAATAACTTTGGTTGTAAAGGAAAGATATCTTGAGGAAACCTATTTTTCTAAAATAGGAAGACTCATAATATTTTCTTAAGTTTTCACGACTTGTATACATAATAAAACTACGTTTTAACGGTTTTAAGCGCGGTATCAGTCGAGCGCTTTACATTGATATTAAATATTGGAATTATATTTTAAAGATTCAAAAAGTGATACCTATTTAATGTTTATATAAATTTACGCAATTCTAGAACAATACGAATGCGCAAAACGAAACTAGACATGATAGTCCAGCTAAATTAAAAAGTTCTTTCTAGTGCATTAGTTTCCGCAATGTTGAGTGACATTTTAGTATTACCGATTATTAACTCAACTGTGCTGTGAACAATGACATTAACTTTATTAGAATACAAGCTAGAAAATTTTAAACTCATAAATGCAACTCGTATTACAATCGTAACTAGCATAACAAGTACACTACAGTCGTCTATACCTATGAATAGCAAAGCAAGTAACTTTAATAAAGTACTGTTCCAATTCTTTCGAAGGACAATCAATTAATTTATTGACTCACTTACCAGCCGTGTGCCATGTCGTCCCGCTTGTTAATTTAGCTCTCTCCAATAGGACTGCATTGACACCTCTCTTTGTTAGTTGATATAATGTATTACAGCCTGCTATACCTCCTCCTACAAAGCAAAAAAAATTCAAAAATAATTTTCAACATCATTTAGAAAAATGTTCATCAAGAATCTTTAAATTTGTATGTTCGAAGTAATAACTATTACACGTGTTTATTTATATACTTACTAGGATATGTCCACGCTTGTATAAAACGTAATATGTATCAAGTGATCCGTATGCTCATATAATACTGGTCAGAACAATATAATACTGGTAAAGTTGAGTCTCTGTTCTCACGTTTTTATCCATGCAGGAATGGAGAAAGAATACAATTTTCCATGACGAGGCGGCCTGTCGTAAGCGACAAATACAACCCACAGCCAGGTGGTATGTTATTTCACCGTCTGGATAGCTACCCAATAATCTAGTGTAGACCAGTATACAATCTAGTCTTTGGTCTAGTCTATCATAATCTAGTCTAGATTATGCCACCATAACAACCTTGAGTTGTGTTCCTGCATTAGTGGTCAGTTTCCAGTCTCCGTTTAGTGAACAGCACATTTGTAGCACCTTTACAAGTGTCCATGCGCAATGGTAACCGCTTTCCATCAGGTAAGTCGTCTTCCTAACTGCATAACTTGTGCAAAAAAGATATTTATTAAATCGTGTTTTATTGCACTGCAATGCCGAGCTCACGGGTTCGATTTCCGGAAAGGTAAATTTCACAAAAACCTGCTTCCGTTTCTGTAACACACACCTTAACTTCTTTATTTTATTCACAACTGCGTAATATTCCAAGAACCATAATAATTTTGTCGTAAATATAAATATCTTTTGTGATCTTTAATTTGGTAGAACTTTTACTTATATACAATCTAATAGATACAGATATTTTAAAGAAACGATTCTTTCGTATGGTTATATCATTTTCCAAATAATCTACTAAATTAAAATGAATACGTACCTATAATAACAACGTCTGCAGATGACACAATCTCCTGATCACTGGAAATAAATCTTTTCTCATATCTCAGCGGTTTAAAATAATTTATTGTCTTTTTCTTTATCCCTACACTTTTAATGATTTTTAACATTTTAAAAAGCAAGTAGGTACTAAAAATAATACAAACAACAAGATGTCACTTTGATCACAATTGGTCAATGAATGTTCTTTGAGATCGCTGCGATGTTTTGTTTGGTGTATTGAACAACATTGATAACACTCGATATCATCTCGTATTTATTGGTCAGAGGTCAAAATATACTAGAAATTATCAAAATAACGTTAAACACAAAACTGGGTTCGTTGTTACTTAGAGAAAATTTCATAGGGTTAACTTTAAGAATATTTATTTATATAAAAGATAAAAAAGTGTATAACTTTAATCATTGATAAATACTGCAACGCAACTCAAGATTGAAGTCTCATAGCACGTTATTACAAACAAGTAAAACATCATTAAATGTATCTAAAACTTTATTTTATCACGAGTTAAAATCGTCGACATTATGGCCTAACAAGATGTCATGGCAGCGACGACGGTATGGTAGGATCTCAATTGAACCCAGAATCTAATAATATTATGATTTCGTGTGAAAATCCACCATAACTTTGCCTTAAGATTTTAAATAAAATTATTTTCGATAGTTTTCATTTAAAATGTGTTATCCTCTAGATACAATTTTTTTATTTACGTGCCACAAAGATGAATATGATGATTAAACTTTATCTTTACATAGTATGAAACAAAGTCGCTTCCCGCTTGTTTGTATATCCGATAACTCCTCCTAAACTACGCAACGGATTCTTAAACGTTTTCGCCATTAGTTACAGGTATTTATATTAAAAAACCTAATTAAGTTTTTATATACCTAAGTAAAATAAAGTTACTCCCTAGAATTTGGCCCGCGGCCTAACCATAGGGAAAACTCTCGTTTAATTATAAATGTGTGGGACAAGGCACAGAAACCACGTTCGCAACCCGGCATCCGTGGCAGCCTTCATAACAGTGACATAGCAAACTGCAAGAGATTCCCCTTTTTTTACCAGGGGAAATCCGATTGAGGACTAAGCCGCGACAAGGGCAGAACATTTGGGGGAAAAATGAAAATCGAACTTATCCACCACGTTCCACACCATATGCAATGATGTTTCAGCTCCTGGCAAAGTTGGCCGGGCCCGGGCTTCCCCGGGTAAGCTTTATCACACTCATGGGTTGCGGTTCTGAAATTGGTTCTGTTGACAGCAAAGTGCTGCTCGTCTGTTTGACGCCTTAGAGAAACCGACTAATTACGTAAATATGAGCCATGCCGCCTTCGTCATCAGAACCCCATAGAAGAGGTGGACCCAAAAAATGCTCGACTTAAGACTTGACGTCGTAAGAGATGATACGCAAGGCAATAGTCTAACATAAGGTATGCCGTAGAGCGCGTTACTTGCAGCTTCAAACTTGATAGCGATGATAAAATAGACTTTTGTATTAGCTTTGTAACACAAAACCCATGACTAGTTTAAATCCATTATATCAATTATCCATGTTTTCATTTTTATTTGTAGAAATGTTTCATTGTGTCTTTTATATTAAGAATACTATTACTATCCGAACAATGCTAAAAATAAATAAAACTCCAAATTCAGAATATAGAACATTTATTAACTTTCTTTTTTAATTATAATTCATTATGTACAATAGGATCTTATGGAATAAATTATAAGTCATTAAGGAATTCTCAGAAGTAATAATCTTTATATGAGCGGGCGCGGGCGTACCGCGGTTGCGCCGTTGTCGAGCAACGTCGACAGCAACGATAGTGCAATGGTACAGTGAGTCTGAGAACGTTGGCAACACAGAATAAAAGCATGACCGCGTCGCGGTGTTGAGTACAGTGTCGCGGTATATGGGGCGGCGCAACAGCGGTATCGTCTACACAAACGCTTAAAATTCATGCAAAGTCTGTTCCTTTTCAACTTTTCATCCAAATTAGTACAAGCCTTCCTTGAAGTCTAAGACCTAACATGAATATTTTCATAATAACTGAAAATCGAAGAAGCAGAACAGGTAGTTAGCATAAGTTTAGAAGGGCAAAGTCACAACATAATAATTCTTAACACTAGTATAAAATAAACAGAATAATTAAACAGTCACAATAATATAACGCAACTTTATTGATTATATAAATTTTAAACAATACAATGTGGTTTCGTAATATATTTTTACGCTACATAAAATATACTGCAGTTATAATCTCAAAACTGTGTTGCTTACAAAAAAATGACAGATTTTATACGAATAGATTATCCAATGTATGGGTAGAATATGGGTATGTCAGGCAATCCGAATATTTTATGATGGCACCGAGTACTTTAATTCAATAGACAAAGGTTTAAACAACGTATAATTGCGACAATTTTCTTGACATACGGCCGTCATTGATGATTGCGTATCAGTAAGGAATAATTAAAGATTAATAGAAATTTACGTTTATGAACGCCATTTTTTAAAGTATTAAAAATCTCAGAGTACACTAAAAAGATAAAATAAACAAAGAATCGATACCGATAGCCCGTACTTTATATACTCGCTACTCTTCTAAAATACTAGCAAAGCCTACATCTGGATTTACTTCAACTTTGTCGCGTACCAACGCATACCAAAAACCATTTAGTTCCATGAACACAAATAAAAATTACATTATTTTACTAATACTAGTGTTTCGCTAAGTAAAGTAAGTACTTATACTCGAATTATTAGTGAACCTATTAAATAGCAATGCTAATACAAACATCATTAATGTCATTTTACCAAAACATTTTGGTGTAATTGTGTTTTAGCGTTTACGAGTTTATAATATGAATAAAACCATTCAAAATGAAGTGCGAAAGTTACTCTTTTTCCATAATGTCCCCATGTGAGAAAAAGTAACGTAAGAAGAAAAACACTAAATTCATTCATTTTTATTAAATATGCCGCGTATATGTCAGTCTCTACTTTCATTAGCCAAATAATATTAGCTCTATTATTATCTTTACTACTATTTGGTTTAATATTTATTTACTATTTTCCACGCCAATCTTTTTTGCAGACCGTAATTAGCAATAGATGACTATGCATTAACTTTCTCATGCAAAACCATTCCAAGCAGTAATCTGCAGATAAACCAGACAGTATGATACTGCCGTGGAGTATAAACTATATGACAATATATAAACATTAAATAGACTAGTAAACAAGTGCCTTTTGGACCAACTTTTTTCAGCAGTCTCCAAAAATTATAAATGAGGTGTCATTCGGTTCGGAATGGCATCTAGATGATTTTTGAAAAAAATAAAGTTCCGCTTGCAAAAATTGTAAAAGTTATTAACAATTAACTAAAAAAGGGGGTTTAGTTTTTTGCAAATATCTCAAAAAGTAATATTTTTCAAATTTGTTTACGCAAGCCACACCCACATCGGCCCTTTAATGAATAAATATTATTTAACTGCGGCTGCTAAATATTATTTAAATGTGGCTAAGCCAGAATACCCGTTTTCGGTCGTATTTTCATCCCTCTGGGAAAATTATAAATATTAATCTTACAGTTTCGGGAGTCAAGACTTTTTTTAGGAAATTTCCTCCTCTTTTCGAATCTTTTTTCAAATTTGAAAAATCTTTATTACTTTTTGAAATATTTGCAAAAAAACTAACCCCCCCCCCTTTTTTAGTTAATTGTTAATAACTTTTACAATGTTTGCAAGCGGAACTTAATTTTTTTTCAAAATCATCTAGATGCCATTCCGAATCGAATGACACCTCATTTATAATTTTCGGAGACTGCTGAAAAAAGTTGGTCCAAAAGGCACTTGTTTATTAGTCTAAAAGAAGTAATATATACAAAAAACGTATCATACAGAGGTTATTACAATCTTCACAATTCGCATATATCTTCACGATTAAATAGTCTTATAACTAATACTCGTTATTTCAACCATGTCCCATGACAACAATGTTGAAATATAAACAAGGCGGTTCCATGCACATAATATTATTTATGATACATACAATAATAATCGCAATCAACTCGAATTTAATACGTAGTTCCTAGTGGTTGCCAGTCAACCGCCGCCATACAATTTCGCTAATTTCCACATACGACACGACTGTCAATGCAGGTCGCACGCCAAGCGAGCAAAGCGTCGCATAAAGTTGAAGTTTGTTAAAAAGTTTCTTTCGAAATTGAAAAATATGATTGGCGGTAGTTACCTTCTTCGAATAAAAACTCTCGATATTTACTTTGAACTCTATTTTTAAATTAATGATATAATTATATTACAGTTATTTACAATGATTAATTCTAGTTTATCACCGACACAAACATACATATATGTTGAAAGAGAGACAGAGTACAGTAGTATTTATATTTTGAAACTCAAAGGCCGCCTTTTAAGTTTCGCTACTCATCCGGGGCCTTACTTATAATGATCTCGTCAAGAAAGGATTAGCCATCTGTTAAATAAGAGACTTTTAAGCCTCTAATTAATGGCTGCTTCAAATAAAACTTGCCATCTTGCCTCTAAGCAGTCACTTAAACTACCTGTTGATGTTGGTTATTTTTGACAGTTATTTATGAGTTACTTTACCACCACCTCTTACCCTTAAGAGGAGTTTACGGGTAACATTTTCGTTAATCAATTGCTGAGCAGTTTCTTAAAATTTAACAAATCATAAGTAAGGCCACCGACGTTTAGCTGCTAATTATGCTAGCTACAAACGGTGTGCGGAGCGCGGGGAGCTGTGTTCGGCGGGTTGTTATTCGAGGGAGTACTCTTCGTCCGCAACCATGTTATACCATCTGATTTAAATATAAGTAACATTTATCATTACTCTATTTCACGCCGGCGGATGCTTTAATCTATAATATCATAAAATTCTAAACATCCCGTGTCTGTACATTGAAGCTATTTAAAAAATACTGGAATAGACTACATAAATGACTGAGAACACGATGCATTTTTTTTTGTTTTTTGTTTATTGTAAAAGAGAACATGTTTTTTTAAAATTTTACACCATGAGTTACTTCTATTTCTACTTTCCTTGTGAGAATCGGTAGTGGTGAGGCGTGGAATCGTACAATCGAAAAGGCAAATAACAAAAAAGAGTTTTTAAATTATGCTCAAGAAACTTGAGAATCGCTCTTCTGGTATTCTTCTTCAATAGTTCAGATCACATAGAAATTTTATACTAATATATAAATCAGAAGAGTTTCTTTGTTTGCTTAAACGCGCTTATCTCAAGAACTACTGGTCTGATTTATCGAGAAAGTTTTATACAAGGGAATATTGTAAATAAAACAAAACTAGTTGATTGTATAAATAATATTTTCTTAAGTTTTCGCGACTTGTACACATAATAAAACTACGTTTTAACGGTTTTAAGCGCGGTAATTTATTTTATTTTGGTTTATCCGACGTTGTGTATGTAAACCAAAATAAAATGAATTACCGCGCTTAAAACCCTTAAAACGTAGGTTTATTATGATTGTATAAAGCTGAAATTTGGACTACCCATCTATTTAGGCACACTTGTATACTAGTAAGACTTTCTAAATTGTAACATTCATAGATTTTAATAAACAACAAAAAATTCGTTATATTTGTAATGAAGCCCTCGATATCATCACGCTAAGACCAATAGAACCGGAGCACCAAAGAAGAACGTTTCAAAATCGGGTTTTTTTTATTTACTTTCTTTAACCATTCCACGCGGACGAAGTCGTTTGTTTCGTTTACCATGGGACAACCAGACGGACCGATTTGCGCCACCGTTACATGGTGGAAACACCACCATTCAGAACCAAGCATTTCGCTTCATCTTTTCAGGTGCACACTGCCGAACAGTGGAATAATTTGCCGGAGTCTGTTTTTCCTGACAAATACATCTTGAAGTCTTCAAGTCACGAATGAATAGGTATCTTCTAGGTGAGTGTGCTCCATCCTAGACTGCGTCATCACTCAACATCAGGTGAGACAGTGGTCAAACGCAAACCTATACTTCCATAAAAATAATGTGTCCCAGCACACATTTCGATTTTTGTTATTATTATGTTGATATAATGACTTTTTAAAATATATTTGAAAAAAATTTGGTGAAAGGTCTTCGTAAATTATTTTATTAATTTAATTATTTAATTAAATTCACCGCGGTTTTTCCTAAATTTTATATGATTTTTACCGAGATTTTTCGACACTTAGAATGTGCGGCAGAAATTTCTAAGTCGTATTCGAAATCAGAATTATCATCTGATGAGCAATCTAATAAATCTAATAATAAGGCTGTGTTATTCATATTATATCACCCTGTAAATATATTCAGTGGACAATTATACGTGTAACCCCTAGTCAAACCTTTGATAGAATGACTCGAACGGATATTTTATAGGATCTTAACCGTGTGTGATACCTTAAGATGCTATAATATTTTATATCCTGGCATCTTAACATGAAATATTATAGCATCTTCGCCGTGTGTGACGCCCTTAAAAAATTTATTAAAATGCCGCCGCTAGAGAAGGCTCTTTATTTGTATTTTGGTATTAATCCTTATCAAAATAAATTACTTCATATTCAGGATGCTTCAATTCTTTTATATAACTTTTTGAACTATACAATTCGGACATTCCATTCGAAAGATATCACTAGTTTGAAATTGTAAGAATTAGTGACGGTGACCACGTGACTGCGACACGTTTTCGTGGACGGAAAATCGTAAGACCCCCCGTCTATATAGAAGTTTCACTTCAAAATAGAAGTCGCAGGCATAAGCTAGTAATATATATACAGTTCACAAAATCTATTGAATTAAATACTTACGAAATGTGTTATTGTTTTGTAACTTCGGAGACAGGGATAGGATTTAAACATGATGCGGGCTGGCGACGCGCGGCGGCGTGAGGCCGAGCCGGTGCTGCCGGGCGGCGTGGTCGCCCGCGGCCGCGGCCACGGCGGCCTCCAGCTGCGCCTGCAGGGCCACCAGCTCGCGAGTGCGCTGGTATATCGGGTCCTACGAACCAATAACACCGTCTAACAACAGCCCCCCATAACTGTCCCACTGCTGGGCTCGAGCCTCCCAATGTAGGGGAATGGACAGTATACCCGCCACGCTTGTCCAAGGCGGCTGGGCAGGTTTGATATATCGGTTACTCGATGTGCAGGTTGCATCACGATGTTTTCCTTCACCGTTGTTAGCACGTGGTAATTGTAACAATATGCACATTAGGTCAGAAAACAGCCTAAGTGGTGCATGCGTTCCGGCAAGGATCGAACCCGCGACCTTTGAGTTTAGGACGCGTGCGCTAGCCATTACGCTACCACGACTTTACAACTAACAAAATTATTGCGAAGTAATTGAAAAAAAAATGTACAGAAAAACACCATATTTGAAATCGATAAAAACTCTATAAGCGCAGCGAGGTTTAAATATTTCTTTTATTGCACGAATTCAGCAGACTGAGAGACGGCCCACCTGATGGAAAGCGGTTACCATTTATATTATCCCCGCAAATTGCTATTGCGCCTGGCCGCCATTTTGGTGACGTAACCGTGCCCGAACACTCAGTACCGTTAGCATCACTGGCTGGCGACTACGCGTACATGTCGCGTTGCGGATGACGTCACGTGAATGTTAATTTGACAAGGTTCCAGCGCATTAGCAATTTGCGGGGATAATAAATGTGCTGCCGCTCTCTAAACTCCAGACCAAAGATGGTCTCATTTAGACTGCCAAAATCGCTACCACTTGGTTGTGGGTTTTTTGTAGTTATTTTACAAGAGCATATACCCATCTCATACAAATCCTGTATAAACAGAGTGAGACAACGACAATAAATCGTTTTGTTTTAAATTCAACCACCTTGTGCCAAATACGTCGTTGCGACAGCGAGAGCACGACCGCGAACATCACAACGTACAAAACGGAGTTCAGAGGTTAATTAATAATCTAAATTCATTTTTAACCGAAATTCATTTGTCGCCATGTAATTAAACGATAATATTATTGATAGTTATTTAGAAAATATAATATTTACCTGTTGCCTCATAGTAGGATTCCATCTACAGTATAAAGCTTTCCATAATTTTATCACTCTCAACGATGCGACTGGAACCAGTACTACTTGTGGACGGGAATATGGCGAAGGCGGCGAGCCTGGCCCCAAGCACTTCGGCCCCCAATACAAGGGATTCAAGTACAGGTCCTGACGACTGTTGATATACGACCAGAGGGAGACAGTCTTTGTTTTCACCTCTGTGAATGGATTTACTCGTAAATACAACAAGTATATATAGATAAAATAAATAAAATATTTGCACGATACTTGCTTACGAGAATTTTTTCCAGCTGGAATATAAAGACGTTGGTGTATTCATTAGAACAGAAGGTTCCTGAATTTGATTCGTAGTTTTCATTAACAATCTTTACGTTGCTTACGCTGGCCTGGGTGTCTGGATTCGATAGATAGATAAATAACACTTTATTGCTCACCAAATATACAATTTCAAAATGGTGCTGGCGGTGCAGATCATTAAATATCAAATATCATAAATAAACATACTTAAACTACTTTATAAATTAAATACATACATATATATTAAATAGTCTATAATATAAGAATTAGGCATCATTATTTAAGGAAAAGTAGTGTTAATCGGTGTTGTTAATTCGATCTCATTTAGCTTTCTTTGTCTGTAGATTATTATATATTAATTCAATGTACTACATATAGTAAAAATAATTGCTAATTTTATTTTAATAATAAAGACCACTAAGCTTAGTAGGTATACACCATAAAGCTAAGCTGTAACAACGTATTAAATACAAAGTACATAATTATAACGCCCATTGCTAAAGTCATCGATTTAGGGAGAGAGAGAGAAAGAGAGATAACATTTTATTGCACACCAAAATATACAATTACAAAAAACACACCATATTTACAATATTTTCTAGGCAATAAAATAGGAGGCCTTATCGCTCAAAGCGATCTCTTCCAGGCAACCGAAATGAAAGAAATTGAATCAGGCGAAATAGGTGGTACAGGAAAAAGGCAATAAATACGTAAATACTCAAACTAATTTAACTAATAAATATACAAATACATAGACAGTCATATATAACACGCAATACATAAATTATTTTAATAAATGTATTAGCATAATTATATTCCGCAAATCAGGCATAATTATTTGTGGACAAATAATTTGAGCAAATTTATTTTAAAAATATCCTAACAAAATTAGTGCAATCATAAACATAAAGTATGCTGTCCCAAATAGTTGTCCGATTGCCCCAAGAGTTGTCCCGGCCACTCACTGTCACATCAGCCTTCTTTTATGAATGGGTCCTATATCTTTCCAACCGTTCATTCGCCTATCGGTTAAAAATAGACATAAGCTGGCAAACTGACTAACATTTGAATAATGACGGTTAGCCAAGTGAATGAATAGTAAGATGTAGAAACCGGCCATTAGTGGTTACTGCAAAATATATTTTATGTTTATTGGATCGCAATTAAAACTCACCTTCTTTGACCCTCTCCCTCTCGGTGTTGAACAGGAAGGTGCCGAACCGACACGAGTACAAGTGGTCCACTATGGTGATAAGCAGCCGCTCGGTGAACTCGAACGCTGTAGGGAACTGTTGCTGCAACTGCCACACGCAGTCGACCCACTGCACGAACACGGGCGACCTATCCGCGTCGGAGTGACGGTCGTCGCCGTGACCTATACGCTGTTATTAATATGTTTCATTTATTTTGGCATTAAACTATTACAAATACATATTGCATACATATGTAGACGGTTCTCTGAAACATCACTTTCATACTGGCAAGAGTGATATGTTGTCAATGTCACTCTCGCGAAGCGTCGTGACCTAAGGAAGCGGGGCGACAGGAGGAAGGAAGATAACCTTCTAGAGAACGGTCGCCAGCCCACCAAGTATTCGACAAACTGTGATTCATTGCTTTAGCCAATGAATTCTAACGTAATCAGTGATAATATCAAAGAGATGATTGTTATTTAAACAATAGAAACATTACATTGGCAAAGATCACAAAAGATGTTAATTCCATGAATATACCCATATACATCATGCCATGCCATGATAAATTCTGATGAATAAGCTCGCCATGAGCTTATACGGCTCTGACGAGCTTACACATAGAATACAATGGAATAGAAAACACTTTATTGTTTACCAAAATAAACAATTACATCCTATAAATTCTATCCTATAATATAAACATTATAAACGCAAAAAGGTTGTAAGAATGTATTATGTATGTTTGTTACTCTTTCACGCAAAAATTACTAAATGGATTTTGATGAAACTTTAAAGTGATATAGCTTACACAACAGAATAACACATAGGCGACAATTTATAAAGATATATTGTGAATTATGCAATATATAACGATTTTCCATCACCACGCCGCCGGGCGCAGATAGTAATTGATAATTACAATAATTTTGCGGCAAAACAAAAGGCGGCCTTATCGCTTAAAGCGATCTCTTCCAGACAACCTGAGTTGAGGATAATTTTAACAACTTATATCTACGTATAAGTAAATTAAAAACAGCCAAATAAAAGGGATGAACAGTACAATGTGGACAGTAAACAACAAAGTTAAGAAGAATATAAAAATATATAATGGTTTTTGACGGACTATTAAATATAGCAAATGATTTAGCTTCTCTGACATCTATGGGTAGAGTTCCAAAGGCGAAAAGCCTACACAGCCAAGGATTTGAAGTAAAACGATGTAAAATGTGTACGTGCCTTTAACAGACGATTTTCAGAGGAGCGCAAAACGATTAGAAAACAAATACATATTGATTGTGAGAAGAGTATCAGACAACTAACTTTATTGCACGAGTTCAAAGGCAGTTGGCCTCCCTAATGGAAAGCGATTACCATCACCTATGGATATTGGCAACACCAAAGATGCTACAAATGCGCTGATGCTCTTCTTAAGGTAGTCTAGTCTGAACCTGTCCCTAATGCCTAAACACAACTCGAGTTGCGGCATATTCCAGAGCAGGGTAGCCAATCCAGACGGGTAAATTCCCTACCACGTGGGCTGTGGGTTGTTTTGTCGCCTCTTACGACAGGTCGCAGGAAATCATATTCTTTCTCCGTTCCTGCATGGATAACTGACACTGGCGTAGTCGTATAGTGTTATAAACCAGACTTTATAATGCCCGAAGGTTGTGATTTTAATGGAAATAAATTTAAGTTGATTTTAAAGCTAATAATAATGTGGATCATTCTAGAAGAACACATGAAACTGATTTTTCTTAAACTTCTATTGTCAAACGTAATCAAACACTTATTTAATTCAAGCTGGATTTATGTGGGTCCGGTGATTTTTTTCTAAAAGATTATAATAAAAGCTGCATGTTCTGGAATATTTGATACTGGTTTGTCTACAAATCGTGCAGTCAGTTCGGCGATTGATCATAAAATTGTAGACTGTTTACTATAGATATACGTTGAACAACATAGACCCGAGTGCCGTAACAATTGCGATTACTCGATGTGCCGAAAAAAAAAAAAGATATATTTCTTACCAATTGAAACTTATGCCCGAAAGAAAGCCACTCCTTTTCAATGAGGACTTCAAAACCTCTAAGGGTTCTGTAGTAGGGATCCAGCATCAACATCGCCAGGGCTGTTAGTTGGGCGGTGCGGTCCCAACCGTCCGAACAATGGACCAACACAGACGTTTTGTGGTTTTCAACCTTCAACGATCATATTTTATTTATAAGTTTTAAGGCTGCCTAAACTAAGTTTGAAATACTCAAAAAGTTAAAGTCTTTTTCAAATAAGACATAAATATAACAATTGTGATGATGAGTAAAAGATTAAACACATATATTAAAAAAATATATATTTATTTCATAGGAATGTTTACGATAACGCTACAAATTACGTTTAATGGATGTCTCAGCCTGTATTTGAAATAGACTGAGCCGAATTTTAAATTAAAAAACCAAAACTGTAGGTACTATTAGATCCTTAATAAGGGAATTTAATTATGTAGCTAATTGGAAAAATAATATATTGTTTTAAAATAAAAATTCGTTCATCATTCAATTCATCTGTAAGCCGTGTTAACACCATCACAGTATGCTCATGCTCGTCGCTTGGACCGAGTGCACTCGAATAACTAATCGGACAGCACTCGTGACTCAGAAAGTGGAAATCCGAGTGCATATCATTCTATTTATATATAATACATCACGTACAGACTTGATGCTATAATTTTTTAATAACCCACATCAATATTTTCTTAAGTTTTCGCGACTTGTACACATAATAAAACTACGTTTTAACGGTTTTAAGCGCGGTAATTTATTTTATTTAGGTTTATCCGACGTTTCGGCCGCTTTTCAGTTGCCGTGCAAAAACTAACTGCCAGACCTCAAGACACTGTGAGCTCTTTCTGCGTGCAACGAAACAAACCAACTTGACTGATAATTTCTTTTATTTTTTCCTTCCACTCATTTTAATATTATATAAAAATTTTTAGAACTAGGCATGTTTGCTGAAGAGTTTCTTGCGCCGCTTCTTCTCTTCAAGCCACAACATGTTGTGAAGCGGTGGTAAATTAGATTAGGCTCCCATAGAGTAAATAATATCCATAAACAAAATTAAAACTAAATAATTAAAATGAACAAGTTGGCGGTAGGCTGAATAAAAACTTCGACAATACACGTTCGACAAATGTCATCTTTGTCTTCCGTGACCACGGCAACTGAAAAGCGGCCGAAACGTCGGATAAACCTAAATAAAATAAATTACCGCGCTTAAAACCGTTAAAACGTAGTTTTATTAACCCACATCAACCTTACGTAGCGATATAATATTTTTAAAGAAGTCTTGGACTACTAAATATTCAGTAAGTATTTAGATTCATCATTGTTAAATAGCCTCACAGGTTATTATTACACTGGACAACGGTGGCTGAACGGAGTAAACTCGGACCATTTTCGACTTTTACAAGCGTACTACTACTAAGATCGGTTTATAAATAGAATGGCGCCTGACATCTTTAATCTCGAAAATTTACTTGTAATTGTAATTGAACAAATTCACGAAATAAGTGCGGATTATATAGTGTAAAACGTTCTATAAAATGCTACTTTGTTTTATAGAGTAGGTCTTTTGTAACTAATATGACAAGTCTATCTGGTTGCGAGTAAGTTACATTTAAAATTCCTAAAGGAAGGGAACGAATGGTAATACGTTTAAATCATGTAAAACCACCTCCTATCTTTAAAAAAAAATTAGTACGTATGTCTTTATATTTATAACTATAATAATATTTTCTATCATTTTATTGCGCTCTGTCTTATTGAATATGCACTGTTTGCTACAACTACATTAATTCTCCAAAAGTCATTCTGTAACATAATTCTGTATAAAACTTTAAAAAAAAAGTACTTAAATAGAATAACAAATATAAAGAAAATCAATTATTAGCTAGACGTGTTGCTGGGGAGTTTCTTGCCGCTTCTTCTCCTTAACAGCAATAACTCGTTGCGAAGCGGTGTACATAGACTAGGAAGTAAAATTAAATTTTAACCTATATGTATGACCTTCAAAAAGTGTTCTCCAGTGGAACTTATTTTGAATAAAAACTTTTGAATTTGAATTTTCCTCTCCTGTACATATCTTAGCGAACGGAAGAAAGGAGATGGCGTGCGACTTCAACAGCATGGCAATAGTGGTTATCGTAAAAGGTTCACTTTGTGCTAAAGAACTGCAACGCGTACGCGTTTGAATATTGTTAAGAAATTTCGTCTATATACTTATATTTCACATTAGTTGAGTTTGTGCAAATTGAACATTTTGTGTGTGTCGTGCTATGTACTAAGAAGGAGAAATAATTGCTTCGCTATATAAAGGTACTGTGAAATCCTTCCTTCATATAACTGCCTGTATTTCCCTGTGTTCTGTGCAGCTATATTTTCCATCATTGTGGTTTTACATTAAAAGGCCAACTATTACCAATTGGCGTAACCACTACCTGTTTCTGACTATATACGTGACAACGATTTTTTTAATGGTGACTCACTCCACATGAATGAGGAAAGTGGTTTCCTATATACATTACACACTACACAATGCTGTGGTGACATGTGGGAAAATAAAATAAATTCAATTTAATTTCCTCTCAGCGACAAAATAATATTAATAATTTACCTTATCAACAATACGTACAGCACCGGCCAATATACATTTTATATGTTTCAACCAACAACTGGCCTCAATTCCACTGAACCACCTAAAAATAAAACACAAGCATTCCATAAACACGACCCATTATTCGAGGTTATTAGGCAACTTTTTATACGAATTAAAATAATTCTAAAAAACTTTTTAGTAATTTTTTTTTTAAGTTGCCAAAGAGATGCACAACCTACCTCACACAGAGTGTTTACAGCCATCTATGGACGTTTGCAACACTAGGGATCTATTCTACTATTACTATTATTTCGTCTAATTCACCGGACGCTATCGTCTCAATCGTAGGTTTGCCCGATTTCGGTATTTTGTTAACTCCAATGGCGTATCCGTTGCAAGCCACTATCTTTATAAATGTATTTAGGAATCAGAAGTGGAAAATGACAATAAAAGTAGATAAAGGGGATCGTAAATAATTGTTTAAGTTTTTAGAGTAAAACTGATAGTTTGATTATAAAAAACAATGGATAATGCGTGCCAATACCACGGGGCGCTCCGTTTTATTCTCCAAGCATAGTGAAAGGTGGGCGGGGTGATGTCGCTGCCGCCGTACTTTTTAATAAAATTGTCAACTAACGCCATTATGGTTTAGAATAGAATAGAATAGAATAGAATATACTTTATTGCATAATATTCAGATACAATTTAGGAATTTTAACTACAGAAGACAATAGGCGGTCTTATTACTAAAAGCAATTTCTTCCAGACAACCTTAGGATGGATTAGAGAAAATTGTGTGACATGTGGGTTTATTATATTTATAAGGAATTTAGTATATAAATTTTTGTCAATATCGCAATTTAATCGTACTTTGAATATCTTCGCAACGCCTAGATATTGAAACAGCAGACTTGGGCCCCAGGAATGATGGACGAACACATCCTGGGTTAAGATAAAAGAGGTGGAATAAAGGAAGGGAAGAGTAGGCCGTTTGTTTTTATTCTCTTATGCTCTACGAATCACAACTAGTTCAAGGCCAACCATTTTACGCCGACAATCAACGAGAGCGTGGCATCGCACCAAACGAGCCGGCTGCATGGCTCTATTTGCGTCTATACAATAATAATGAAAATCTACACTAAGAAATAACATTAACTTTTACTAAATGGATATGAAAATAAAAAAACAATTTCTGAAAATTTTCTCTGCCTATTTGTTCCGGGTAATCTCTGAAACAGCTCGACCGATTTTTCCGACCGACTCACTGACAGATATAATACGGCCGGCGTAACTTGGCGAACGTGAATCTGCGAACTTTAGAGCATGTACACTCGTGTGATGAGTGGACATACGACTCGTCAGTGAATACAATTGGTCGCCCTTCATCCCTGTATTTTTTCATTGCTTTGTACTCGTTGGTCACTGTATTTTATTCACGAGTTTACATGCGCTAAAGTTCGCAGAGCCTATGTTCACGTTCGCCAAGTTACGCCAGCCGTATTATAGCTGACGTTATAAGGAGTAACTCAGGCTACTTCTAAAACAACAGCAACAGCTAGTGTATTTAAAAAAAAACTTTTCAATAACAGAAGAAACTTTATTTTTACTACCCAAAACTTTTCTACAAGTATACAAGTTAGCTTAAATGATGACGTATTTACTTACCTAGTTTGATCAATCTGCGGGAAGCACAGTTCCTTCAATTTACGCAAACTTTCTCTCATAACGTGAATATTATGAATGTCTAAGAACACAAGATCGGCATTCTGATAAGCGTCTTCCGACTCATAGCTGAAAAACATATTACAAATTGAAACTCTGGTGTCATAAATAAAGCTTTCTCTTTTCCATAGACAAATTGTAAAATTTCGTGGGAGGAATAGTAAAAAAAATCGATAATAAATTTATCATCACCACCATATTCTTCAATAATGTGCTTGAATTAAAATTTTAGAATAGTTTTTTAACTTTCAAAAAAATATTTTTATAGAAATGAACAACTTTTTCTGTTAATCTACAATGTATTTTAAAAGATACCAATTTAATAAATAAAAAAATTAATTAATTAATTTCAAGACAACAGACTATTGAAGCAGAGGCGATATATTTTGTTAAAACACACACACATAATATAATTATATAACATAATAGTACACACATACCCTCCCCCTTTAGCCTTATTGGCAACAGCGTTGGCAGTCGGCCTGGCGTCCATAATAAACAGCTTGTGCGCTTGCGCATTCGCATCCATTATGAACTGAATATATCGCTCATCTTGATGACTTCGCTTACCGCTAACCTGTAGCCAACATGATGACGATATGAAAAATTTATAATTCTGCTGAAACCTGATATTTTCACCATGCAATAATAATAATTAAGTTTATGGCTAAATGTTTCTGTTGTTCGATTATGGCCATTACACATAAAGTGCAATGCCTTTAAATGTGCAATTTTCGTGATGCCCTGCTCCATCTGCATTACTGTTAGTGACTGGCAAATGTGACTTACATATAACATTAAAAAATAATGCTGTTAATGATTAGCTACATTAGTGTATGCATATACATTATCTGCCAATGTTTAGCATCATTAACATTGTTGCATTTCAAATGTGTTAACCCATGGCTACATCTGTGTGACACAGTCATTACCGTTTACATTATTATAGAAATAAAACAAAGTAATGAATTTTAAGCTTAGAAAAGGACAAATAACCAATTATTATCAAGTGGCATTACGTCCTACGGAATAAACATTTCTAAATAAATAAATATGTGAGGAAAGTCCCGAATGATCATAGTCAAAACAATAAGTGCGATGACACATAGTATAACCACAATACGGGAAACTTCTAGGCGCTAAGAACCTCAGCCAGAAGGCCCAGCTTGGTATACACAACGCGGTGCTGGTACCTACGCTAACGTACGGAAGCGAGAGTTGGGTATGGAATAGAGAGCATGAAAGTAGAGTAAACGCGGTCGAGATGCGAGCACTGCGCAAAATCTGCGGAGTGACGCTCGCGGACCGCGTTCGTAATACCGAAGTAAGAAAGAGAGTTGGTCTGAAAGAGAGTGTCGGGGTGAAGGTAAGGAAAGGAATGCTCCGGTGGTTCGGGCATGTGGAAAGAATGTATTATGAAAGAATGACTAAACAGATATACAATGCAAAAGTGGATGGATGCAGAAGTCGCGGAAGGCCACGACACACCTTCCATGATCAAATTGATCGTGTACTAGCAGAAGGTGATGTCAGGAGCCTTAAGAACAGACGAGTGTGCATGACAAGAGCTATGAATGTCAAAGAAGCAAGTGAAGTGTGTAAGAATAAGCCTGTATGGCGCTCTGTTGTTCGTGCCTACCCCGCAAGGGACCTGGCGTGAAGTTATGTATGTATGTAATAAAATTAATCATCATCATCATCTTAACCAAATTCAGTCCACTGCTGGACGTAGGCCTCCCCAAGTACGCGCGAAAATTAATAATTTTGTTCAATATAAAACATCACTTAATGATGCACAAATGAAATCATGTTGAAAATACAAAAAAATCCTATGAAAGCGTAGAAATATTTTGACGTGATGTTTTCGTCTCAAGTGGAAAAAATAGGTAGAGCGATCAGAGTGAAGCCCGCTAAAGGAAGCCGATCACGCAGAAGCGCGTTACGATAAATTAGTATTAAATCATCGAATTATTAAGGATAAAGGTGGACTCATTTCACGGTGAAAACATTACTATTAACCACACAGACGCAAACCACATGTATACTACAAGTTTGAATAACACAAATAAATAATAAAATACTTCACCATTGTTTACATAGGCTCCGTCTATACTTTTATGCATTTATCTAAGATACTCTTACAGTTTACATTTCGGTGAACCTTAAGGTCTTAAGTAATTTGTACAAAATCATAACCAGAGACTTCATAACAAATGGGTGTATACGCAAAAATGCCATTTTTAATAAAGCCTTACCAGTAACTGTATCTAAATAGAAGGGTATTCAAAATTTCAGCCTTTTACAATCAACTACTTTTGTTTTATTCACAATTTTGTCCCTTGTGTAAAAGTGCACTTTTGTTTGTACGCCCATTTGTTATGAAGCCCTCGATATCATAAGTTAATTCATAAAATAATAATGATAATCTATAAATGCCCCAAAGTTGGGCTCAGGGTTTCCCATTACAAAGGACATGGCCCGTATATACGCCACATTTAGTGTAGTAATGTATGAGTTACAATTGCAGTTTGCTAACGACAAAGGAAACATAGTGATGATATCTGCACATAGAGATAACTGACAAGGGAAGCTTGCTAATAAGCGTGGCACATACACTGTTTGTTTCCCCCTTAATAATGGGGAAGCCCAAGTCCAGTTTATGAGTTATTATTGTTTATCAAAACAAGTTATGAATTCTGATGTTAATTATTTGTCAAACTGCTACTTTAACATATATACAAATATCAATTATTGGCATAACTTCTTTGGTATAATTCATTGTTCAATTTCTAAACTCAGAATTGGTTCTGAAACTTAATTATGTTATCCGTGCAGGTAAGGAGAAAGAATCAATTTCCTGCGGTCGGGCGGCCAGTCGTAAGAGGCGACAAAGAATCAACAGGTGGTAGGGCATTTGCCCGACTGGATGGCTACCACCCCTGATGTATATCGCCATAACAACCTTGAATTGTGTTACGGCATTAGTGACCAGGTTCCAGTCCCTTTAGAGAGCAGCAGCGCATTTGTAGCATCTTTGGTGTTGCAAATGTCCATAGGCAATATTAACCCCTTTCCATCAAGTGGGCCGTCGGCCTGTCTGCTGAACTCCTTCAATAAAAAAAAAAATAATAATCTTGATAACTATTCTATGCATACGAGGAGGGATCAATAAGTAGTGAGAACGACAAACTCCTTGGTAAGAAAAAAATAAATACTGGCAGGCAAAACTTAAAGGAAGGAATACTTAAAGGGAAACAGGTACGAAGACGATAACGAGGTGAAGGATGCCGTGGAGAGCTTTTTGCAGGACCAATACAAAACTTTTTTTTAAGGGATTGAAGCCTTGGAAAAGCGCTGTACTCGGTGTGAAGAGAGACTTGGAGACTGTAGAAAAATAAATTAGTAATTTATCAATAGTCATTATATTCTATCTCATTCTCACTACTTTTTGATCCCTCCTCGTATATACTGACTGATGTACAGTGGCAACATTTTATTTCTACAGAAATGTATAAAAAATCTTACCCCAACTAAGGGCTGGCTACATCTGGTGATGGTGGCCTGTGAGCTGGGATGTATCCACGCCAGTACTGGTATCCGACCCCTGGATCTAAAAGCGGCAACAGATCTCAGCAGATCGTCGTTAGCAGCGGCCGGCACGGCCCAGATAGCCGGGTAACTGTCGCACACTTCGTATTTATCGTTCATACGAGTTATTCGCCACATATCATTGTTCACACCCTGAAATTGTGCAAAGAAAAGCAATAATCCTATTAGCTTTTAGCTGACGAAGTATGTAGTATGGATATTAGTTACTTATAATACGGCCGGCGTATCTTGGCGAATGTGAACATAGGCTCTGCAAACTTTAGCGCATGTAAACTCGTGAAGAAATACAGTGACCAACTAGTACAAAGCAATGAAAAAATACAGGCATGATGGGCGACCAATTGTATTCACTGACGAGTCGTATGCCCACTCATCACACGAGTGTACATGCTCTAAAGTTCGCAGAGCCTATGTTCACATTTGCCAAGATACGCCAGCCGTATTATACACACAAAAACTATTGAACAGATTTTGATGATTAATGTGGCAGAGCCATGCTGAAATCAATATCTTGATTACGGCTCTTAGGGCCGGCTTGATCGGTCTGCACGCTCTCACAGGATATAGGCGTGAAACGGTAACCTTGTGCTAATCGTGTTTCGTGCAATGAGCCATGGTAACTCAGTAGTAAACGGTCTTTTCCGATTTGAATTTGGTCAAAATTTACAGTAATATAGTTTATACATCAGTATAATACATAGACTGTAATTTATAAAGATATTATTTAAATTGGCTAAAATATAACGTAAAGAACAAATTCCGCATGAAGGAAGCCTTAGATACTTACATAATAAGAGCTAGAAGTTGTATAACAAATAATGAGGTTATATACTTCTTCTTTTTAAATATGGCTGTACATGCTTAATGTCTAGTCAATGTCAACTATTTACAAATATTCAAGCTTTTTAATAACTTTCAAGCAAACACCATAACGAAACTGTCGGTACCTAATTGAGTAACACCAAAAGAGGAAGTTCAACACAAAACACAATTACTCATTAAAAATAATTAATATCCTCCAACTATCATTCTCTCTAACCAATATACATTTTTTTACAAAAACTGCAATATAAAATTTCCGACATCAAGTCTCTACCAAAAGCTATGAACAAGTTATCTTAGTAAGTATTGCAAGAGATTCTGTAACTTGAAGCAATTAAAGAACATAAGAGTCCTTACCATTCGTCTTAACTCCGAAATAGGTTCATATACATGCCATCCATCTTCCGGAAAACTTTCTTTATAACTAAATGCAAACAGTGGAAGCTTATGTGATAATGGGAATGCTAGTTGCTGAAGTTTCTCAAATATGCCTCGCCGTGAGTGATTCTCTTGTTTATGGGCAAAGCGAAGATTCCTCATATCCTGCAAATAATATATTTTAAAACTTAATCATGAGCCATCAAATGTTATTAGTTATGTAGCTGCTGATTGGAATATATTAGGACAATTAGATCATTGAATTCCATTGAGAAAACTCTTGAGTAATTATTTTTCAGTTGGTAACACTGACACAGAAGATGTTCAAAATACAGTTTTTGATTCAATATTGTTTTGAGACTATATTTAGACTACCATTTAAAAACTTGTATAGAAGAATGAGTTAACAAATACACAGTTTTTATACAAAATCAGTAACTCCATGGCCTAATCTGGAGAATGTGACATCTATGAAGACTTACACAGAGACAAAATACTTAAAATAAATCAAGTACAGTTTCAGTTACCTTACAAAACACTTCAATGCCATACGATTTTCTCCTTTTGAAGAAGCACCACCAACCTTCTCTATGCGGGAAACCTGTATACATAATCTTTTTATATATTACAAATTATGGCCACATTAGATATGATATTAAATATAAGTTTTTATGAAATCACTCAATGAAACTAGTTTATACATATATAATAGGTAGGACTTGTATACACTGTTTATCCTTAGCTTTTTTGTGTACATTACAAACAGGATTTTGGAATGAATTACACTATTTAATGATATTTAAATGTTTAACTACTTAAGCCAAATCTAAAGTTAAATATTACAGTAGCAAATGTTTTATATTAATCATCTAAATACACAATTTAATTCACCCTACCCAAAAAAATATCTTCCAAGCAAAAACAATATACAGATAAATGTCAGTCTGAAAACTGTATGTAATATATTTATTTCAAAATGGAATCTTACATTTTACTTATTCAATGTCAAGAGCCAACCACCACTTCCAAAGCAACTTTATTTAGTGGTAGTAGTTTAGTTTCTTTGCTTTTATTTCAATTAACAACAGATAATTTAAGTTCACTTTTTAATTATCTATTCTATTATTTTTTTAAATTTCCTAACTCATTTAGCCAAAAATGGAATACTTATAAATTCCATATATCCATCTATCTATGTAGCATAAGTACTTTTGTCCAAAAACTACTTTATTTATATAAATTGAATTTGGCAAGATGAATTTGTTTGATATACAAAATCATTTTATACTCACTACTCCCAAAGGCACACTCAGGATACCCTGCATAGAGGCAGCATCTGTAGGTCTAAAGTGAAGTTGGTAATTGGTTACTTTTAAAACTCCCCGGGAAGGACCACTGTAAGGGCACAAGTATGTCACATCCCTAGCTACACTCATAACTTTTTCACCTTCCAAGAGCTGAATGTCACCCAATACTTGAGGCTAAAATGCATCAAAAACTTATTATATTTACTTACAGAATATACACTTTGCTTAAAATTAAACTCAGGCAGTTCAAAAATGACAATAAACAACAGACAAACAAATTTTTTGTGCCTAAGATAAGTAAATTATGATTGTGTTATGGTCCATAGTTATGGATAATATACAACCTAAATGTCTGAGCCCTTTTTTTATCTATACCCTTTCCAAGCATTTATTTTAGTTTTGAGATCTCAACTAGATAAATTAATAATGTCCTAATACATTACCACCTCAATTTGTTGTAAAAATTGACTTCATTTATGAAAAAGTTTTAATCAATTTTTAAAAGTTTTAACCTATCTATATATTGTTGCTAATAGTACTATATTGTGTAATAAATATATCCACATATCTATTAACATATTTTACCTATTTACATATATTAAATAAGCCACTCTATAAGCACTTTTAATAAAAAAGGTATTATTTTTCTTTAAAGTAGAACTTTTGTTATCAAATGCATACATACATAACTTCACGCCAGGTCCCTTGCGGGGTAGGCACGAACAACAGAGTGCCATTTAGGCTTATTCTTACACACCTCACTTGCTTCTTTGATTTGATTTTCTTATCAAATGGATTACTTTAAATTATTTATGTATAGTGTCAATGGTTTAATAGTTTGTGTGTCACTCAGAGAACATCACTATTATGTCAACCATAACAATAAAGTATGATGATTATGTCATTTGTTTCATGTGGACTTTACTGTCAAGAAATATATAACTTGATAAACATGCAAATGTCAAAGTAAGATACATGCTCAGAAACAGTATAGATCAAGTTAATATAATGATTTATAAGGGAATTATTATATAAATTAATTATATTCACTATATTTAAAATATGTCAGCAACAAGTGTAATAAATTTATCAACCAGTGATATGGTATTTGGTAGTTTTATAATAACAGTCACATATACAACATTATAAAGTACAAAAGTTAATTTATTTGAAATCAAAAAATGTGAAAAAGTGGATAGAATTTTTTGAAAATTAATATAATAAACTTTTATTTGATTATCTATATTAATAATTGATTGTTATATACAAAATGAATACTTTTCTTTTAGTTTTCATTGTATTTAATATTAAACCTTATAATAAATACACAAGTAAGATTGTGTGTAATTTTTAAAATATTTATTACTCAAGCATCATACAAAGGATGTGTGGCTATTTAGTTTAAACCAATTTATTTTGACAAATTTACAGATATAATTTAAGTCTATGAAAAATGATAGTTTTTCTAAAGAAATTCTTTTATAAATATATCCTTTCAGGCCTTTCACTCCCTATCTTGATTTAGCAGACAGAAGAGTAAAATCAATGTAACATGTGCCATTTTTACAAAAATAAAGTCCTTAAGGAAAGTTGAGTTTGTTTTTTATCTATAATATGTTAAAAAGCCAATATTGAATTTTAGGATACAGGTGTTGTATAATACCTTTGATAATTCACTCTGATATCGATGACTGTGAATACAATTCACAAACAAGCAGATGTGTATAGTTCTGTGCTTGCTCATGATAATCCAAATGGCAATGTAGAATTTGTCACAATAAGCAACACTGCTTAAGTGCAAGCTAAAACTAAATCAAAGCAACAGGAAACGGTACACAAACGTTTGTAACATAGAGTGGGAATAAATTAATCCATTTAGGAAACTTACGGAGTCTTGTCCGTGTTTAGAATTCAATGAACTCGATTTTGAATCGGAATCCAAGGAGTCAGAACTTGCGTTTTTAAACAGAGGAATAGAACAATCCGAATTCAATAATTCTGTACTATTGTGTTTATCCATTTTGAGGTCTAAAATGGAGATCTTATCTTTATACCAAACTGAAAATAAATATTAATTTAAAATGATCTCAAAACATTAACTCAGCTGAAGTAGAAAATAATAGCGCTGACATATTTGATATTTTCTCATTTTTCTCGTTTCCTAAACATAATGTTTAGTTTGATTATACGTCTGAAAGAGATAGATACATATAAGAAGAATGTCGTTAAATAGAGATAGCCGAGTACTAATGCTTCAAATATAAAAAAATAAACTACAAAGCCATACGTCAATCACGTTGTCAATTTGTCAGAACTCTATGACTAATGATCAGGATAAAGATCATTGGAATATTGTTGCTAGCAATTTTTTCAGAATCCCTACATATAACCCAACAGTAAAATACAATAAATTACTGAAATTCACCATATAAATATATTTCAGACGAATTGAATATTTAACAAAGTATTACTATATTAATATCACTATTTCTAATAAAAGTTATATTTCGAGAACTTTGTATTATTTTAAAACATCACGTTTGAAATACTTCCTCCCTCATATTTTATATAGTAATAATTACAATCAGTCAGTTGCTATGGACAGTATAATCTATAAATTCTGTGTGTCAATACATAACATATAGATGTATTGAATTTTTTTCACAGAAAAATCTACGTAGTGCCTTTTAAAATGTCCCTACCAGAAAGCATTAAGTTTAATACATACTTGGCATATAAACCCACGGAAAATTTCGAATCACACAGGAAATTGAAGTCTGAAGATTTTCATTGGAATCAAAGACACACCAAAACTCTTGTCTCTATCTGTATTGAAAAATTAGCTGAAAATTGGATGGGTTTGTTTTATAATATTTCTAAATTATTTTTTTCTTTAATGCATGTAAATAATTTTCTTATAAATATTTTTTTTTTGTGAATAACCAGGATTACCAAAATTGGAAGAATTAGTCCCTAAGGATCGCGAACACTTTCTGAGAGTTCTAAATACCGATGTACCCCTACATATTTTAGTTGAAAACATAAAAAGTGATATCTTTTGGAAAAGGTGTTATAATACAAAATGGTCAGATCAACCCTTAATTCCAGATGGTAAGAAATGGATAAATATATTTATGGAAAAGCACTTTGCAGACATTTTAGAAAATATGAATCCTCGTTTATATGACCCAGAAAAGGTTAGTAAATTTGTTAAACCGTTTGTTTTCTTACTATAGATATTATATACCAATAAAGTAAAATTAAATAATTTAACTAACATTTTTTAAGGTCACTGATCTTGTTAAACTATGTGGCTCATACATACAGTCACTCTCTGTTCGTAGTCTTATTCCTTCTGATATACCACTACAAAGAATAACTTCTCCTGAAATGGTTGATTTAGTAACAAGCCAGCGTCACAATAATAAACAAACACCTTTTAAAAACTCTGAAATTGTTTCGAGAGGTAAGTCAGTCTTATTCAGACATTGTTGTTTTTAATATCAGCTAATAAATGTTCTACTGTTTTTGGGTCTTTTACAGGTTTTGATCTGGATTGGCAGGTTTTACACGTGTAGGATTCAATTTTAGTTAGCACGTAGTATAAGTAACAATATATAAATTAAGTAAAAAAACTACCTCAACGGTTCATAATTTCCCACTAGAATCCGAATTCATACCATTATGCTTTCAACGTGCTTCGCTTGACCACTACATAACCACCACTTGAATAATAGTTTTTATGTATAATAGCTTCCAAATAATTGATGGTAAAAGTACAAAAGAGAAATAATATTTACATATGAGATGTCCTATAACTTATCTTCCGTAGCGTAGCCGTAGCTTAACTATATTCATTGAGTTTCATGCTTATTTTAACTTTTAAAAACTTGGGTTAACACATATCATTAAATTACAGACCATATTTCACTTCATGCGGCTTTGGGAAGTTTAAATAACTTGGTTGAGTTACATATCACATATCAACAAAAGTTTACTGGCGTGGAATACAGAAAAGATCAGTATCAGTTTACAAACAATGATGCAAAAAATTTGTCACGTGGCTTAGAAAAATGTGGGCAGTTGAAAGTCCTTAGGTACTTGTTATTTTAGTCACGCATAAATTATTTATTAAGATTTCCATGTAAGAATAGGCACATAGGCGGTTTGCGTACTGATATTTTTTGGTATTTATTGTGATTTAAGATTTACGGCGATTGGTTTTAATTTTGTCAGTTATATGATTGCGGAATTTGATTATAGATGAAAATGTTTATATTTGTGAATATCGAGATTTTGTATTTTTTTTGTTTTTATTAAGTGGAAATATTTATGCAAAATAAATCACGTGTCTTATAATTTTAGAATAACTAGAACTGATATGAATTGCCAAAGACTGAAATATATATTACGTGGCATGAGTGAAAGTCAAAAAATTGAAAGTTTAGACTTTAGCCACTGCAAAGTAGGCGATGAAGGCGTATCTGCGTTAGCAAAGTTTGTGGTCAAGCATGAAAATTTACGCACTTTAATATTAGCAGATAACACATTTGGTAAGTACGAATTTATTCACAGAATAGAAGTTAGTTTACATTGATGATTAATAATAATGGAAAAAGGCGATAAATTACAGGTCCTGCTGGAGCTGAAAATATTTCTCATGCTTTAAATAATTCAGGATGTTGCATAAGAAGTCTTGATCTTAGATTAAATACGCAACTGGGCTCTGATGGAATTGCATGTATAGCTGTTGCCATAGCAAGAGGATGCAATCTTACACAGTAATTCATATTAATAACTATCCTAAAATCCAGTTGTTTAAAAAAATAGTAATAATTTTATCGCCTATATTGACGCAAGATTAAAATTATTCCAGGCTAAATATTTCAGGCTGCGGAATTACACCAGGACCTTTATTAAGGTCCCCTGTTGGAGTTTGGTCAGCTACAAGTGCAGAAAATCCACCAACATGTGGAGAGTTACTCGCTAGAGCAATTGGTCTAGTGAAAACACCTCTGAGATTTTTAGACCTAAGTGTAAATGACATAGGTTCAGTAAGTAACTCAACTACACTACGAGTAAACTATTATAACTAAATATTTAGCTTAAAAGATATCAGCCCATAAGTGTCCCACAGCTTGGTTTAGACAGATGATTTTACAGGAACGGATGGTATACCATGAGTGGTAGATGTTAGACCAATGCAGGTTTTCTCATTATGCTTTTTTTAACACATGTTAATTTTAACTATGTGCACAAAGTCAAAAAAACTGGATAAGCAGTCCATAGCCAAGCCCATTCCATTGAAATGGGACATAAGTGCTTTTTACTCATTAAGCAAAGATGACTTTAAGTCCAATAATTATTAATAGTAATAATAATTTCTTTGTGTTTGTTTATGTTCAAATTTTTTTCAAGTCTAATTTTAATTTATCTAACTTAATTAATATTTTCAACGATATATATGTAAAATTTCTTGCTGCGGGGATTTTTTACAATAAAAAAGGTTTATTGGCTTTTATTTTTAAATTAATATTTCCAATATAGTACATACATTCATACATAACTTCACACCAGGTACCCTTGCGGGGTAGGCACGAGCAACAGGGCGTCATACAGGCTTATTCTTACACATATCACTTGCTTCTTTGACATTCATAGCTCTCGTCATGCATGCTCGTCTGTTCTTAAGGCCCCTGACATCACCTTCTGCTAATATAGTAACATATCATACATGAACATGAACAGTCATTCATAATAATACATTATAATACAAGAAACCTTTATTTCTTTAACTTATTCAACAAATCATTCATTGTCCATCAAAATCTCCATAAAAACAAAGATAGCTTTATATATATGTCGCAGAACGGCCTCGTTCTCACGACATCTCCTTTAGTTATTGCAGGTTTAGTGGGCATCATCAGGATAAAATGCGAGCATAAAACATTATAGCCACAGTTTATACACTTTTAATTTATATTTATAAGACATTTTAACATAGTGTAGACCGAGCAGCGGGTTCAGGGCACCGCTCATACTTTCAACTAAATACTTTCTTTAAGATTCTCAAAGGTCCAACTTTTTTTGTCAATAAATAATTAAAAATTCTATTTTTTACAGCCCAGCGATAACATTTTATCGAATGCCATATGCCTAAGCTATATAGTTGATCTAAATTTAAAACGATCTGGAATGGGGTCTAAGTCTATAGCTGTAGCAGAAGCAGCGGCTGCAGCACAGAGGCTTCGAAGAGAAGCCGAAAGGGGAATTAGATTCAGGCGCAGTGCTGGTAGAGTTTTACAAGCTCGACGAGTTGTTAAAGGAATGAATATAGGTAAGCACATTTTTTGGCACGCGATAAAAAAAGAATCAATAAGTGCAAAATAACGTATTTCATTTGTTTAGATGCTGATCCAGTTCTCTTAGCTCAACAATTATCAGCACGTCCGTCAATTGTCTCAGTGACGTCGGAAGAAGGAATGTTCACATTACAAACTCAGCCATTACCTTCAGACTTTGGATTTGTACCAGTATTAAAGGTGCATTACTTATTGCTTTTATATTTTAATATGAAAAATCTTAACAGCACACAAAAAATTGTTTTTTTCTTGTGCAGAGTCCTCTTCCTTCTTCAAGGACATCATCGATTACAGGGCCCCCTACTTCGCGACGATCAAGCCACCATATGATATTAGAGCCGGTTTTGGTAATATATTGTAAAAAGTGTTTTAAAATAAAATAGAATATGAGATACATTAACATTGTAACAAAATATTTTCTAAATTTGCAGGAAGTTCGACGAACGACTTTAATTCGACGAGGATCAGATGGATCTCTTTTGCAGCCTCGTTCGAGTGACCATAATAATTTACAACGTCATATTAAGATTTTCATATCTTAGGCCATTCATCAAACTGATGCGTTTTTTGTTGGTTCTTACAAATTGCCAATTTAAGAGTTAAAAGCTAAATAATGGCAACATATTTCATAGACAAAGAAGTTTTACTTACTTCCGTTCGGCCGTCAACTGTCAAACATACATTCTATTTTAAAATGTCACTTGATGTCAGTCGGTCAGCCATGTTTGTTTCGGATGAATGTGTTTTCAAATGGTGGTATTATTAAAAATAATTTATTTGTGGAAATATTGATGTAAAGTTATTATTTTCAACTACAGTGCATTAGTGAAGTTTCAATGTGTTTTTTGTGTGTGTGAATTAATACTACTATTGCTAAAATGAATTGGGGAGTTGAGCTTTGGGTAAGGAATGTTTTCTTCAACAATCAGAATCTGTTGATTGCTTGAATGTGTCCGTGTAGGGTTGATATTTTATGTGTAGATGTTGTTTTCTTGTTATGTAGCAGCTATAGCATTCTTACACATAATATGCATGCTTTTAAATCAAATAAAAAAAAGTAGAAAGTTAAAATTACTTTCCACTCACCTGACAAACACGTATATTTCTGTAATATAAAAGACTGGAACATAGCCTTACGATTAGTTTGTTTAATGAGTCAGCGTATGTGAAAGAAGGAGATTTAATTGTATCTAAAGATGTTTTACAATTGAGAACAATTGACTGTAGAAACAATGTTAGCCATGAGTTTATAACAAAAACTATTTTTATTCGCCTATTAAAAAAATAGGTTTGTCCTTACTACTATTATTTGGGAAGCTCTAAGTCCACCAGTGACTAACAGTTGGCTGATGATAATTACTATTTGACCTTAAAAAGACCTACAATCTTTTGCACATGGCTTTTTTGTTATTATTAATAAACATTTACAATATTAAAATTAACTCTTACATAAATGAAAGATTATATTTATGTAAGGGTTTGTAATTCCTGAGAGTATAGTAAACAAGTTCAGATAGAAAACTTATCTGGGCTTATTTGTTAATATTAAATAATTTTGTAGTTGATTTTAATATTTTAACAATTTAACTAATGTTGCTATTGAACAATCAATATTGTTTATCTGTACTGTTACAAGTAAGTAACGGTTTAACAGGAACTAGGTGGGCTCTAATCTGTAGTAATGAAAATCACATTATTTCTGTCATATTCTTATCATCAGGGAGGACTGTCATTTAACCCATTAAGATAATGCTGACATATTCAGTTAAAATGTTATTGTGTGTCAATGAGCTATTTTCCTTCTAAAATTAGTAAGAGTCTTGTCTCTAAATTAAATTTTATTTAAAAATATGGATTGCAATAAACATTTTTTATACTAAAATAGGTGCTGAACAGTTAAAAATATTGGACATTAATACTCTTTTCTATCCAAAATAAGGCTTTATTTATCTAGATTATTTAATCATTTGTATTTACCCAGACTTCTCTCAGTGCAGAAATAGAAAGTAAAGGTTGGCAGAGTTAATATGATTTATTAACTATATAGTTTTAGTACTAATTTCTATGGGACCTATTGTGCATTTATATCATTTGGTCCAAAGTCCAGACAACAGGACCCTAATAATACCAAATTTAAATTCACTTCATATTCAAGATTGTGAAGAGAGAAGCGATAAAATTACTTTTCACATTTAAGTTATATATTTGATTCTAGCTGTGCTCATGAATTGGTCAGCATGGCTCTTTTTTCACAGAATCCTAATTTTAAAAGTGCCTAAATCACTCCTTATAACATCAGCTATCTGCCAGTGAAAGTCCTGTTAAAATCAATCCAGCTGAGATTAGCCAAACATTCAGACAGACAGACAAAAATTCTAAAAATTGCACTTTCAGAATCTCCTGGTCTGAAATATCCCCCTGATTTTTTCATATATTTATTTTGACTTTGCAAACAGATACTTCAATTTCATTGATCTATGTAGATTATATAATTATTAAAATAAAACAATATGAAATACTTTTTGCATTTTTAATTTTCTAATGTTTAAGATACCATCAACCATATGTATATAATAATATATATCCAGCATATATTTTATTATAGCAAATCTGTTATAATTTTCATTAAAGGACTATAACATTAATTAAAATATTGAAAACACATACATTTACTAATGACTGTTAACAATGAACAAATTGAGTTCTTCATGGTAATCTAATTAGTTGCTCAGATTGTGAGTCACTTGTATCAATAAAATAATTCCATTAAGGTATCCTCATTCTCATGGAAAAATTTTGGACATGAAAGTATCTTGTATATCACACTGATTCATACTGTGTGGCAGAGTTCTCCAAACTTTCGATGGCACTAAAAGGAGAAAGTCCCATGGCAAAAAATAGAACTAATCACACAGATCAGCCCAGCCACATTGTTATGTTGTTTTAATGCAAATGCTATATTATACACTCCCAGACTCATCTATCGACCCACCTAGCATTTTAAGTTTTGACTGCAGTTACTTAAAAATAAACATTAGGTTGACAAAAAGTTTTATGACAGCTTTGAAGTTGGCTCATTGGAAATTTTTCATATGACTTTCTTTTTCCATTCAATAAGGGACAAGACTACTGGATTCTGAAAAAAAAATGTTTTAACCTATAAAATGTTTACTTAATAACTTGTATTGTCTTAAGATATCTAGGACATGCAATTAGTCATAGAATTAATCATGGAAGCTATAAACTTTTGTGAAGTCATCTCCCATTCATCTTCTACAGCAGGTTGTCAGTTCCTGCACCGTCTATTCAGCTGGCTGATGAGTCTGAACCTGCTTTTTTATATATACCATTTGTGTTTGTACCATGTCTCGATCAACAATACTCCTGGACAATTCCAGTATCCTGGACATATGTATCTGTCATTTAATTATGGACTTGGTCACTAACCACCCCAAATTCAGTTTGCTATTTGCAGAAATATCTCCTAGATTGTCCATGACCTACAGCCACCATAGCAAACCCTCTCTTCAATGCACCACTGAGCAAACTGCTTTCTTTGTGTTTGATATAACTTAATTCTTCCATCATTACCATATAGCATATATTTTTTTAATTGGTAAAGAGAACTTGGCTCCAATGTTGCCGAGTCCATTACAAATGAATATGCACAAACTGAAGGGGGAGGCACTGTATTATGAACTTGTGTTAGTTTGGGGCCATTGGCTAAGTACCACTTGATAAGCTTTTCTATCAGTAGTATGGCTTAAGTTAAGTTGTGTATTTAAAATTCTTTGGTTATGACTAGCCTGGAGAAGTGCTACAGCTTGGGTGGCGATGTCAAGCCATACCCATAATTTTTAGGCAAAATTGAGTCAAAGATAAGGCTAAATATTTTTTATGAAATCAAGAATCAGAAATATTTAAAAACTCAACTTTTTTTAATTAAACAACTTTTTCTTCTTTGTTTTTCTGAAAAGAATAAAGATACTTGAATTATAAATTTGAAAAAATCATATGAAAAGGATGGTCGATGTGCCAACTTCTAAACTGCATAAAAACTTTTTGCTGAATCTAGCATTTATTTTTGCTACATGCAGTCAAAACGATGCTAGGTCGGCTGATAGATGTGTCTATGAGTATTATTTTATAAGTGTTTTATCCTATTTACTAATACATGCTAAAATTATTAAATCTGATTCTTACCCAAATTATTTTAAACATAAGTCCTTCTAAAATACCCTTGTTCATAGCACTGTGTCTGTGGGACTTTAAATTATAAAACAGTGTTGATAGAGACCACTTGTCAAAATTCAATGTGTACAGTGGTTTATTTATAATTTTTGAAATATGAGATTTACTCAACTAACAGGTTAGTTAGCTATTCACTTTATTAGGCAATCATTGAAAAAGAGTTGCTTGCAAGTTAAGTTTGACTATTACTGGAGTAAACTCTAATAGACAATCCAGTTTACCAGTATTATTATTACCCCATAATTGCATTTTTCAGTAATATGTATGTCCTATAAGTGAGCTATGGCCCCTGGGTGTCATTAATTTGGGAAACAGTGTAATATACTGTTGGTATACACCTACTATAATCAACCTGTGGCATGTGGCCCACTGAGTTTTTGTGAGTGACCCGCCTGGCATTGTACAAAGCTTATTTTCCTCTGCCCAAACTACTGTCATCTAAAGGCAAATAAGCAAAAGGCAGGGCATATCATTATAGCCTATTATACATAGATTATGACAGCACACCTGAGACATAAAAGGCTTAATCCCCCTGTTCTATCACATAATGAATTTTATAATTATGTGCTACACCTATAAGTAATGTATGAAATTTAGTAGTGTCACAGCAGACACTGCCACAAAGGTGGTACTGTCCATCAATGTTTGAAATGGAATAATGTTGCAGCACACAGTACCTTATCTTATATGTCTCAGTGGTTCCTATAAAAAAGGTTGAGGATGGCTGGTATACACTGATGCCAACATCACAAAACACTCTGCATATTAAAAGCTACCTTGAACATAACTGGCATGTTAATCATTGTCTACACTCATAGTTAACAGTCATAAGTTATAAAACAAAACAAAAATTATAATACTTCTAGCACTCTTTGTCATGTTTGAAATGAGTGTTTGAACAACACAATTTATCATAAGAGAAAACCTTGTTGTAATTTGTTCATTGTCTAAGAATGTGAAATTTGGAGGTTTGAATTTAGCAAAATAGTATATAAATATGAAGTAAATATATTATCCACATAGTTCTTTTAGAACTTTACATCAATTTCTTATGAACCACAATGCTTAGAAACTCAAAGTCCATATTAGTCATCAGTGAAGTGAATTTCATACAACTCAATTCCCAATAGCCTCGCTCTAAGAAACTAGGGACTAGCGATCAAAAGGTCGAAAGCACCATACATTCATTGGCACTTAGATGTTCTGTTCAAACAAGTTACTACCAGCGTCTCTATAAAGAAAGTAACGACCAAAAGGTCGAACTATTAATTAAACCTACTACATCTGCGTGAAATGATTACTAACACTATCCCAGATGTACCTAGATTCTAATGTCTCTAGAAATAACTGTATTTGAATTAAAAATATTTCTGTTAATCTAGCTGCATATAATATTCTTATACCTTTTATTTTATTTAGGCTTGGCAGCTAGGCCTTTAAGCCAAATCTTAGTTTAAATAATATAGTTTCTTCATTTTCTTAAGCCTATGTGTAGCACAGCTGAACTATAAGTAATCAGCTAGTGCCATTCAATGGAGTTCTTGTGACAATTCAAAAGGCCACATTTGACTATACAGTTCACATTTCTCACAAAACACAATTACTACTCAAAAACTATCAATATCCTACAACTAATGTTCATTTTAGAGTAATTTTAAAACTGCACAGCACAACATATCCTTTCAGTTCCCGCCAATAACTCCTTCTTATACCTTCTGTTATGGACAATGTTTTATGTTTTTATAAGTGTGCAACTTTAAATATTGTTGGCTGTTGCTATGGTTTTTATAAATTGCTAAAAAAGTCAAGTAGAACAAATTTACATTTTACCCAGGATAAATAAAAATATAACTTGTGGAAAGTAAAAATCCCTAAATATCAATGTGATTTTAAAACTGATGTGATGGTACCCTATTATAAATTACTCTTATTTTGTCACTGAACTTTGATTCAGTTTGCTTTTATTTGAACAAAAAGATGGTGTGTCATACCCATTGTGGCAAAATTAATTAAGTGACAAATTCAGTCTCAAGAAAGCCATGAAAACTATAGTAATTTATTACATGTATTTATTTTTTAATTCATTTTTCATACATATAATCTCAGATTTTTTTATATTATTTGTGATAAAATTCCTAATAGATATTATTTATTAAATAAACCAATAAAAGTTGGTAATAATCTCAGGTTAAAGAGAATACAATATAGATGAATTTACAAAAACTAATTGAATTTTACTATCAAAGAAACAATATAAATTTTAATGAGGTAAAAGTCTTCTATGAATGAAACTTCTAAATCAAACTGATCCTTGTTATAGCAATCACGTGTACAATGTTTTGACTTACAAAAATTTCGTAATTTTGCTCGAATATTATACTATTGAGAGAAATTCTTTCACTGCAAAGACCATAATAATGTTTTCTATATACCATCATTTGTACTGTAGGTATATGCAGTGTCCAGATTAGGAATTATTTAACAATTTTTGATATGATTAGGTCAATTTGTAGATGAAAATTTAAATACTAGGGAAAGTGACGTAGTAATTTAATGGAATGTCATTCTTAGTACGGCAAGGAACTTTGAAGGATAATAATGCTAGTATATAAACATTGTAAAGCCACGGGTTTTTTTTATTGATATGGGCAATTTTCCGAAACCTGATTTGCGTACGTTGTTACAAGCCAAAATTAGCTATTCTTTAGTTTACTTGTTATAGAATATGGAGTACATAAAGCATAATGTATGCAATCGTTGACTCCTATATCGAGAAGCAGTTTAAGTGACTGCTAAGAGGCAAGAAGGCAAGTTTTATTTGAAACAGCCATTGATTAGGGGCTTACTAGTCTATTATTTAAGGGATGGCTAATCCTTTCTTAACGAGATTATTATAAGTAAGGCCCCAATGTGTAAAATATGTTGCTATTCAGTTTATTTGAATCTAGAAGCGAGTACTAGTGGTTGATGTTGGCAAGCTCTGACAAGGTCGTGGGGGTGCCGGTCCACATTCCACTTGGCCGCTCGACTTATCTACTTGTGAAATAAACTCATTTGCTGTTTATCTGCAATCGTCGGCGTAGATGCTAACTGCATTCACCTGTAGCTTTTTAAGCGCGTTAGCTCATCTACATAATTATGTTATCGTAAATATAAAAATATATTTCTTGTAGATAGTGTTTATTATGTAATTATACTTTCACTATAAATAGAATACAGACTAGAAATTATAGGAACTAATGCGTCAATCTAGGAATAATACGATATATAATATATATTATAAATAAGTATAACAACATTTCACGGGAACTGATCAGACTGCATAAGTTCAAGTCCTATCTGTGAGTTTAACACATCGATAATCTTTGTGCACGATGTTTCCTGAGGACTTTTTCACACTTTGCGCCTGATATCTGTAAAATACGCGTATTATGTGAAAATAACTGTCTGATATAGTACTAAATATATTCAATGTATTTTTATGGCAGACGCCTATGTCATAGCACTAACATGTTTGTCAGCAAGTAATAAAAACACTGTCAAACACCTTATCGTTGTATCTCTTAATGATAACATTTTAGTGTTTTAATGGCACGCAAATTGAGTGACTAGTGCCCATTAAATATACCCGCCTAGAACTTTAGTAGGTTAATGTACATTTTAGAAAATTTTATATTTTGTTATCAAAAGAAAGTTTGCCTACATCAGTTTATCTCAGCATCTATTTAATAACCATAATAATCATATCTTTTTCTTGACATACTCAAAAGAGTGTATTCAATTGTGTTTACTAGGTAATTTTCACGCTTAATTAAAACTACTTTCTAATATATTTAGGTATTTTGTTTTGTTCCTAAATACATTCCTTTGACTGGCTGCGGGTCATCAAGTACTTGGGTGGTTTTTATTTTTTAACTACGAAATTCTACTACTAGTAGAAGTGTTCACTGTTCACTGTAATATTGCTTCATAATATTTGGGTAAGACTCCAATTTTGCCATAATTTGAAATTGGGTATATTTATAATCCAGCCCAAATCTTCTATCCTCTCCAGATTAACTGCAGGAGGTTGCACAATACCTTTTTTACTAAGAAAAATTGTGTATTGCCCAGATATATTACGTTGTTTATTAAAAGCAATAAAATTTTGCGTATTAAAAAAAAATATATTGTTATTAACCTTAGCGTAATTCTTATTACGACTATGAAAATATGCAGTGATATAATGATAACTCAATCGTATAATAGACCAAGTAGTAATCTTACAAATATTTCTAAAATTTTACTTAGTTCAACCAAAAGATTCGGCGATTCTTCTGTTTTTACATTAAAAAGTTTATGTATCTAAATAGTTTATTGTCATTTTTTCATGTAACAAGAGCATCTACTTCAATTATTTGACTATTTGAAAAGCGAGGACCAAGTGTTGCACAATTCAATTACATCTAACCCTGAACCAGTTCAGTGAGCGTTTAGTAACGCGACCTGGATAGTGGCCACTGAGCAGACCGTTGGTAAACATCGAGTTTGATTAGAGCGGCTTTATGTTGGTAGCGAGGTACCAACATCACATAATTACAATGTTCATTCCGAAGAAGTATTTATAGTCTACCTTCGGTAACAGGTTGGACCCGTCTCTTTGGTATCAGTGAAGCACTAGTAATCGGCAAACACCAGTTAGGATCTAATACCTTGTGGAATATAGAACTGTGACTGTTAGGTGTCGTTAGACATTTGGCAGTAACGGGACCCTTATATAATCGCCATGTCTGTCTGTCTTTATATCTCTGAAGTATTTTTCTCGGGAATTACTGGATAAGTATGAATGAAAATTGATAGTTATGTAGTTAAGTGCTTTATAAAATATGAAGGTGTTTTCATGGTTCCCAAACTAAATAACGAAAACCGGGATGTTTGTTACCTCTACGGAATCCTTCCTTATGCGCCGACAGCCAAGCAAGCACTCATCTGTATTTATATGAGAAAAGCTGTCTTACTGCAGGTTGATATTTCTTTCGTATACTGACTTTAAGATGAAAATAGACGTGAATAGAAATCCTGTTTATTTTTTGTTGGTTTGTGTTTTTTAGAACGACGTAACTACAGCTTTCTATGCTATTATGGTCATGTAAATGTCAAATCCGTATTCTATGTTCATATCCGTTATCGAAAGTATATACACACCAAATTTAAAGGAACTAATTAACATTTAAACAAGGGCACTTTCCCATTTATACATTAGTATGGTTATAGATCCCGCCAAGGATTATAGCCTTTCCAACGTATGGTCTGCTTAATAGAAGTCTTTATACAACATTTGATTATCATTATCATCATCATCATATTAGTACTTACTGTTACTGTATGTTTTAAAAAGAAGTCGATTAGTGCTTTAGAAAAATGTATTTGTATGTATAATTGGCCTCGGCCTGGCAATGGTCTCGCCTTGGTCGTGGTTCTCGCTCAACTGCACCCTCTCTCAACCATGCCATCGTTTTATATCCTCACAAATACAAATGTGCCCGTATCGTAGTCGACGTAATCAGTAGCACCTGGCTAATGATGCTGTAAACGATTACAATAGTACAATAGGCTGTTCTCTAGAAACGTATGCCAAAAATAATTTAAAAAAGACGTCTTCTTTCATATCATAAAAGAATTACAATTAGTTCAAATGCCGACAGGTAATAAAATGTGTTTTTACAAATATGCAGGTGGAATTTGTTTTTGTCGGAACCTAAGTTGTAACATTATAATAAAAAACGCAAAACGAGTGATCCTACAGATAAGATACGTTATATTAGTTTCAATTCTAAGTCCTTACATACATTCTCGGTAAACGTCGCTGCGCTTGATTGGCTTCTATTGACACACAGTTACTGGGGTACTAGGTTGGAAGTGTCATGTGACTAGTTAATCTCATAAAGTTAAGAAATTGTGCGTTGCAGACCAGTTTCTGTATTAGGAGAAATAGAAAGTTCAATCAAATAATATACTGCGTATTCCATCACAGAGTATGCGATTGTCATTGCGTGTAATTTGAAAAATAATTATAACTATTGAATTTGAACACGACAACAGTTATAAATACTTTTGCTATACATATTTTATATTTAACCAGTTTAAAAGTATTCTGTTTGTTTTTGCTGTTCATGAACTTCAATATGAACCGTTTCACATGAAATTTATTTTAGAAATTTAAGATCAGATGTTCGTAGTCGTGGTAGCTTATGCCTGCTACATACGTGACGATATATCGCAGCGATTAATCTGTGCAAACAGATTTTCACAAATTTATCGATAGTGTACATTATGAAAAATCGTTGGCGATAGCGTTTGCACAATTTTAGTGGGGTAACTAAAGCTAGTATATTTAAGTTTGTAGGAAGTATTTATCCGTATATAATTATGCCAATCTTGCGGAGCGAAATTCAACTCATTTAATAAGTTGGTATGAGAAAATAGCTTTTCATGAGCCAGTCTTCAAACCACACACTCCGCGACATTCTTTAAACACATAATGAGACCTAATAACGCAAAGTGCGTCATCATCTTCCATCGTTTATGACATCTTTCTTGCGCGAACTTATGCGGAGAACTAACAATCGACGCTGATATTGGTGACGTATGGAGACACTAGGTGTTCGATTTAAATGCACAGTCTGATATCGCTACGATTTATCGTAGTAACGTAATGCGAAATATGGTTGCTTCATAATATCCATGTAACAATGTGTAAATTAAATTAAAGTTCATAAACTCCTTAAAATGGAACAGCTGTTATAATAGTAATTAAATAATAAGACAATGTTCTTATGGTCTCGATAAATTTTATATTAAATTGTTAGAATGGATCAGGTGCTAATATAATAAATAATTGACGGTCTCTGTGATTGACTCAGAGGTTTCGAATTCAATTCTCGGCGAAGTGAATATCGTAAGCCAATTATCCGTTTTAGGGTGAAACTAGGACGGCTCTAGGATCGTCTGTTGTATACTACCCGTAATCCAATCGTGAATTACTTAGGTTAATGATTATAATTATATGTACATAAATAATACTAGATCCTTCCACGTGACTACTCTCATTATTTTTGAATCTGTACCCCGCAGGAATTATCTCATGTTCCAGACTAAAAATAATGCTATGTTAATGTGCCGATAGAACATTTATACCTATCAGGTCTTGACGGGGCGAAGGAAAACATACTAAGAACTAATAAACATCCGAAGCAATTTACTACCACTTTATGTGAAGTACGGGTGTGTGTCCACAAAATTTAGTTATAATTTAATAATAATCAATTGCAAACCCATTTGTATAAAGGAGCAATTTTTGTTATTCGACATAGACGACTAGATACAAAAATGGTTTGAGCCTACTATGGATAGTTGAATACCATGATGTCATCACAAGACATGTGCTGTTTATTGTTGTGCCAAATTAAATTGTATATTTTATTGAATATTAGGCCGCTGGCTACTTCGTTCGCCTTGAGTGCTCAAAACAGAGTATAATTTCGAATCAGTATTTCGAAGGATAGTTTCATATGGCCAATGATTGGTTATGATGATGATGAATTGATGATGTCTTTAGCTATTTTGGCAAATAAAGTATGTGTGCCCCTTATTTAATCGCCATGTCCGCCCAATCGGACTCGGACTGTCTACATGTCTCACAGTCACAACCTTTTGGAACGAAGTTCCTTATCGCGTGTTGTGAAAGGGGGCTAGACGGAAAAAATTAAAACCAAACTTGTAACGACACTTTTTGCTATAGTTGTAAGCCGTGCTGCGTGCGCGTGTCTATGCATGAAATTTGGCAAGGGGGTATAATGCTTTGGTTTTTTTTATAGCCTTAAGCAGACAAACAGGCAGATGGCCCATCTGATGAAAATTGGTTTCCGTCGCCTATGAACGTTAGCAACACCGGAGGTGTCGCCAACGCGTTGCCGACCTCTAAGAAGTTATATACCGCCCTTCTTAAAGAAGCCATGTTGCCACCATACATGTAAATACTGAAGATATTAATGGTGCGTACATAGAAGGCATGTGCAAAATTGTACATACCTTTTAGGCCTTCAAAACACTTAAAAAATGATGACTTGAAATAATAATTTATGTTCATCGTGCAAACAGCCAAAGGTTCAGTTCTATAATATACACGTCGATTCTTATTAGAAACTGTTATATTACAAGCTTTTATTTAACTTGCAATGGATGAACCTGTGTATGTATGTAAGTTCGGGTGGAATTAAGTTAAATTTGACCAACTTCCCGGTTTCCGATTGAGCTGAAATTTTGCACGCATATGTTTAATCTATGATTAATTTGATAAGAACCATATTTTTTTTAATAGTGGGTAGGTACCTCTGTAAATTTTGGGTTGATTAATCGACAAAAACAAGCATTAAAATACAAACTTTTTTATATTGAGTTTGCAGAAGCCAGGCGTGCCTGCTAAGTGATACTGTTCAATACACAAAAGCTCGAATTACAGCTAGGCGTGACCTTTACTGTTCACCCTCCATAGTATTTATTGCTGCCGCACCTGTGCGATTTGTTACTGTCTTAAAGCGCAAGTTTCAAGGTCATATATATCGATAAGCGTAGTTCCATCACCCGTTACTTTTAATGAAGTATCAGCCCTTTGCTTTGAGAAGCATTTGTCTCAATACACAACGATTACATACTTGATTCGAGACGCACACGATTCATTTGGCGTCGGCCGGTAGCAGGTCCATTCGTGGAGCCAGGCGTAGAACCGGTTCGACCAGAATACGTTGGAACGCGCCAAATAATGGCAAATACGTTTAAAATGACGTGAATGAAAGACACCTTTATGTACCAGATCTTAAAGTTCTCACATCAACTTTTGCAACACACCGTACGACAAGTTGTTTTAGCATTCAATCTTGTGTGGTGTTATTTTTGAGTTCCCTCAACGTTTGTTAAACGTATCCTTTCCTTTAGTGCTTAACTGATGCAAATTTAAATTTTATTAGCGTATTGCGTTGTAGCTTGCAAATACTTAATTAAGTAATCACAGGCTCGCTTTAAGTAGTTCTTATTTGAAGTAATGATATTTCAAAATTTGATTTGGTCATAAGCACAATAGATCTTATATGTGACTGCATAAGGCTTATGAAAGTGAAACTGCATGCAGTTATATCAAGTGTACAAAATATTTCATTATCATTATTTTTTGTTTATATTAAATCTGCGAAAGTTATGCATATTAAGAGAAAGTGTAAGAACGTTTTGGCTATTATAAAGTCCACACTGCTGATACCGAGTGCAAACCAACCGAGCAAGTTCAATATTTTTTAACTCTGGCGATGCCCTTGGTTTGTGTTCGTTTTGAAACAGGATAAACAAATGTACGGCGCGATGCGAACCGTTCTTGGTATAACGCCTGTCTTAAAATACGACATAATAAAATAAACAACCTATATCTATGGTACAAGCATAAGCGTAATATAATATATCATTCATAAAAGTTTACTAGGTTTTAGTGTTGTCACGAATTAATGATTCTAAACTAGTTGTTTTTTCTTGCTCTAAGTTGTAATTTGAAAGGTACGGCCCCAAAATCAGATTAGAGACCGTCTGATTTAAAAATTGACCCACACACGTTTTAAGTAACTAAAACTACGACACGATTGTAGTTATATTATTACGTACGAAGTTTTCAATTTCTGTTGTAACAAAACCTTTTAATTATGCTAATGTCATAAAAAAAATATCCTATTGTATGGAATATAATTAAATGACTTCAATAAAAAATTCAAAATTCAACGATTTTTTCAACAATTTTAACAAGTATTTTCTAATATTAGGCAAATGCCAAAACCGCTAGGTACATCATTTATAGAACGAGCATTGAAAACTTTCGGATTTTATAATCTTTATATTTTTGTGACTCATTCACTGATGACAAAATGCCACATCATGCATGATTGTAGGTGAATGTCATTGGAATTCCGTTTTCTTCATTTCCGAAATATTGAATGGTGTATCCTATTATGCTTCGTTCATATCTGTATAATTTGTTTCTATATTTTATGGTCTATGCTCTTTAACATCGGTAGAATTTTGCTATTACTTGTTTAGAGCTTATGTCAAATTTTAACCGATAGTGAGACAAATGAAAGGTCGCTAAGATATAGGAACCAGCCATCGGTAGATCTGACTATCTGATTATCGAAGCATTGCATTGGCGCAAATTGAAAGGAAGTTTACTCGATTATTCGCAAAAATATAAAGATATAGCCTACTCGTTTTGTCAATACATTAAGATACCATTTAAGAACAGCTACATGTATGGATCAGACCGGATTTCTTATCGTACTAAACTATCCATTTTTTTTCTTACCTTAAGTAAAAAAACTACTTCTATGGACTTAATATTTTAACCAGTATTAAAGCAAATGAATGGATAGTGATGTGTAGGAACTTTAGCAACTAGCAGTTAATAAACAGTTTCTCTATCTGTGGCAGCAGTTGAAATTTTATAATTATCTCCACTAACAGCTGGCATATAGGTTATCGATTAATCCAACAGCCGTTAATTTTGAATTAAGATGTAATTTATTCAACATAGAACAAGTTACTAATATACCGTCTAAAGTAGTCGAACTTAGTAGGTACATGCTTATGATCAATTAGTTTATAAGGAAAATACGTAAAACTACGCCACACTTCCATAATAACATAAGGGCAACCACAAACGTTCTTTAGGTCTCTCAGGACACGAGTACTTCGTCATTTGAATTTATAACGAAATCGATTATAATGAAGGGTAACTAACAAACACTAACTAACAAACCTGATTATACAGAAGGTAATTAATGTAAATGTATAGAAACATAAATAAACATGAAACTAATTTAAACCATGATTTAGACAAAAAATCAGAGGTTGGACATATTTTAATCATTCTGCGAAAAATGATGGTAATCTAAAGCAGAATAGATCTTCAAGCTTAATTTAATCGAGGTATATATACTCTATACCAACTTATTCAATCTAAATTGTGTATATGACAAACTATACAATTCTAAATTAATCAAGTTTATTTTATTTTAAAATCTTGAATTAAAATAATAATATATAATTTTTATTTGAATGTTAATTAATAAGTCATTTGACTCTAATCTTGTGACGACTTAAATTAGTATACTCATACAATCGAATGTTGGGAGCCTTAAGAACAGACGAGCGTGCATGACAAGAGCTATGAATGTCAAAGAAGCAAGTGAGGTCTGTAAGAATGGGCCTGTGTGGCGCTCTGTTGTTCGTGCCTACCCCGCAAGGGAACTGGTGTGAAGTTATGTATGTATATACAATCGAAGGACTGCGAAGTTTTGTAAATTGATAAAACTTTATGTTAATACGATTATTAGCTCCCTATTTCTCTTAAATTAATACCTATGTTTAACATTAAACTTGCATTTCATAAAGTTAATTGTTTACACATTCGTTTTGCTAAATAATTCAAGATTTCTCATAAAATTTGTTGTAAACTGTCGATTCTACTGGGCTACATATAGCCATATTCAAGTTCCTTGTTTGAATAAATAATAAAGTTAATCAACATACTCAATTGTCTTTAAAACCTAAAGAAAACCTGTAGGACGACTTCTTAATGTGTTGGTCTTGTAATAATAATATAAACTCCTCGATATATTATGTGAAAATGTCACCAATCAATGGCCGTCGAATTTTTGCTCTTTCCAAATTGATACTAATATTATTGTTATAAAAGTTATAGTGACTTTATTTTTAATACTGGTATGGTGGTCCCTTTTTACAGCTTTAGGAAAAATGCGTTTGTTGTCATAATTTGATACTTATTTATTAACTGTACATAAAGGCAATTTTTAATGATACTTAAAATATCCTCTAAAATGGGATAGTTTTATCGGGATACGAATCCAAAGTTTAAAATAGGTAATATTTTCTTAAGTTTTCGCGACTTGTACACATAATAAAACTACGTTTTAACGTAAACGTCGGATAAACCAAACTAAAATAAATTACCGCGCTTAAAACCGTTAAAACGTTAGTTTTATTATTATTTAAAATAGGTGCTTGCTAGCCAAGCTAAATTGTTTCTTTTATTTTGTTAGTGTGTATATTCCATTATATATATAATATATCCGGTAGAAAGCATTTTTGGAATGATCTTAATCGCCGTTTGAAAATCACTGACTTCTAGTAAAGGAGTGAATATTCTAGAATATTATTACATATGTAAAGGGATACGTTTAAATAAGACACTTAAAGTACGTTCCTAAACGAGTTGGGTTTATATTTAATTACGCTGGCAGTGATCTCGAGTTGTATCTTATGATATGCAGCTATGTCATCTTATAAGACAGATCGTATTGCTTTCCGCGGTTCACATTCTACAGTGCTAACGGCGGTTACTGGTAACCTGTTGGACGGGCTATTGCTTCATAGCTGATTTATTCTATCTTTAAAATTTCCATGCAATTCGTTCGCGTATAACCACCATCTTAATCCCGCAGAAAATATCACATCTCTGAAAAATGGACGGCCTCTGTGGTTGTGCGGGCTAAGCCTTTGTCGGCTTACCTCAATGCTACCATTTACTGTGATCTGGATGTCTGGGATCGGCCCCAGAGACTATATTATATATTATCCATAACACAAGCGTAACTTGCTTAATTTGGGGATATACAATATATTTGTCTGCCGAATTATTTATAATAAAAAGTATCCTATGCGCATCCCTATTATCAAAAGTACGCGTTTTCTTTCGTGACAACCAGTTCGATGCCAATTAAATAGGACCAAAAAAATATCGAAACATACATTTACAATTATTATAATATTTTTAAGGTTCGCTTTTGTTTTTGGCCAAAGCTCAAAAACTAAGTAGTCTGAGTAACTGAGTAAGCTACTCAATAGATCTGTTTCAAAGAAATTTTCGATGAAAATGTTTCTGAATTTTGCAATCTTCAGTATATTCAGAATTAATCACTCCGTATAGATTGAAACGTGAGGGAGAAATGCAATTTTTTACTGCTTTAAGCGAATCCTCTCTTCTATATTTACTGCAATTAAAAAGCTATTAAGAAACATGTTATGATTTTGAAAACCTATCTAGCGATAATACACTGTTAAATCAAGCCGTAATGATGAATAACGTAATGATGATGATAAAACTAGAGAGATTAAATATCTGGGTGTCATTCTTGATGATCTCTGTAAATGGAAACAACACGTTGAGCTAATTACTACTAGAGTTCGTAAATTAATATGGGTTTTTAGAAAATTAAGATATATTGCCTCCAAAGACTTACTAATCAAGATTTACAAAGCCCTATGTCTCTCGATTATTCGATATTGTATTTCCGTTTGGGGTGGGTCTTACAAAACCCATTTGCTTCAACTAGAACGAGCTCTAAGATGTGTCATAAAAGTCATGCTCTTTAAACCCTTTAGATACCCGACTTCTCAACTATACGATGAATGTAAGCAACTCTCGGTTAGGCAAATTTACGTATTACATATTGTTCTTCGGCAACATAAAGTGATACCCCATAACGTATCAGTAACAAAAAGGAGAAAAGACATCGTCTGCACTAATATCCTTTCGCATACAGCTTACTTACAACACCAGGTATGCTACTTAGGTACATTTTTATACAACAAAGTTAACAAAATTCTACGAGTTTATGATTTTACATACCAAGCGTGTAAGTTAAAATTAAATAATTGGCTTTTAACTCTTGACTATGATGGGACAGAACAATTGTTAAGAATAAATATATAACACAACTAACTTAATATGTACAACCCGAAATCTTGTTTTTATTTAATTGATAATTGTTATCTTTATTTCTAATTTTAATTTTTAAACTAGACACACAAATTCACAATATCACAAGTCACACATAACACGCACACACACATACACACACACAGACACACACACACATACACACGCACGCACACACGCATTCATACATATTTCATCCCTTTTTTTCTTTTAAATGAGTGTAACAATAATTTCACAATCAGAATTGTACCACTAGGAAGGAGGTCCCCAAGATACAGGTCGACCTAGTTTGGGGACCAATGACTCAGAAATTTGTGAATTATGTTTTTTTTTCTCAATAAATGATTTTGATTTTTTGATGATACTGAAAAAAATATCCATTCCTCAGACACATTTATGGCAACCTGGCCTATTTTTTGTTTCTCACGATGACTACACCATCTCGTAGCGACATGAAGAATAAATACACCATCGTGTAAAATTTAATTTATGAGTAAAATGTATGTGCCCTACCAAAATGACTGCGAAGTATAAAAATAAAATCGATTCTATGATGTTATTAAAGAACGAAAGAAAGAACTTTTTCGTAACAACAACACTTGACTGTGCTTAGGTATTTTATATACTTCTTTATATTCCCTAACAACCCCGAACACTACTATCCTAGTTGAATACAAAAGTATTATAGATAATGTAGAACATAATAGGGTGGTGAGCTTTTTGCGGTATGATTTCACAGGTGCACATAACAGGTCATAGTAATAATCACTGTGTATTTTACGATGCAGCCATAAACATAAATGAAAATGGCAGACGTGTTTGAAAAGTGGATATAAAATGTGGTTATTGGCTACGTCCATAGCGTGTTCTTGTAGAGATAAGTATAACCGAACATGTATCTATGCGGTTAGAATAGCCAGATTTCTCCGCTTAGCACGTGCTGCTCTCTTGAGTATTTAAACATTGAAGATGCTATTACATGCTCTGATTACTTCATACATCTATTATAAATCTTTAATATCACTTTGAAATCAGAATCCAGTAAGCAAAATACCTCTTATATGATGCCGAAGTTAATAGACCAAATAAAGCCATTTAAACTTCCGACTTTTAAATTTCCGTCACAGCAATATGCTGAGTGCAAACCTTGTTTGCTGAAAATGTGAAGTACAGATTCTCAAATTATGCTCTTTGTAAAGGATGTAATTATGTCGCTATTTCTTCAAATAAAGATTCTTTCTTTCTTTAAACAATATTTAAGAATTGATTCTAAAATTGATTTTGTTACACTCTTAGATCTATAGACAAAGTTTAATATTAAAAGTAAAACAGGTTACTACGTCCATAAATTCGCATTACGAATCTACCTCACAGACCAAAGCAACACACCTATGAATACCTTCCAGTACTCAAATTTACTAGATATACGATTCTGCAAAAATACCTATAGATAATCTCTATCAGATTAAAAAAGTATAATATAATGTATTTTAGTGCAGGTCCTTTAACTATATTATTTAATTGGTTATTTCACTCTTACGGGAATTTTCGGAATTTGTAATCTTTCCGGAATATCAATATGAAAATTAGAGAATTATGCAAAAAGGCTGGAGTTCGAATATTGTCAATACATCTCAAAATACGGAAAGAGGGACGTTATAATCTTCAAGTTTCATTTAATTAAAGGGAGCCAGAAAAATATACACCTACATAACTAGTTATGAAAAAAAAACCCTGGTACGGACAATATTACAGGGTAAATCTTTACGTCTTTCGGTCCCAGCAAAAAACAGCTCACGTAATTAATGAAAGCACCTTTGTTAATAACAACGTGAACTAATTAGACGCGAGTAAGGTCGATCTCCATATAAATAACTTTTTTAAGGTGTAAAAGTAATTAGTGATCAATTACTTTATTAAACATTACGATCTAGCCTATAGAGGCTAATAAATAATGGAATTTTAATTTAATATTCCACAAAATAAATTATATCCACCATTGGCACTTATTAGTCACCATCTGTTAGGGCGCATTCACATCGTGTCCTAAACATCACTTATAAACTGTTTTTATTTTTCACTATACTAATGCAAACCGTTTAGTTCTTTCGAGTCTAGTGCGATTAGGGTTGTGATGTCGGGCAGTTAGTTGGATTGCCTCGATATTCACATGATGAAGTCTCTTTTCGTAGGCTTTTGCATGTGTTGGGCTACTTCTGTTACGACTCCATTTTCAGAACCTTTCAAGTTTAAACAAGATTATTTTTTACTTATATTGGATAGGTTGGGGTCACTCACATATTTGTTTATCACCTCCTTTATTATAACGTTTAAATACCAGAGCATCGAAGATAAAATTCGGATACATATCTCTTATCCAAGAACATTCCATTTACCAGTACATGCGACTGTTGTTTACATAAAATCGCAGCTTGTTTCACTTTTCAAGTTCGAGGTTATTCGTTTAATGTTACATACAATCCAAGGAAACGTGTTGAAAAAAAACTGATTTAAATCTTAAACATTTCAAGGCTGATTTAAGAAAGGATTGATAATTAAATATCATTCCATGATTTAACAAATACTCTTGTGCGAAAATTAGAATCTGCATAAACTTGCTAATATGCTATTTGTTATTGTTTCAGTCGAACAATAGTTACGTAATCTCACTGCATCGGTCTTTCTTTGGCAACAATAATTTTACCATCTGTTGCGTAATTTTGTTTGTTATCGGTTTAAACAAATTGTATTGTGTTGTGTTTTATAGAATTGTGACAACAGAATAACACTTGTAATTTTATAACTAGTGACAATACTTATCTAGTATATTTTTTTCTAACATCACATTTAATATCAGACCATAAACGTCCCATAATATACTGAGCCCGGATTAAGTAATCACATTGTTTGTACTGTCTCTGGTGCATTAGCGGGTCTCACGTATCCTTTTTCATTGTATAAGTTTCTTTAGAATATCCTTCACCGCCAGAGAGTAATTAATAATTGTAATAATTTGCAAAAATTACCAAAAGTAATCCTGATCCCGAAATGAGATTATACATACAATTAGTTAGTAATTGAACCTGCGACTTCTGTTTTAGTGAATCAAGAGTAGATACTGGTGCTTAAGGGAACTATATCGTAGAGCTCGTCAAAACAAAATTCAGCATTTATTTTTAAACATAAAATTTCGCATCTTTTCGTATATCAAAACTAAATCAATTTGGCGTGTACCTGGCCTATAAATATAGTCGTGCTATTATCAATGTCAGCTTATCTTTACTGGGCACGCCTTTTAGTTTTGTTTACAAAGCTAATAGACCGTCTGGCATGAAATCGATTTCCTGTAGCTTCAATCCCACCGCTAACTTCCATAAAGTTACAATACGCTCTAAGGCGTTATATTCAATACGGCTATTTCACGCTTGTATTAAAACTAAGGAGTATGGTTTGCAAGTTTGATATGAGTACAATTTTTAATAGTAAGTCAGTAGACACGTAACCCTGACAAATAGGGGCTAAATTGTGAGATTATAGAGATTTGCTGGCGGTTTCACTCATGTGAGTATCGCCATTGAATCCCTTAAAAACTATCCAATAGGGTGGGGCAAAAGAATGAGTCTCGAGTGAAAAAATGATAGTTTTTGATGTTTTAAGAACCTCAATCAAATGCACTCCAAGGGACAGCTAAAAAAAATAAAGAGTTCGCTCTAAATTGTTTAAGATTTCAAAAAGCGCCAATAACCGTGTTATATTTTATTTTATTTTTTTCTGGTTACGGTATAATTTTATAGACCGAAAAATAATAAGTTTCTGAAGTTTCAGTTGAAAAGTTAAATTTTAAAAGGTCGCTCATATTTTTTTTAAACTTATTAGTGCATTACTCGTTCGAAAAAATCTAAAGAAACTTATTATTTTTTGGTCTGAAATTACACCGGAACGAGAAAAAAAATTGAATAAAAAAAATCAAGGTTATTGTTATTTTTCATCTGAAGGTTACAAATAACTACATCCATTCATCAATCATCGAATTCTCACAAGTTCATGATAATATCATAGAAAAAGACTTCTTCCACGATAATATATTAGTCTGTAGTATCTACATATTATACGGCTTATCCAGCATGAAAAATTATGAATGGACAAAATTTTAAGCAGCTATAAATAATATGCCTGCTATCGGTCAAATATATTTTATTCATATTTGTAAAACTAATATCTGATCAAGGAGACTCGACTGACATAAAGCGGTACTTCCTTAATCGTGAGAATCCTTCATGGATAATCAAAGTGTTTACAAGATAAGATATGAATGGTATCTTTCTGTATATAGTATTCGCAATTTAAACTGTATGTTACAGCAATTGTTTTATTTTTAAATTCATCAAAATTAGAGAGTCACTCTTTAGTCAATGCCTCCAACGTACCTACGTAGCGATGTATCGTAGCATTTACGAGTAACAAAAATAGGCAATATCAATTTTCAGCAATTGGATACAATATATAACACTTATTAGTACAATAAATTATAAAAAAAATAATTATTTAACATACGTAAAGGCCAACGTTTCATACCTTGTTTGAAAATATTTTGATATAAATAATTTTAATTACTCTTTAAGTAATTATTAATAAGTTATTTCACTCGTTAGCATTATGACGTTACATCTTGCTAACTTCGTACAAAATAAAGAAGGCCGTGATGTTCAGTATCGACTGTGCTATTGATTAAATTATCTTAAATTATAATTGAATAAGGACTCCTCCTATCCCCTTCTCTTTATCGCATCCTAAAAGCTGGCAACGCGTTAGTTTCGCCCCTGATGTTGCAAACATCTATGGGGGACGGTAACCACCTTCCGTGAGCTGGGCGGTCTGCCCTTTTGCTAGCTCCGCAATAAAAAAAATCTATGCTAAGTAATCAAAAATAATATTGATGCGTTAGTCCTTCGACCGTATTACGTTGCACGAGCGCACATCCTTGATTGTTCCGTGCCCAACAGACGGACAAACCCATTTGTTATCGTTGTAAATTATCGGGTTAAAATTTTCGTCTGCATTAGCGCAATATTTATCCATATTGACCCAAACAGTAGTCGTCTTATTATAACTTAAAACAGGCAAAAAGATAAATGACTCACCTGAAGGGAAGTGGTTACCGTCGCCTATGGACGTTTGCAACACCAGGGGTCAGTCGTTAACAATGTTGACTGTTCATCCAAAGACAGATAGGTTCACGACGGAACATAGCATTTCATAACGGGTACGTTTTCGTAAAAATGGCTGTGGCGGCTGTGGATTCCCAAAAAGGCAATATAATTTTAAAATTTATTATTTATTGCTTACTCACTTACAGAATGATCATATTTGAGTTTCATTAGCATAATCTTGCTTATGTTAGTATACAGACATGTTATTTTGCTTAACTATCTCTTTCGTATTAATATATTGTATGCTCATTACATTGCAAAAGGTTAGATATAAGACAACCGGTTTATGTTCAGTTAAGCAATGAAAGTGCATCTTCCATATTGATTTCTCTCGCGTTACGAAGGACAATTTTATATATAGAATATAATATGTATAATTATTATGGAGGATTGTATATTCAAGTTCTCAAAATAAGTTAAGTTCCACTACAAAACACTTTTTGAAAGTCATGCTGGTAAGTCAAAATTTAAAACTACTTCCTATTCTATGTACACCGCTTCGCAACCTGTTATCGCTGTTAGAAGGAAAAAACGGCAAGAAACTCCCCAACAACACATCTAGCTAAAAAAATATATTTTCATCATAATTATTTATATATTATCTCATAATTATTTATAGAAGTTATAGTAATATTATTTTTCAAAGAATAAATGGAGTAAAGTTCTGTAAATAATCAGAAAGAACAAACAATACGCATAAAGACTATAATACAAGTAAATTAAATATATGTTATATACTATAACATATATTTAATTTACTTGGCTTTTCGCAAAATTTAAATAATATAGTTAAAATTGGTTTTAACCAGTACGGTTAATTGAAAAGTTTGATTTCTAGATATGAAATATAATAAAATATTATCGTTAAAACGTAGTTAGGTGTCCCTATTTTATTTTAAATTTTGAATATTTATATTTAATAATTGTATGGATTAAAACCAAAAATTACAGACAATTTATATGTTGTAGAAGTTAGCAAAGGTATACATGCCTACCTACTCCTATCCCTATGCTCTTTTGTATAGTATAGTAAAATACAACACCATAATATTATTATGACCAAACAACCAAACCTCTACTATAATGAAAACGAAATAATAATTTTAACTTATCATTTTAGTGAAAGTTGTAAGTTTTGAGGTAAAATGCTTTAAACCATTGATAGTAAAAGGCGATAAAATATTATACGAGAAAAGAAATATAATATACATATATCTTAAATCATAATGATAATCTTTTATTGTCGTTTTCGTTTCAACAGTCTGCGATGTGAAGCCTGATTCTTATTCGCAATAATTCATAAGAGATAAACATCGGCATTGTAACAAACGCTCCTATGTTGTTATCTGACGTCATATCGAATAAGGTATGCGTATTCACAGTAATAATACCTCAGCCTTAAGAAGTTTCGATAAAGAGAAACCTGCGCTATTTTATTCAATGAATTAATCAATTTAAATATAAAATACTTAGAAAATGATCACGACTTTCCAAAATATTTTGATGGGTTAAAAATTTCGAATTGTAAGGAGGCCAGTAGATCTTTTGGCCTTCATCTAGGCGTACGAGTTTTGAGTTATCACTTATTAACATACATACCTAAAGTAGAATACGACCATAGCCGTGTGATAATGTCATTCAAATCGTTTTACATTAGCATCTGTTGTTGGACAAGTTTTCACATGGTCGGTCCAAGAGCGAAAGTGTCGAGGTGGCGGTGCGTCTCGGAGACCGGACCTCCCTTGCGAGCAAGTGGGTGATGCGTTGCGCTCCATCTCCGTACAATTATTGCATGCATTTGCTTCCACACCTGACTTGTTTTCGTGAATTTCTCAATTTATGCTTTTCGCTATTGTATACTCGTGATTTATATATAGTGCATCTTTGTAAGTTCCAGTTACTTCAATTATTAGCTTGAAAAACTTAAGTTAATAGTAGTTTGTATTATATATATTTAAATCCTAAAGATATACGTCGTAGCATAGTGGATACGACATAGAAACTTGCGTTTCACCCTGTCCAGGAATAGTGCCACACGGAGGCAATTTTCTGCCCTATGTGCCAAAAATTACCACATATTAATGATGGTGAAGGGAAGTATCGTGATGAAACCTGTACATCGAAATAGCCGATGTGTCAGAATCGCTAAGCTGTCTTGGGAAAAGCTTGGCGGGTATAGTGTTCGTCTTTCTCTCAAAAATGGAGAATCCTAAGCCTAGCAGTTTGACGTTTAGAGGCATAGAATTTCTTTTTTGCCGAAGTAGGTAACGTAACCCTACAAATAGCATAGTTTTCGTGTGATACGATCTAGAAGTTTACGCGACCGGAACCGCGTGGAAAGCTTGTATTGAATAAAAGTAAGGTCGTTGTTGGTGGCACGTTCATGGGAACCTGTGTTCGGTTTATGATCGCGCACATGCCGCGTGAGAATTCTAAGATCGCGCGATGTAGCGAACTCAACTTCATTATGTTTATTTGCGCAGTTGTTTACAGAGTTCACTTTTCAAGGTTCCGACGTGAAAGGAACTGAGTTAGGAACTTATTCCGCACTCGAGTCGAACATACATCAAATTAATTGGAGTGTTAAGTACTGGCTTTATTTATTTGGATATATCGGATTTTTGGGTTCCGAGGCAAAATTAAAAATAAAGCCTACCTGAAAAGGTAGATTACATACCGTTACGCAATTGTATAATAAAGTTTTGTATTAATTAAAACACAATGGTCCCCATGCATTTATTCGTATCCGTATTTATTTATATCCGTGCAGGAACGGAGAAAGAATACAATTTCCTGCGGCCGGGCGGCCTGTCGTAAGAGGCGACAAAACAACCCACAGCTAGGTGATTTGCATTTGCCGGACTGGATGGCGACCACCCCTGGTCTTAAGTATGTCGCCATAACAACCTTGTGTTGTGATACGGCATTAGTGGCCAGGTTCCAGTATCCCTTAAGAGAGCAGCAGCGCATTTGTAGTACCTTTGGTGTTGCAAATGTCTATAGGCGATGGTAACCGCTTTCCATCAAGTGGGCCATCTGTCTGTCTGCTGAACTCAAGCAATAAAAAAATATACTAGAAGATAAAAAAAATCAGCGTGCATAATCGCATAGACATTCTGAAATAAAAGTGTCTCCCCCGTCTAACTACATATTAAAGTATGGGTTGAAAGTGCTGAAAAAATGTTTAAGTAGGTAGTTAAATTCTAAAACATTTGACTAAAATTGATTCTATCAAAATATGTCGAATTTTTGAGAGCTATTTTCAGTGATACGCTGTGTTGGGTTCTGTAGCCAAATAGGAAAGACAGCGAATGTTCTTCGTCATTACGGAACCCAACGGAGCGTCGTCCAACACTTGGCTGACTTTTACTACAAATATTTGGAATTTTAATACTTCCTTAGTAAGACAGTTGTATAAAATAATAATGAAATTGTCTTAAGTAAACGTATTGTATAAGGTAGTTTATTTACTTCCGTAGTCAAATGGCGAGAACGGAATTCTTATAAGTTCATTCGTTCGTCCGTTTGTGCCATGTCAATCCACATGACTCAACTATATTATGGTCAGATTATATTCCAATTTTTTACTTGCTAATTTAATTTAAATTTACAAAATATTTGTAATAAATAACATTGTTTAAATAACTTATTATATTTTAGCGAAAGGATATACCTACAAATAAAATAACCATGAGAGAACATAATAGATGTAAATTATTGTGATATTCGTAGGGATTACTAATATTATAAATGTGAATGTAAGTTTGTTTGTTACGCTTTCACGTGAAAACTACTCAACCGATCATCATGAAACTTTGTACACATATTCTTGAGGTATTAGAAGTAACATAGGATACGTTTTATGAAAAAATAATCCACGCGGACGAAGTCGTGGGCAGAAGCTAACTAGTATCTTATATTTTGAACCAATCCAAAGTGTAGATATTGTGCTACGTATTAATAAACCTGAATTCTAACTGAATTGATATGAATACAGTTATGTATACTCGTAAATAAATTACTTACTAATCATGGGGTTGTTTTAGAAAATCCCTATTAATATTATAAATGCGAAAGTAACTCTGTCTGTCTGTCTGTCTGTCTGTTCCGTTTTCACGTAAAAACTACTGTACCGATTTGGCTGAAACTCAGTATATATATATTTTTTCGATACCGAGGATGAACATAGGATACTTTTTATCCCGAAAATGGATAGTTTCCGGGATAAATGATATTTGTCTGTTTGTTTGTTATGCTTTTACGGAAAAACTACCGGACCGATTTGGCTGAAATTCGGCACGTATGTTAATTAAATACTGAGGATGGACAAGGGATAATTTTCATTTTGGCCTTTTTGGTAATTTTGGCCTATTTGGTAATTTTGGCCTATTCGGTCATTTTGGCCTATTTGGTCATTTTAGCCTTTTTGGTCATTTTGGCCTCTTTGGTCATTTTGGCCTCTTTGGCCATTTTCGCCTATTTGGTCATTTTGGCCTATATGGTCATTTTGGCCTCTTTGGTCATTTTGGCCTCTTTGGTCATTTTGGCCTCTTTGGTCATTTTGGCCTTATTGATCATTTTGACCTTTTTGGTCATTTTGGCCTATTTGGTCATTTTGGCCTATTTGGTAATTTTGGCCTCTGGTCATTTTGGCCTATTTGGTCATTTTGGCCTATATGGTTATTTTAGCCTCTTTTTTCATTTTGGCCTCTTTGGTCATTTTGGCCTATTTGGTCATTTTGGCCTATATGGTCATTTTGGCCTCTTTGGTCATTTTGGCCTCTTTGGTCATTTTGGCCTGTTTGGTCATTTTGGCCTATTTGGTCATTTTGGCCTTATTGATCATTTTGACCTTTTTGGTCATTTTGGCCTATTTGTTCATTTTGGCCTATTTGGTAATTTTGGCCTCTGGTCATTTTGGCCTATTTGGTCATTTTGGCCTATATGGTTATTTTAGCCTCTTTGGTCATTTTGGCCTATTTGGTAATTTTGGCCTCTGGTCATTTTGGCCTATTTGGTCATTTTGGCCTATATGGTTATTTTAGCCTCTTTGGTCATTTTGGCCTCTTTGGTCATTTTGGCCTCTTTGGTCATTTTGGCCTCTTTGGTCATTTTGGCCTATATGGTCATTTTGGCCTATATGGTCATTTTGGCCTCTTTGGTCATTTTGGCCTCTTTGGTCATTTTGGCCTATTTGGTCATTTTGGCCTCTTTGGTCATTTTGGCCTCTTTGGTCATTTTGGCCTATTTGGTCATTTTGGCCTATATGGTCATTTTGGCCTATTTGGTCATTTTGGCCTATTTGGTCATTTTGGCCTATATGGTTATTTTTGCCTCTTTGGTCATTTTGGCCTATTGGTCATTTTGGCCTATATGGCCATTTTCGCCTATTTGGTCATTTTGGCCTATATGGTCATTTTGGCCTCTTTGGTCATTTTGGCCTCTTTGGTCATTTTGGCCTCTTTGGTCATTTTGGCCTTATTGATCATTTTGACCTTTTTGGTCATTTTGGCCTATTTGGTCATTTTGGCCTATTTGGTAATTTTGGCCTCTGGTCATTTTGGCCTATTTGGTCATTTTGGCCTATATGGTTATTTTAGCCTCTTTTTTCATTTTGGCCTCTTTGGTCATTTTGGCCTCTTTGGTCATTTTGGCCTGTTTGGTCATTTTGGCCTATTTGGTCATTTTGGCCTTATTGATCATTTTGACCTTTTTGGTCATTTTGGCCTATTTGGTCATTTTGGCCTATTTGGTAATTTTGGCCTCTGGTCATTTTGGCCTATTTGGTCATTTTGGCCTATATGGTTATTTTAGCCTCTTTGGTCATTTTGGCCTATTTGGTAATTTTGGCCTCTGGTCATTTTGGCCTATTTGGTCATTTTGGCCTATATGGTTATTTTAGCCTCTTTGGTCATTTTGGCCTCTTTGGTCATTTTGGCCTCTTTGGTCATTTTGGCCTCTTTGGTCATTTTGGCCTATATGGTCATTTTGGCCTATATGGTCATTTTGGCCTCTTTGGTCATTTTGGCCTCTTTGGTCATTTTGGCCTATTTGGTCATTTTGGCCTCTTTGGTCATTTTGGCCTCTTTGGTCATTTTGGCCTATTTGGTCATTTTGGCCTATATGGTCATTTTGGCCTATTTGGTCATTTTGGCCTATTTGGTCATTTTGGCCTATATGGTTATTTTTGCCTCTTTGGTCATTTTGGCCTATTGGTCATTTTGGCCTATATGGTTATTTTGGCCTCTTTGGTCATTTTGGCCTCTTTGGTCATTTTGGCCTCTTTGGTCATTTTGGCCTATTTGGGCATTTTGGCCTATTTGGTGATTTTGGCCTTTTTGGTCATTTTGGCCTTTTTGGTCATTTTGGCCTCTTTGGTCATTTTGACCATTTTGATTATTTTGGCCTTTTTGGTCGTTTTTTCCTATTCCGTCATTTTAGCCATGTCGGTCACTGTAGTCTTTTGGTCATTTAGACCATTTTGGCCTTTTGGTCAGTTTGTAATTTATTTGTTGACAGATAGTCGGGGATAGTATATAATTAGCGATATAGAATGAAGTGAATCTTCCGTGCAAATACATAAAAACATTGTGATATAATATAACTGTAGCACTTGCTCTTTAAACAAGAGACACCACTAGAGGTTAGTTAACCCGGCCAGCCGGGTAAACTCTAGTTTAATTATAAAACCTTATTTATTTATAATAATTTATGTATGGGTAACGCACTAAATATCATGATCATTAGAAAAAACTTCCTTTCGCTGTTTTCCCAGATTGCTCCGATCCAATATGGCGGCTCTTCAAAAGACGTAAACACATATTTTAAGTTCCATCTAAATTGGAAATTCCTCCTGAATTACTGCAGCAGATGCCATGGGCTAATCACTTACCGTCAGGTGGATCACGAGCCGTTTGCCTCCTCCAAGCAAACAAACAAAATTGGAACGCAATTGTGACTTGAGTCACAGAAATTGATTTTTTCAGGTGTTTGCGCCGCGGATGTGTTATCCCCGCCGTACCTAATTTTAATATTTATATGATAAAATAACCGCCCGATGACAACTATGACATGTAATGCAGTCGCGTGTGTAAACGAGCGCGTGTCTGGTTCGAGCCCCTTTTCGAAATTATACCATATGCTGGCTCCCTTCTCCGGATGAGTGTCGCGTGCCAGGTTTCAGCTATCACGAGTTTAAAGTACGTCACCCTGACCCATGTCAATGACATTAATGTTATTTGCACTCTGGTGGGCTATATTATATTATTATATTATAAATATTCGTTTTGTACTATTTAGATTCTAGTTTATTGCAGTCATAGTGTCTTACTGCCTTAAAGATTTTGCGTCCTTAGTGCATGTACAAGTACATATACACTAGGTAAGTAAGTACGTTCGTTAATGCATCTTGTCTGCAAGTTGCTGCATCTACCATGTGTATTGATAGTAAAGGAATTCTGAGTAAAATTGTACATCGAGATTGCTAATTTGCCGCTTAAGAATCTATCAGCGTTAAATTTTTCGTAATATAGAGGCAAACAACCATTCTTATGAATAGTGGGTTGCTTCAACATTAACATTATATTAACTCCATCTCTAATCAACTCACTTCAACCTATCACCTCTATGCAGACGATTTACAAATATATACACAATCACCTGTCGCCACCTTAGACAAAGCGGTTTCAATCATAAACTTTGATTTTGAACGGATTCTGCAGTGGGGCAAGTCTTTTGGGCTTCATGTGAACCCTGAAAAAACTCAAGTCATCGTCATAGGTAGCTCACGGATGCTTAATAAGGTCGACTGGAGTACCATACCTAGTGTGATGTTTGACGGGGCAATCATTCCTTTTAGTGATAAGGTAAAAAACCTTGGCGTTATATTTGACAGTGAGCTGTCTTGGCGACCTCATATCACCGAATTAAGTCGGCGGCTTTATCTCTCATCCAAATCCTCAGAAGGTTGAGGAATTTCTTACCCACTACCACCAAAATTAAGCTAGCAGAGTCCTTATTACTTCCTATACTTGATTATGCTGACGCCAGCTATCTAAATTTAATCCAAGAAGAACTCAATAAACTTGAGCGCCTCCAAAATTTTTGCATAAGGTTCATATTTGGACTACGCAAATATGACAATGTCTCTGAATTCCGAAAAAAACTCAAGTGGTTGCCAATTCGATTTCGCCGGAATACTCACATCCTTGCTCTTATCTATAGTATTTTATTTGTCCCTAGTACTCCTGATTACCTTAAACAAAGTTTTGAATTTCTTTCTTGCTCTCATAATCTACGCCCTTCTACTAAACTTAAATTGAACACTCCTGCGCATAACTCAAGTTTTTATAACAATTCTTTTACAGTTAAGGCTATACAGCTCTGGAACGCGCTTCCTGTTACAATCAGACAAGCAAAATCGCTAGCGATATTTAAAACTATGATTAAAAAATACTCTGTCTTTGGAATATGATATTTAAATTCACTTATAAATATTTATATATTTTGTAGATATGTATTTGTATGGTATGTATATTAAGTATACATCTATGTAATATATAAAATTTATCCATATATTTATATATATATAATTTATGTATTTATTATTAAAATGTAAGTAGTTTGTACTATATGTTGCGTATACCACAATCGCCATTATCATATAATTTCATTTCTGGGGTTGTCTGGAAGAGATCGCTTTTTAGCGATAAGACCGCCCTTTGCACATAACTAGATATAATTTTAGTCTTAAGTTCATGTTTGTATTGGTGTACAATAAAGAGTTATCTATCTATCTATCTATTATCGTAAAGTTATATCCTGGTTGTGTTCGGAATATTTGGCACGGTTTTCAACATCCTTTATAAAGGATTGTCATGCATCATTCTTCACAAAGCCAGAATTTATTGGGCGTACCTCTTTTACTACCACCAGGAGGAAGCGGTATGGCTAGAACTTTTCTGGTTCACGTGATTCGCCGGTTTCTATTAGACGTGCTATATCAGCCTAGACGTTCTCTTGCAGTTTGTCTGCTATATCACGTACATGACGGCTACCGTAGATGTAGGAATCTTATTGGCTATACTCATATCGTATTTAATAAAAATTGTGACAGAGGCCACTATCTAAATTAGTTTTAACAGTTTTTAAATTGGTTTGTTTACTTACGCATCTTTCAATGCCAGGAGAACCTGGCCCGTACGTATTTAGTTTATATTATTACAGTGCGCATCGTTTAGGTCAACGCACTCTTGCTCATCCCGAACGGCGTGTTTTACGGGTTTCATTGAAGTTTCGTACAATTAAAAGATCAAATTTATTCCACGAACATTATTATATCATCCACACTAAATCTTTCACAAATATTTTACAAATTTGGGAACTCTGTGAGAATTAATATACTAGCATCAGGCTATTAAAGATGTAAAACTACTACTGCTGTCCTATACCCGGAATGATAATCGTTCCACTATTAGAGTTACAAAGTCTTAAAAGGTTGTAAATCTATATTATAGGTGCCGTCCCAGGTCTTGCTTTTTAACGTTTTATTATATGTAAAATACATATTATAAGCTAATTTTTAGACAAAATCAGTAAAAATGGAAAGTTGCATCCTAAAGTTTACGCGGTCGAAACGGTACGCAATTCCATGATCTTGGGCGTTGAATTAAACACTTGCGTACTTTGTTTTTATCTATTCCATTTTAGCTTTTGTTTGATTGTTCATTAAACCCTACTTCGAACCACTTGAAATGCCGATCGTTTTTGCCAGATCAGTCATAATATGGGCGCCGCTGAAACTCGAAATAGACTTCCGAGGGAATTTTCGGCAAATGTTGACGTCAGACGGGGCCATTTGGATAATGTTACACGAGCTGTTTTAAGGTTTAGGTTCTTATTATATCAGCCTATAAACATCCCACTGGTCGGTTGGGTTTCTTCATCACGGGCGATATACATCCATACATGAGTGGGCCTGACGTGCAGGTTTTCTCACGAAATTTTCGTTTACCATCGGTACAATTATTCAGTAGGTAATTCTTACAATATGCATATTAGGTAATAAATTATTTAAACCGGATTTTAACTGATATTATTAAAAGAGAGCGCGGGTGTTTTAGATATTAACTACCACGATAAGTTATTAGATGGTACAAGGTATGTTCGTGCCTCCGTTTAAATAAACTGTATCCCGCAGAATTTTCTCTTTTCCGAATAAAATTGCCTTGTTTATATCTAATAAATCTAATAATAAAATTTCATTTCAAGTTTATTTATATTAAAAGATATAGATAAAACATTTATTTCGCGAATAATACTGGACGGAACTTTCTGCTGTGGTTTTCTCCCTGTATTACAACATGGGGTGATTTAAGAAAGGCGTGATGATATTTTCTGAAAGTCAGCAAAATGTCCTTTAATTAAGTAGCCTTTAGACTTCACATTTACACACTAGTGACAAACTCACTTCCAATAAAGTATGCATTGTATAAATTACTATTACAAGATGATTTTAATAAATAGACTATGAGACTGCCAAGACGATGGCCCTCGCAAATGCAGGGAGCGATGCGTATACACCTGCTGAGGTTAATCGACCCCCTCGACCGGTCCTGTGTCCGCTCCACCGTAAAATTATACGCATCTGCTTTCCACGATTCCCTTGGAAGTTCGTATGTTTTATAAATAAGATTATTTTATTTTATTACTGTAGGAATATTCTGTTTTAATATTTCATTCCAAAACACCGTTTAAGCAACCAAAAAAAAATTTATTGCATACGCAACAGTCATGGAAACTTCAAGATTACCGATGTGTGAGGTTTCATTTCGCCCTCTGAGACATGTATGGCGGTGTATAGTCTAATTTCATAGAAGATGGGGGACCTGAGTCTATCAGTGGAAAACTATCAGCTGATAATATCTATTATACTTTCTCAAATGGTGATTGTAAGAAGATCGAAATCGCCTACTAGAAAAGCGTGAAAGACTGAATCATATTAAAATTAATAAACAAAGAAATAGGCAAAAAGTCCGAGGATCCCTTTTTGGTGGCAGTCATAATAACTACATCACCCCTGAGTGAGTCAATTTAAATAAGGTCAATTGATTCATATGAATTACGGTTTCTCTGGTGATTTACTGTGATTGTGACGTACGACTTTTCGGAAATTCAATCTGTCAGCTGTTAATAATTCTGTTGTATTGAAGTGCATGTCGTGTGAACGGAGGTCGCGTGAACGACAGTCGCGGCGCGGCTGCATCGGTTGGGTAAAATACGTCTGGTAATTGCGTTACAAAGGCATTATTGGAACCCAAGAACACTGCGGCCCTTGTCCACTGGACGTAGCGGCGCCTGCCTGTCGCATCTATGAACAACTTCAAATTGTGTTACTCCTTGTATTATTTAACATATTAAATGATACACCCATTAGATAATGGAAGAATCACTTAATACTATATATATATATATATATATATATATATATATATATATATATATATATATATATATATATATATATATAGTATTTTAATGATCAATGGGTTCGCGTTTGACCACAATCCCACTCAATTTTAGATGATGCGTTCGAAGTTGAGACTCGCTTACCTATAAAATAACTAGTCACACGCGACTTGAAAAAATCTGGATTGTATTTTTCGGGAAAGATGGACTCTGGTAGTGCTTCTGCACAGCTCTGCCGTAAGCAGAAACGAGGAATGTTTTGTTTGTACTGGTGATGTTTCCATTATGAAACGATGGCGTAGACCAGGGTCCCAATTCTTCTATTAATATGTCGTAAAAACCGCTGGATACTAGCTTCTCAATCGTAGATTTGCCTGATTCCGGTATTCTGTGAGTTTGAATAGCGTGCCATGGCCATTATTATCTTTATAAATATTTACAAGCGAAAACTCGCGATATATTTTTTGTAGCTTTTCAATATTCATTTCGGCTAACGTCATTTTTACTGATGGCAATATCAATTTTTTCTATTATTATTCTGCCGCGACGCTATCAAGAGCATATTGAGGATTTAGTACAACACGAACTTTTGACGCTATAACAGTGGGATCCTACAATGAATATCTTTGCAAAGCCAAGACAATGAAATTGCAGAATTGGGCCTCCGAGCGCCTTGTTATCCGAAAATGGAATGGTGTAGTGGGAATCAGATCGAACAGTTCAACCGCACACTTTACGACGTGAATCCTATAGAATACTGATAGACTGGCAACCCGTGTCGTTTCTCTAGGCTTTGAAGACTTGTGATGACAAACTGGTTGCTACCAATCAACGATGATGGTATACGATATAGACACAGAAAATAGTAGAAAGGAATGAGAAAGTGCAATCATCCTCTTCTGCTATCATATTAATTACCACTATCACAGGTATGGTTTGATAAACTATACACATAACTGTCATGCACTATATTAGCAGTTAAAGTTATTGAAATGAAATTTAACATAACTAACACTTGATTTCGATAAATTAGAAATAAAAAAATATTATAATAACAAATTACTCAGAATATTATTTACGTCGGAACTCGATTCTTTGCTCAAGGTATTTCAAAATGAACCTACTAACTCTCTTTCATTGCAATCCGATAAATTCTACAAATTAACTCGTATATAAACGTTTACTTTCCAACAATGCGCATGCATTTTTCCACGAGAAAGCGGAAACGCGCGTGTTTCGACAATGGCTCGAGCGAGGCTCACGGTGCGCCACATTCTGCATCACTATTGTATATTATTCTAAGAACTGCCGATAAGTAAGTACGTGTGTACGGTGACTCGCTTTCAGGAACTCTATTGTGAATAAACGTTAAAAATAAAAAGCTTACTTAATTTGGGTGCTGTAATGACGTATTTAAGCAGTATTTACACATATTATTGATTGTAATTAAGTCATCTAAATATTAATACATATTTTTCAACTAACTTCATAAATAATTGCTAAGGGACTACGTAGCGATTTGATATTTTGGGGTATTTTCGTTTCAATATTTTTTTGTATTTCCCTAGCCAAATGACAAAATACTGGATGTCTGTTATCTCTACGGTACATTTCATAGTTCGGGAACAGCCACTCATTTGTCCGACATAAAAAAGAACTATTAATATGTTTTATCTAAAACAAGATTTTGGTACGGTATATATTTGGTTACTATATATGCATGCATTCAACTGTTTCGGTTTAGCACATAGGAGGAAATAATTTGTGGCTTGTGACGATGACTAGATATACAACTGATTCAGGTTTACGAAACATTAAAGAGATAAGTGGATGAGATGATAAAAATGTGAATATTGATTTTATACAATTCTACTCTGATGTATAATAAATGCACGCTCCCCTCCTGGAGTGGCCAATAATACTCGGGGCAGCTAATGCGATAAAATACCCCTTATTCTTCCAGAACAATTCTGTGGCAAGTGCATAAGATTTAGTTTTATTTTTCCTGTTCACAGTATCTAAAGTATTAATAAACGTACATGTAATGCACCTTGCATTATTGTTGGTCGTCATAATAAGCGTACGCTTAATAGCAGGAAACATGCCCTTTGTGTTTTAACAATGAGCTATACAATGACAAAAAGATTTTTATATAGTATCCAGGCTTGGTACAATGCGCCCGCTGGTCCTTTCCTCCGTCTTCCCACGTATTTTGTAACTGAATGCGATTTAACATTTTAGCTTCATTTATATAGCTACATCAACTGGCCTTGATTTATAATTATAGGTTACTAAGGCATTTCACGTGTATTCATGTAAATATCCTATTATTATACCGTTATTGTCAGTAAATATGTAGACTTAATTAATACATAGTATTCACATGCAAATACCATTTTAAACAGGTATTTATCTAACTACCAATCAACAAGTAACAAACATAATATTTAATTTAATAACGTTTAGACACAATGTCGGCGAAACTATTAAAAATATTTTAATACAATTATTCTATAAAATATCATAATTTAGCAGAGCGACATGTTAGGCCCGTGATATATTATTATGTACGAGATGCTGAAATTTGATGGTATGATAACCATTTTCAAGATCGTAAAAAAGAAACGGATTTTAACGAAACCTCTTTCATAAGTTTACTACGATTCATGTATTTATTTTTCCTGCGTTAATTATGAGGTCGTTCATTTGGATCGTTTACATATTTTCACGAGCGCTTCATGTGTCCCAGATAAACCGCTGTAAGAACTATTCACTTAAATTGTAAAATCGCTCAATTTCAAAGTTTAATACTCACAGATGACGATGTTTTTTTTTAAATTGGGAATCACGCCTTGAAATAGATAAGAAAACCCGAAACACATTATCCGGTAGATATTTAGGCTCGTATTCAAGAAAACTACTAATGTTTAGTTAGTTGATGCTTGAAGCTATTATCGGTAAGTATAATTCAAATGTCGAACAAACCTGTGATGCGACGGGGAGTTGAAAATACTTTGTAATTTGGTAGAATAATTATCTCGATTATTGGTTTGCGTACTAATTTCAATTCATAAATCAAAGTAAACTCGGGTTTTCCTGTTTGTGGACTCGGCGGATTAACCGTTACATTTTCCGTAAGTCACGGATGTAATAGTTTTCCTTCATCATCACGTAGTAATTGTAACAATATACAAGTCAGAAAAACTTACATAGAAGCGTATGCTCGAAGCCTGGCGGAGATTCGAACCTCGTTATTAGAACGAGATGCATCGGCTTATTTACTAGGTTGTCACAACTCATATGGGTGAGTATGGATTGTTCTTGAATTAGGGCTTTAGTCACTTTGCGTCACCTTCAAGAAAATAATACCTTTTACACACTGCGATTGCCACATTAAATTAACAGTAAGTTTGAAGCATTTGTAATATCTATTTGACACTGTTATTTTCCATTTTAACGAAGGTTTATTGAGTGGATGGTAATAAAATTGTACCTGCAGCATCAAAATTATTAACTTAGAGTATGGGGCTTTGCAGTTATTAATTGAGTAACAAATCAATCATATGTTATGTAATTTTGCGCTTTGGCACCGTTTTGATACAAGGTGTTGCAGCTCGTTGATCCCGCGTACGACTTTCACAACTTAACTGTTTTATTATGAAGGCCTTGCCCGAGCACTGAGCACGATTTACCAATAAATTTTTATTGCATTTTTACCAATTTTCTTATATGTCTTACCAAGGATACACGCGAATAGATTTATCATAAAATATGGATCTATAACTCGTTTCGAAACGTTTTGTATTGAATAGGTGTTTTTTTCTCTAATTAATTGTTTCTGGTCAAGATCACCGATTTCATATTGTGAACATTTATGTGGTGATAATGTAAGTTAACACGATTGTATTGAATAGAGATTGTTAGCCAAGAACCTAGTAGTAATTTTTACAGAGATATAGATTTGTGTTTGAACTTCTATCTCACCTGATTTTAAGTTGTGTAGTCGAGTATGGAGTGCGCTTACCTAGAATGTACAATTCACACGTGACTTACAACCGATTCCTATTTATCCTACTATCCATTTATTTGCCTTAATAATTGATAAAAATAGACATGCATAATTGTCATATAAGTAATGTAGAAGCTCTACAAATTATAGAAACCCGGCTTTATAGGTAGTCAGATTACATTTACGCAACGCAAACTCTGGGCTAATGCAGTTCATGTCTCAGCAGTTTATATGGAGAACGTGGAGGGAATTACTGTTTTATATTTTAAGATAAATTTTAATTATTTATTTCTAGAATTACATATTAACATTTAGTAACGTAAAGAAATTGTTCTAATGTTAACTGTATGCATGTAACTCTATCAAATTGTTCAAATTTTATGACGTGTGTATAGAATCTTAATCAGGCGTGTTGTGTTAACGGTTCGAACATCACTTTTGCGGGGAAAGTAACAGGTCGAAAAGTGACAGTATTCAAAAGTTGTACGTGGCTACTTGGCTAGCGTGTTTCGTACCATGTCTGACACATGTACAAAACATATGTGTAGTTTGGTAATTGGTATTATACTTCATTCAATCTCCAAATTTATCATAGCGGCATGAAATAATAAAAATAAATTTAAAATACTCGTAAATGCTATGTAACTTTTCAAAACTAATTTGTTACACTTTTGTAGTTTTTATTTATATACCATTGTAACAGATAATTTATAATGGAAATCGCTATATAGAAAAACCCATAAAGTGTAGTCTATCATTTTACTTTCATCAATCTAAGTAATTCCATAATACAGATATTATGTATATGTGTACTTAATTTATATTTTGTGCAGTAAGCTGAAAGTGGAATTGTTACGTATATGTATATGTAAAGCAAAACGTGTCATGCATACATTTGATAATAATGAAAGTACCCATAAAAGAAAGTGTCCAATTTATTCAAACAAGAAAATCATTATGAATAAGTGAACTTTGGACGCGGCTTCGTTTGTGTAACTTAAGATTCTTAACCAACAAAAAACTGACTTTTCTTAGATAAAAAATACTCTTCGTTCATCTCTCTTATCGAAATACCAAACTCATGATATTCGGTATGTTTCCATGGCTATGTAAGTGACATATAAGCAAATATCCAACAAAAGTAATTTGCATATTAAATATTTGTTTACATGAATTTTTGAGAGTATAAATATATTGTTACTCAGAGTCTTTCTTATTTTGTACTTTCATGTTGAAAATATTTATTTAAGCGTAATTGATATTGCATCAAACGCAGTAAAAGTTTCGCTTGTATTAGGTAAATAAATATTTGAATAGAGGCCATAAGACAATTTTGCTAATGTGACACTTTAGTAAGTCTATGAACGATTTGGCTACTGATGACACTACATTTTAGTAAGTCTATGCTGGCTTTCGTGTTGAACTTGCTAACAAAGTGTCTGTTGCCATATTTAGTATCAATGTGTGTATTTATTTCTGTCTGATGGCTAGTCTGGCCGGAGACCGGCGGAGGTCGCGCGGTGTTGAGTCACGCGGGGTGCCGTTGCCAACGGGGGTGCGCTACACCCCGTGACGTCATATGAAAACGTGACTCATGCCAACAAATATAGATTCTGGCCTCGGGCAAGCGCGACCTTATTCACAGTGCCAAGTGGCGTACAGTCGTACTCCTTGAAATCGAATAGTCGGGTTCAATGACTTTACCATTATCGTAATTATTTTACAAGAACATATTTTTTATTTAGGTTAATTGTTTACAGAATATCTTTTTATTTATTTTACGGTGATATGTTAATGCAGACTTTCATACTAAATTGAGTAGACTTATTTATTTGAATAATAAACGGTCATTTATAATTATTTTTTAAAACTTATATTATATACCCAGAGTTTCAAAATAATTGCAATACGTTTAAATTTATTTTGTTTCCATACAAAAATTCTAAAAACATTTAGAAAGATCATAAATATACTCAATTTTTGTTCATATGCCTACCAGTTATACATATAAGTCAGATTCAGATCAGGTATTTATAAAAAGTTGTGTAATAAGTGTTTATTAATTTGTAACTAAGATATTTTACATAATTTTTATTGCTGGAGTACAGCAGACAGGCTGACGGCCCAACTGTGATGGGAAGTGGTTACCGTCGCCTATAAACATTTGCAACGCTAACCGTCCTACCAATTTGCTGCCGGGCTCGTAGATAGGGCTGGATCGACCAGGGATAGCAGCCGTCCAGACGGGCAAATGCACTACCATCCAGGTGGTAGGTTATTTGTTACCCCTTACGATAGGCCGCCTGAATTTGTATTTGTTCTCTGTTCCTGCACAGATAAATTAACACCATTAACATTTATTCATTAATCACTTTACTAAAATATTTTAACAAATCATTGAAATGTTTAGTTTTGATTCTTATTTTGCAAAAAGTTTATATGTGGAATAATTCATTTTGAGCCTACGACTAGTTTTTCTGTCTTTATTTTTTGGGATTTTTGATACATTGCTATGTCAGTCCCACCATTTCCTAAACTACGTCAAAAAATCCAATAATTATTTAGTCAGTAAGTGTATGTATACAAGTAACGTCTACTTTCTACGAATAGTGAGGAGATAGAAATATAGAATCCCGATTTAATAAAGTAAGAAGGATTATAAACAACAAGAGAAGAGATAGCTTTTTAGCGATAAGGCCGGCGATTTGTACTTACTATCTGTTACCTTTTTCTACTTCTGTTATTCAAAGCTTTGGTGTACAAAAGAGTTAACTATCTATCTATCAGTTTATTGTTTAATACAGGAAAGTTGTAGTGATAGTTGTGGAATACGTTGTATTTATTGTTAAGAAAAATAAACAAGTTTTAGAGACAACTAAGAATTATAATGCAACATAGACTGAGGATTTTAATTAAAGTTAAGAAACTAGACTTGCAACTGTAGATTTGATTTGCTTCTAATTATATCCTTAAACATGTTCTCCTATTTAATTGATGTGTTCCTTATTGATGCAATCATATTAATTTAAAACTGGCTCTTGTTTTAATTTGTTATGCAAGTTAGATACAAGTCGCATAGATAGTGAAACCTGCAAGACAAGTTTGTTTAAAAATAAATATACGAATACATTTCATTGATAGTCAAATCTTTGATCTGTAGCTTGCACATCTATTGTAATATGTAGAATGTCATAATTTGTATAGAAATGCTGAGCAAAGGTTACAAATGTACGTAGTGGTACCTCTAATTCTGTGGCTACTGCTTTAAACTATGACTTAAGCGGTTCAAGTAAGTAGAATGAATTTGGTCGAAATACGTAGGACTGAAAGTTTACGACGGCATTCAATGATATTTAATTCCTCAATTTTATCTTTACATAGATCACTTTTGTTGCTTCATCTAAATTGAAAAACATAAATTATCGGTGTAATATCGGCATTTAGCCAATGATTTGTGTTCGAATCCTGATTGGATGGTATATATACAAAATCGAAAGCAAATGTCTCCGTGTAGCCATACCGCCTTCCTAGGTTCCGATAAAACGGGTAGGCACAAGAAATACCATCTCGATTTAGTGAGAGATAATATGCGTTTCGATAAATATACAATTAAAAGGTAACCCCAAAGTTCGCGCGAAGTGAAGGAGAACAAGTACTAAGTCTATTCCAGGCTCCTAAGTATGTAAAAAGAAAACTGAGAATGTCAATCGACCAGTAGAAAACCTAATTCTGATCAATCTCTAACCCTGTGTATCAAGATATTCTTCTGTCGTTTTCGGGCGTATTATTATTTAAAAAATATATGTGTGTGTGTGCAGTTCACACGCAGTAGAAGTGAAACAAAGTGTGACAATGGGTGCAAGGGAATCTATATTTCGTCACGTCACATTTCATATATTATATCGTTATAATATGTTTAAGCTTTAAAACACAAAATTCTAAGTAATAACGAAAAACTTTAAAACATTTCCAACTCTATCGGTATAAGTAGTGTTTAAATTATTAAATATAATGTATTTTATCTCATTCTCTGGCAGGATTAGGCCTATAGAGTTATGTGTTTATCTCTTTTTAGTGTTGCTTTTTCGTTTCACAATGATTCTAGGGAAGTTTCACTTCAAAAATATTGTTATGTCGACTTGTTAGCATAAAATTTAGTAAACCAAATTGCGTTTAATCGTGGCTCTGTTTACCAAATGATGCACATAATTAGATCATCCTGAACGTTTGTACTTTATACAGACCAAACTATTCCGCAGTTGTGTATTATAACAACCATACTCGTATACACATTATAAATAGCGTTGAAACCATACAACAACCAATAAACGTGTATGTTCGGACGGTAGTACTGAGTATTTTGTTATGTATCGATTTCTGCACCGGTTTGTCATAATCTTATCAAATAGAATCTGGTATTGTTGTTATTAGGGTTTCGTGGTTATTTTGGTAAAAATGGAACTCGTACAAATCGGTATGTCTATATCTTCTGCTGCTGCAATCTGATCGTCATATTTCAAGGAAAATTGACAGATTTCAGACATAGATAATACTGGTACATAGATGACTGTCATTAATTACTATCAATAGGTGTGTTAATTGTGATTATGTAGCCCTTAAGTCCTAAGTACAACTTATGCAGAGCTTTCCAGCGGTTATTTAGACTTTAAACATACGTCATTGAATGAGAACTGGTACTTTAGCTCCTGTACTATCGTACTACAGCCGAAGGATGAGTCGTCGTTGCCATCCAATCGCAGTCCATTGTTGGACATAGTCCTTCCAAGTAAGTGCCACATATGGTCTTCCGCTGTTTTCATCCAGCACCTACCGGCTACCTTGCGCGGATCATCGGACCATCAAGCAATAGTCCAAATCTGCTGTTACTATCTCGTTCAAATTGCCAGACACTATCGTCTCAATCCATATTTATAAGCGAAAACTTGGGAAACAAAGTTTAAAATGTTGCTAGCTTTTCAATATTCATTTCAGATAACGCCGTTTCTGCTAATGGTAATACCATTTTTTTTCTACTTTTATTCCGCCGTGACGATATCGAGAACATATTATGGATTTAGCAGAATACGAATTACGCTATTGCAATAGAAATGATTTGAATACCTTCGTTATGCTAACATATTGAAATAGCAGAATTAGGTCCCAGGATAACGTCCTACACAACGTTTACCGTCACGTGATCTCCACTCCAGGGGACTCGTCTGTTCCATCGGCCATCGATCCTGCGACAGATATGACCGGGGCCCATTGCTACTTCAGCTTTATAATTTCCGAGCTATGTCGGTTCTTTGGTTCTCTTACGAATATCCTCATTTCGAATTTTATCCATTAAGGATGAGTAATGAGTGATAATTAGCTAAAGGACGAGGTCGGGGCGTTCCTCTGACATGACTCATCAATCGAGCGGTCAATCAAACCAATCGCATTTTACACCGAGACTAAGTTCCGGTGTGACTCCGCTCTTCGCATTTATATTAATGCGTCGAGTATAGAGATATAAAGGAAGTGAACAATCTGCAAAATACTCTCATGCGAAATGCCATTATACGACCGGAGACAGGATATATATGGACCACATAAAAGATAGATAAATAAACGAACACACATACTTTTGCCATTGAACGTACAGACGTAGTCCTCTGGCAGTTAATCATACAGGCTGAGTCAGGGTTCCAAGATTAGAAGATCTTAGAATTAAATCTCGTTAATCACACCCTAGCCTGTCCTTTTGTGTGTGTCACTGACATTGAAGTAAGACATCGATATGCTTAGAAGATAATTTTAAATTCTTGTTCAATTGCAAGAATTAACTAGCTTCTTATAAAGCAACGATAATATTTTTGGTACTGTATACTTTTCACTTGGGGTTAAGCGAAAAGTAACAACGAAGGGTTATATCAGATTGGTTTGATCTGAGTTATGAATAAGAGAGAAATAGTGATACAATCAAACTGATATTTATATTTTAATACGGGTTGTTTGGTAATTTGGTTATCGTGTCTCGCGACAAGTGCCAATTACTGACTATCTACTAAGCCTATGTATGAAAACAGTACCTTGACAAGTTCAGTGACACTCCACAATTTGGTGCCAAATAGAACGTACACGTGAATTGCAATACAAACAATAATTATTATAAGAATATTGCTTACTATGTTGTTAGATAATTATATAAACATATGTCCCTTAACATATATTATTATTATTATTGCAATCAAGGACAATGGTTAATTTAGTTCATAATCACTATTACTAATTAATTAGTTACTTTAAGTATTTTTAATTTCTCGTATTCTGAACGTACGTCTGGAGTTTCCTGATCACAGAAATGAAAACAGTACTTTTCGTCCCTGGGAAACGATTATCCTGCTGTCAAAAAATTTAAAAAGCTACGAACCATAGATAATACTTCCGGGCCTTGCGGCTCATGTCCCAACTTTATTTACAACTAGCTGCGCCATCGATTTCACCCGCGTGGTGATGGAAAATCGTTATATTTTTATAATTCTCACTATATCTTGATAAATTATAGCCATGTGTTATTCTGATGTGCAAGCTATATTATTGGAAAGTTTCATCAAAATCCATAAGTAGTTTTTGCGTGAAACATTCAACAAACATTCGCGTTTATAATATTTCAGATGCAGCATGATTTCATGTCTTTAAGATTCTTAAAGATGCCTAAAAACTTAGTCTAACTCAATATGAATAAGGGCCTTTGTATTTAAATATTAGTGTGAATTTACACGGCACATAAGCAAAACTACATGTTATCCTGCAATATGTACCATGTTTCAAGCAAACATATGTAAATCGGAATGTTTTAAACGTAATACTCCACCGTAACTACTGGACACAGCACATTCGGTGCAGTTGTCACGTATCAATTGTCATAATATTATTTGAATTCTAATAATTAGCCAAGGCAACCGAGACTTGTACACGTGTCGGTAACCGCGCCAGTTGTGCTTCGCATACTGATATTGGTCAGAACACAGTGTGTGCGCATTCCTCAGGTTGTATGTGTACCGCCCACAAACCGCCTTTTCAAATAAACATAATGAATTGGCTTTGAATTTGAATGTTTTTATAAATGCTTAACATAGCGTGCATGTATTGCCGATGATTTGAGACAAACGAAACTGAGGTGTCGCATAGTGTTTACCAATGAAATGATTACTTTTTATAAATCTATTTACGCTTCTGAGTATTACGTGCATTCGCAATAAGTTATATTTGCAGGTAAAGAAAACTTAGTCCAGGCATGTCATACTACTTTTAACAATAAAATTACTGAAGTTTCGGTGCACTTGCAGTTCACCTCTCTACAACCCTTAGCCACTCACACCCAGGTTGCCCCTGTCCTTTATAGCATTTTTTGGAGCTGATGCAGGGAGCCGCGAGTCACCGTCTACCCATTTTTGCACGTTCCCCGAACAATGCGACGGGCAGACGCCACAGTCCCCATATTCCTAGACACCTAGTACCACTAGCAGTTCACTCCAATAGTCCGATATTTTTTTGTCTCATTTCCTACAATAGTCCTACACTGGCCGGGGCTTGTGCTTGGCTGCATTATTATATGGTCGAGACAGACATAATCGCCAGTCAGTGTCACGCCACATTTACATTAAACTTGTCAAGGGGCCTCTACGTGTTAGCCTTCTCATGGCACCAGCTCTCCAAAAATCAGTCAGATACTATAATGAACTACTGATAATTTACTATTCGTAATTATTAGAACAAAAATGATTAAATATAACTTTTAGTAACCTACAATTATCTTTTAGCATAGTCCGCGCCACAATTTTTGGTACCTCTAATTTAACTGAAATAAAACATCGATTGCAGCTTTAATAAGTTTTCTATTAAAATGTGAAAAGTGAATATAATTATATAATCGACACGACAGTTCAAGAATTTTAGAGTCACATTATACGAGTATTGTCTCTTGAAAATGAAATATTCTTCAAGCAGACGTTGTGATTGTATGTATATATTTTTTATTTAATTGGAGTAATTTGAGTAAATGATGTCGTCAGCATTGTGATGATCAGCCGTTAAAATTGCACTAGATTGCACAGTATCCTTAAGTCTCAACAGGCTTAGAATTACATATCATATTACTCGTAGTTACTAATCCTGTTCGCCCACTATATTGGAGGCCTCTCAACTTGTCCATGTGCGGTTATTCGCTAGGCTGCTTTAGTGAACCGCTTTAGTTGCACTAAAGACTTAAAGCTTTATGATTCACATTTCCAAAATATGAATAACAGTATTTTCCTTCCAAATTGAAGCAATAGCTTTACAATTTAATTGATGATAGTTTGTTGGCGGCGTTAGACAGTATTTAAATTCTTACCCAGACATGTGTATTTCCATTACTATTACTGTGTAAAGTAGTTTGTTTATTTGTTGATAAACATAGTATAAGTCCGGAAATAAGTAGGGTTTGCACAATTTCTTTTTCTATTCGTTTTTTCGGATTAGGGAACGAAGCGATGGCCATGAACTTATAACATAACACTTGATTTGAAATTCCCGTGGGATTCCCGGGGCATAAAGTAGTGTAGCATTTAAAAAAAGAATGTAAACTATCATTTTTAACGTGAATTCTGAACAACAGACAAGACATCTAAAACAATGCACCGTATTCTCCATCGTTTATATAGTCTATTCCAGTTTTTTTTTTAATATCTTCAGTGTACAGACACGGCATGTTTAGAATTTATAATTGTTAGTAGAGTAGTAGTTTGAATCAATTTAGGATATTTTAATATTGCAAAATAATATAGTTTCTGGAGGACTTGACATGACCGAATGAATCGAATTTTCTGATTAGTATTTGTATACTTTCTATTACGGGGCAAGTCTATCACAAATATACGCGATCGAAGCTGTGAAAAAAGGTCTAGTCATAGTTTACTATCATTTTAATTTCATTATGATAATGTTAAAAAATGTGCAATCATTTGAATATGATTGTTGTAAGTCGAGTGACAAACTTTAGACCAAGTTTGTCATTCGACTTTTGTTGATTTATTTGTGGTTATGTAAAACTTGAGTATTCTAGGTGTATTTATTGTGTAGGAGCTAGTATGTATGTATACCATATGTAGAACCTAGTACATATGGTAGTCGTGGCCTAGCTATAGCTTCGGCTCTTTTTTTCTTATTACACCACCCTGATTTAGGGAAAGAGGGTCCTCTTATACCGCATGGTGTAATAAACTCGTTACTCTGCAACAAAAGCTTAGTACGTTAAAGACGGTATAATACGCCTATTATGTCTGTTATGTCTATAACCGTTATGTACGAGTACATAAAAAGCCATAGAAATATAATAGACTCTAATAATATGTCTAAATGGTGTATTATAAAAACATTTTACTATAATCAATTCATTCTCTCGTACTGTCCCAAATAGGTAATTGTATGCTAACGGTGTTCATCTCACAGTCATTTAGTTTTTTGACAAATACCTATATGCATATAATTTGTAAGCAATTAAATGCGATTCAAAACTTGTATGTACACTATCGATTGTGTGTGAGGTGAATTATTTGATTAACGCTACCTGTATCATATTTTATTATGCATTAATATACTAGCATTTGTTTACTATTCTTATAATTTTTAAGTGGTTTCCTTAACATAAAGGTGTCGCTACTGGGCTCGAGTCTATATTACAGGAAAGCGGAGGATATAGTCATCAAGCTTTGCCTAAGGTAGAATGACAGATTTCACATATCGATCATCTTCATGTACAGATTTCCTTGCAAAGTTTACTTTCACTTTAGCTCTTTATAATTATAACATTAGACCACAAAAGGCTGTCTGCTGGCTGGAATGCACCGCATACCGTTCTTTTGAACGTCGCCATGATTTTCAAGATCTAAATAACCGATACACACTACCCCACTCCAACCACGACTAAAAGTAAATTTCAATTTTGAAACAATTCTAATGATTTCTTCATAGAGTTGTGTAACAGTAATTGCATATTTTAAATAAAGGAAGAAAAAGATTTGTTGGCTTGAAAAATACGACAGTATACACAATAAAGACGTAATACGTTACACATCTCTCTTTCTCTACATTCACAATAAATTTTACAGAAAAACAAAATAAACCTGATTCTCAAAACACAGAAACATATAATAAACAAATAAGGCTTGTACGTTGAGTTTTTTACTGAATGAGGTAGGCAACTCAGCATTGTGCTGTATCGGAATTTAAAGAAAAATCCTGACAAAGCGCTGATTTTCAGTGCCAACCTCAACAACCAATATTTATGTATTTTACTAAATTTAGTTTATAAATATAGACCCTGTAGTTTCCGAGATAAATGATTAAGGCATAAAAAGACAGACGGACATGACAAAATATAATAAGGATCTCGCGTGTGCCGAAATATCTACGGAACCTTAAAGAGAAGTGTAGAGTGAATAAAAGAGCATATTAAAACATGTAAACACCGTAGTTAGTAGTTATCGGTGTACTCGTCAATTTCCCGCTGAGATGATGACCTCGTATAGCGAGCGAACCGTTTCCTCTGGGCCTTTATGAGGAGTATACGTACATATATTATGTTGTGACGCAACATGTATAATTCATTCAGTTTCAATTATATTACAAAACTAGCTGTTCCCGCCAATTCATTCATTTTATGGTTTCCACCCTGCAAGATATGGAAATGATATAATAATTATAATAATAAAAACTTTATTTCGGACCGGGGTCCATATTTAGTTAGTGTGTTAGTTACAATTATCTTATAAAATAATGATTAGTAGTGTTAGTAATATTATATTTTACACAAATTTTAAACGTATAGTTCCTTATTTTAAGCCTATGACTACCCCTATCCAATGTTCTTGGAAGGGGCAGTCAAATCTAGCTGCAATAGCCTTCAGAAAACTGTTGGTGCTGCCGCGCAAACGTTGCATCGATTGTTTTTTAATTTGTTTATTCGAGACGAACTTTCGGACAGATTGATGGACGGAAATTTTAAAAACAATCATTTATGATTAGATATTGTATGAAAAGCAATTTTCACTTAAATGTTCGTTTTTTATAAATCACACATGGACACTTAAATTTTATTATATACCCTGTTAACGATATTTTGACACACAGGGTTACCAACGATACATTTTTAAAGTAAAGTAAAGCTAAACACAAAAACATCTAAATTCACACCAATTACTAAGCAAACGTTGACCTGCTGAAAGTACTTTTGATTTTGAATGCTGGCAAAACACTTGTAATCTACGTTACCTGTCAAGCGTCTCTTGAGTGACGTCTCAGACGGCAATACAACACTACGTGTTCGTACTTACTTTTATGTTTAAAAATATTAAATCGCTATAAATCTTTCCACAAGTGTTAACAACTTAAACACTAGTATTTAAACTATTCGTGAGAGTGTTTGTGTAGTCAAAGGTAGACTAAATTGTGATAAATCATTAACTAAGTGGCTATCAGAGGTGATAGTAGCGTAAACATTTATTTACGAAAGCGGGTAGTAAAATTACATCTCGCTGGCAATAAGCTGTGCAACTATAATAAGTGTAACTTGCGACATCTAGCGTTAATTATCGCACTTGCCTTTTTATTAATCGTAAAAAGTAACTATGGCTAAATGCTCTGCGTGCGGCAAGTTTCTCTCGCCGATAGGTGCCGCTACCTGTTCTTTGTGCCCGTTAATTTTCCATAGGGGTGTGTAGCGATACCAGAAACGGCTATTGTGTCTAAGAGCTGGGCATGCCCCGAGTGCAAGAAGAAGGCACGTAGGGGTGATAACACCATTACTCCAGTAAAGGGCATTTGCGGAAATGAGTCCCCACACGAAACCGTGTCTCTGCCTGTAGCTGGTTTTTCTACATCCAACGTCTCTCAACCAGAAGAGGATGAGAGTGAACTGAGGGCCATGAGACGTGAGATGGCTGAATATATGGCAGAGCTGCGTAGAGAAATGGTTGAGCTTCGCACTTCCATAGCGGGATTTGGGCAACGCTTAGACAGTATAGAGTGTAGGCTGGACGTGCTGGAGCAGAACAAAGTGATGGCTGACTCAAAAAACACGGCGGAACTGGAGAGCACTATAGCACAACTTAAGGTAGAAATAAATGAGAAGGATCAGGAAGCATTATTATCAGATTTGGACATTGGATGCCTTCCCGAGGAGAAGGGCGAAAATGTGTATCATATTGTGACTATCTTGGCTGCCAAATTGGGAGTCAACATTGAAGAGCGAGACATAATTTTTGCTGAGCGTATTGGTGGACTTGGTACGAGTGGCGCCGTTAGCGGTGGTGGGGCAGTGGAACGATCGCGCCGCATCGTCGTGCGGCTTTCGCGTCGTAACCTGCGTGACGAACTTCTGTCAGCAGCCCGTGTGCGGCGCAACTTGACTGCTTCGGACTTAGGACTGGCGTCGCCCTCGTCGTTGTCACGACGTATCTATATTAATGAGCGGCTCACACGAATTAACCGTTACTTATTCTATAAAGTCCGCGAGGAGTGTCGGAAACGAAACTGGCGATACTCATGGACTAAAAGAGGACGCATTTTTGCTCGACAAGGTGATGGGAAACAAGTATTTGCCATTCGCTCTGAAAACGATTTAGCTCGTGTTTTTGAAGTTGAAAAAGTTTGATTTATTTAATTTTAAGAAAAGCTATGTTGTAAGACAAATTATGTCGTTCATGAATGTTTATTTAATTTGTTATATTGTATTATTCTTAAAATATGCGTACATACTTCTTTCCTATTTGTCACTTTATGTTGTTGTTGGTATATTATTTCTAACTATCATATTTATTGCTATAAATTACTTTACATTTTATAATTTATTACATTTCAAATGGTTTTACTTTGTAACTGAGCAACTTTTAAATTACAATTTATTAGTATTGGGTACAAATTGTAACAAATTTGTAATAATATTAAATAACATACCACTTTTATTTTTAGTTAACATTTATTATATATCATTGATTGTTATTTTACTTTTTAAAAATGATAAATAAACATCTAAACGTAGGTTTGTATAATGCAGGCTCTTTGGGAACTAATCACGATAACTTTATTGTTTCTGTTATGCGTCATGATCTCGATTTATTAGCAATAAATGAGACGTGGCTCAGATTCGGTGAAGAAGGTCGAGCACCAACGTTGCCAGGGTATCGACTTCGACATATGCCTCGCCCCTGCGGGGTGCGTTCACGTGGAGGAGGCGTTGGGTTCTATATAAGGCAAGGTTATAACGTGCGTACCTGGCCTCATCCTGTGGACCCAGATCACAGGGCTGTCGAGCAGATGTGGGTCACCATGGCAATGAATGGGAAAAAACTAGCAATCGGCACGGCGTATCGACCTCCTTGGATGGACGTTGACTTATTTTTAGACGCTATTACGGACTCAGTGAACTCTCTAGGTTCTTATGATAATCTGATCTTACTCGGAGATTTTAATATAAATTTTATGAATAAAACAGATGGGAAAACCTTAAAGTTGATTACTTTTTTAACTTATTTTGAACTTTCACAAATTGTTACTGAACCTACTCATTTTACTGACACTTCTAGAACACTCATTGATGTTGTTTGTACTAACTTACGCTCAAAAAAAATCAATTTTGATCATATAGGCTCCCTACATGGTCACTGCCTTCTAGTCTGCGAATTTAATATCAAGCGGGAAAAACCTACACCACGAACCATGATGTACCGACCACTTAAACATATCTGTGTAGAAAGCTTTAAGACTGATCTGCAGACTGTAAGATGGGACCTTTTAACGACAATGGGTGACGTCAATGACATTGTTGACGTTTTCAACCACATTGTCGTATCCTTATTCGACCTTCACGCGCCTATAAGGTCATCTGTTATTAAAAGCTGTTCTTTCCCGTGGATAACTGAGACGATAAAGATGATGATGAAATTGCGTGATAGAGCTCTAAATGATTATCATAGAACTAAATTATCAACTAAAAAGACTTACTACAAATCCTTAAAAACCACTGTGAATGAAGCGCTTCACCAAGAAAAAATAGCTTACTTTAAGTTTAATATTAATAACAAACTAAAGAATCCAAAACTGTTATGGAAAAGTCTGAAACAGTCTGTCATACCCAAAATCACTATGGATCTTCCGCCAATTTTTAACGAACCGAATGTCATTAATAACCATTTTTTAAACATACCTGGTACTTCAGAAGCGTGTCCTTCTCTAATGTCATATTTTCTTAACAACAAATTTAGTGACTCTGTTTTTAGTATTCAGCCAATTAGTCTAGACGCATTACAAATAATATTTAATAGTTTAAAATCAAATGCCAAGGGATGTGATTCTATAAATCTTGACATGCTTCAGTTGACACTACCTTATACTATGGAAGTAATTAGATCTATTTTAAACTTATCCATTGAAACATGTATATTTCCTGATATCTGGAAAACTGCAATTATCCGTCCCATTCCTAAGACTCAAAATCCCACTGACTTAAAAGACTTAAGACCGATAAGTATATTGCCATGCTTGTCAAAGATTTTAGAAAAAGCAGTTTGCTTACAATTGACAGGGTTTCTTGAATCCAATAATATTTTGCCGGAGTTACAATCGGGCTTTAGGAAGGGTCGCGGTACGGTGACAGCGCTACTAGATGTTACTGACAATATACTATGTGCACAAGACGAGGGCATGTGCACTTTGCTTGTTCTCCTTGATTTTTCCCGGGCGTTTGACTGCATAAATCTTAATTTACTTCTATCAAAATTAAAATATTATGGTTTAGATCAGAAGGCAGTGCGCTGGTTTACTAGCTATCTAAGTAACCGGTATCAATTCGTTAAACTTGATCATAGCAATGGTTCTTCTTCTATATCTGAGAAGTTGGCAGTGAATAGAGGGGTACCTCAGGGATCAATTTTGGGTCCTCTTCTTTTTATTTTATATTCTGCAGACATCACTCGACAAATGAAACATTGCTAATTTCACATCTATGCCGATGATACCCAGATTTATATATCATTTAAGCCGACAGATGTAGATTGCGCTATATTTAAAATAAATGAGGATTTGTCGAGAATAGCGCTGTGGTCTAAACAGAACTGTTTAGTGCTGAACCCCTCCAAAACCAAATATCTTATTTTTGGCAGCAAATGTAATATATTAAAACTTAACCTAACAGTTGCAGTTACGGTTAATGATGTTACTATTGAAAGGGTGTACGAAGCCCGAAACCTAGGCCTCCAAGTAGATAGTGAACTTAGATTTGAAAATCACGTTGCCAAATCAGTAAAAATATGCTTTTATAAACTTAAGGTATTATATAAAATTCGGCCATATCTAAGTCATAGTTTGAGAATCCAATTAATTGAGTCACTAGTTCTGTCCCAGCTTAATTACTCAGATATCGTTTTTGGCCCTCGCTTACTCGGTAGAACGCAGAAACTCATCCAACGAGTACAGAACGCTTGTGCACGCTTTTGCTTTGACATCCCATTTAGAAGTCATGTGACGCCTTTTATAAACAACTGTTCAATGTTGAAAATGAAACACCGCCGTAAATTGCATCTCGCCTGCCTACTTTTTGGAGTTATTAAGCATAAAGCTCCTTCATACTTGTATAAAAAGCTTTCTTGGTTCGCTTCAAAAAGATCGACTGGACTGCGGCAATGCGCTATGCAGCTTACGACGCAACGACATGGCACAGTTGCTTTTAGGGGTAGTTTTAGGTATGCTGCCTCCAAATGCTGGAACAATATCCCACCCCCCATAAAAAATATGCAAAGTATTCATGGATTTAGAGTTAAATTAAAAAAGTTCTTATATGCCCACCAAACGTTCCAATCTGATCTGGTTCATGATACCAGTGCTATATAATGGCGCCCATTTGGAGGTTGTGCCTCACCTATCCTGTATTTGTTATGTCGTGTGTGTTTTTTTAACATTGCTTCTTTTGAACGCTTATCTGTTCTAACTATCTCAAACTTTACTTTGTTTTTCTTGTTACAATTGTTGTGGACATTTTTTTTCCTTCTTTTTTTCTTTTTTGTTTCACTTTGTATTTTAATTGCTTCAGTGTCTGTGTATGTCACTTAAATGGCCCTAGCGGAAGATCAGCGCTGGTTAAGTTAACCAGCAACATGCTGAGCTAGGACCAATTTAGAGCTACACTTTGTTTTTTTTTCTATTGCATCGTTTTATATTGTACATTTATTTATTTATGCTTGTATATTGTATTTTAATTTATGTTGTAGTTCTAAATAAACGTTTTTTCTTTCTTTCTTTTTCTTTCTTTCTTTCTTTCTAAGCGTGGACGAAGTCACGGGCATATCCTGGTATTTTATATTTTTGTCACCTATTTTATTACATGATGTAAGTAGAACGTCAGTTTTAGACAGTTGGTACTTTGTGTGACATGTTATCGTGAAAGGGAAATGCTTTTTTATGACACAGAAACTAAAGTGACATTTGCAAATGTCAAAATGTGCACATTATTTTTACATACATATATACATACATAACTTCACGCCAGGTCCCTTGCGGGGTAGGCACGAACAATAAAGCCATTTAGGCTTATTCTTACACACCTCTACAATTTGATCATGGAAGGTGTACCGTGGCCTTCAGCGACTTCTGCATCCATCCACATTATTTTTATGTTAAACATTTGCATCCACTTATTCTCTGTATCTCAAAAACAAAGTATTATAGTATAGATAGGTCATTAAAATGTATTTTAGTTCAGTTTTGTAAAAAAATATTTGAATTGTATATTTCTTTGTCCACAGGATCAATATGATAACTTAGCCGCCCACACACAAAAGGGAATTGAATTCTTAGATAAATATGGAAACTTCGTCAAAGAAAGATGCGCGATAGAACTGGAATATGCTGGAAAACTCAGGTAAATATCCATGTCATGTCTATGACACAGTTGTTACTCGCGATTAAAAACCTTACACTCTCCCTTTGACTTTAGCATGGTGCTGTATACCACGCCGCTTAGGCCGATTTGTGATTTGTTGGTGCAGCGGTGTGAACCGGTACGTTACCGAAAGCTTACCGAACTCCATTATTTCTATGAGTGTTTCCTGATTTAGGGCGCGTTCCCAATATGTCGTAACGATTAATTTATCGTCGACGCCTGTCGTCTCTAGCTGTTCCCATTATAACGATTGTTTGTCGTCAATTTTTTTTATCGTTTAGTGACTATCGTATATCGTATATCTCTTCTCATTGGATCGCTACGACATTTTATCGCTTCACGACTGTCTCTTCGTCGTTTAGGTACTACAGTCGCGAGATGGAAGGGAAAGTAATCGACGAGGCGATATTTTATCGTAGCTACGATAGATTTGCCGTCACGATTTAGTCGTAACGAATTTTTATCGTTTTACTACTGTCGTTCCCACTGTCGTGACAATCTGTTGTCATTGCAAAAATGTCGTATGTAGACGACAGTAAACCGTGTCGAGAACGACACGGTTTACTCCATGTGAACACCTCCATTTAAACATATAAGCCACAACACTTAAAACTACACGATTATCTGTCGTCACAACAAAGTGGGAACGCGCCGTTACTGGGAATCCGTGTGGGGGCGGCGAAATAGTAAACTTCATAGAAATATAGGGGCTCGGTAAGCTTTCGATACTACTGCGTGTACCATGCAACCGACTCCGCAGTGCTGCTGCACCGACAGATCAGAAACAGATCTAAGTTATCTAACTAAAAAAGCATTTCATAATTTGAACGTGTAAGTTCTTGAGGTAGGTGCGATACTTATTTACGACTGCTATAAATTTTCATAGCTTTGATTGCATCAATTTGTCATACACGTAAGGATGATGCACCGCTTGCATAAATAAAACAAAAACAAGAAAGTTTGAAAGGATTTCATGCAAACGTGGCACCAGTTCTGTTGAATAAATTTCTCATAACATCTTATTAAAGTTATATGTTTATTCAAAACGGTTCGATAATGATAAATATCGATGATATCGAAACTGCATTAACATAAAAGCAACGAGAAAGTGAAAGCATAATAACGAATAACATTTGCTTGCAGGAGGCTGGTCAAAAATTATCAACCAAAAAGGAAAGAAGAAGATGAATACCAGTAAGTATTCGTATTTTGACTTATGGCTGGTTCCTATATCTTACCCTCCGTTCATTTGCTGTACTATTGGTTAAAATCTGTCATAAGCTCCATACAAGTAATGTCAAAATTCAACCGATGGTAAGACAAATGAATGAATAGAATAGATATAGAAACGGTCCATTAAAGTAGGCATTGGCGAAGTATTTAGAATTTGTTATTTAAATTTCTTTTTTTTAATTTTGCTCTATTTCAAATCCTATATGTATGCAATTAACAAAATCTTTATTTCTTGGCACGAGCGCCCTGGGAATGTTTTGAGCTCATTCCATTCCTCGCAGATAATCTTTGAGCTAGTGTGGAACTAACGGATACGCAATAGAACCTCACCTTGATATCTAACACTGGTTTCAATCACTTTAAACCTGAGTAGTCTAGGAGATAGCATAGCCATCACTGGACTCTGTCACTAGCACACTTAACGTCTTACTGCTGCCGTCAAAATATCGCGAGAAATTTGAAATAAAAAATAAAATACTAGAGATCCCATCACAGTCACAGTGAGAAGCTCACTGGGATGCGAATTGATTGCTGAAGTTTCTAAGGCAATAAATGTAGCATTTAGACTAAAAGGTTACTTTTTATCACATAACTATTTAGACAAAAGATACACACGACGCTGGCGAAGAAAATTATCATGAAGATTTTAGATTTAATTTTGTGACATTTAAAAAAAGGTTGCATTCAAATAATACCAGACTATCGCATATCACGGATATGAATAAGTTCTCGGAGTTACGACAACTTATTCATGGAAATCAGATGACACTTCCAAAGTGTCATCTGATTTCCAATCACTGATAATTTGGGCCATGACAACGTGTTTTGTTCTTTAAAAAATTACCAGCGAAATTAAGTTGACGGATTTTTTTTACAAGAACGTAACTAATGAAGCGACGGATGAGCTTCATGTTAAATATTGACCAAGAATATGTGTAGCACTAGGGGATAAATGAACATGAAGTTGTAAACACCTAATAAGAAATTTAGGCGAACATTATCGGAGATTTATTGGGACAGTCAACATCGCTTAGCGTAATATCATTCCATAATTGTTCCACCTCTGGTCTCCTGGGCCCTGGTCCCGAATTTGCCGTCAAGGGGAGGGGGAGTTAATCCCGCCACGCTGTGCAGTTACGATTGTTTTTTTCGCTGTTAGTACGTTGTATTGAAAACAGAAGCTATCTAAGCGGTGCATACTGCTGGGCATTCGAGTCCACGTCATTAGTCACGTCACGTCACGGCTGTTAACGAAAACACCTAGCTATTTACCAACAACAATGGCATAAACGATTCTTAGTCATGAAGAAGGAAAAGGCAAACTCACATATTTGTACCTATATGTTATATATGTACAAAGTGTGGACAAAAAGTATATTATTAAAATAGTACATAACATTTTAAGAAAATATGTTGAAGCAAATATGTGTGCGTAGTGAGCAAATGTTGTGTTGTATTTATGTATAAATATCGGTGAAATGTATTAAGATTATAAAATTTTGCAGATACACTGCGTGTAAAGCATTTAAACAGTTGCTCCAAGAGTTGGGTGACTTCGCCGGTCAACGAGAGGTGGTCGCGGAGAACCTACAATCGAATGTTGTACGAGAGTTGCATCTCCTCGCCAAAGAATTGCGAGAAGAAAGAAAGGTACCTACTTATATGATAGTTATCACATTCACCTTAACAACTCTAATTTAAAACGCTATTTTTATTGGAAACTATAGTTCTTTTATATTACAGATAGTTATATTATTTTAATGGACTACACAAATTATTCACATATTCAATGACCTAGTATATTATGAGACTCAATTAATTCTTCATCCATTAGATCTTCAAGTAGAATTTCGTGTGAATGAATGTGGGTCTAGCACTAGGTTACCGCATTTTTTAGTTTTATAATTTATTTTTCGCTACTTTTTATACTTTTAGTGGTAAATCTAGATTACGTTTGGAACCACATTCTCTACTCCAATTCGCAGTGTCATTGGCATCCCTGATATTTAGTCCACTACGCATTCTGTACTGCCCAATCCGTGTATGAATTTGGGCTATTTAGAAAATGATGTATTTACTATTTTATTGTAATCTAGTGATTTTTCATCGGTATGTTAAGTTATTGTGTTTTACAGAAGAATATTTACTTACCTACTTAAGTTTATACATATACATACTTATCATATGAAGCCTTTCATTTTGTTGGTATTTATTTTTAGGTTTAATGTTTTTATCATAAACAATTGAATATTTTCGAAACTATTATTATACCTTATTTTTAGTATTTAGTATATCTAAGTAATATCAAAGTTTTCTTGCGTTTCCAAAAGTGTGATGAGAACTCATATACATTCCGTAGTAAGAAACTGGTTGTGTTTTTCTCTCGCCGTTATTTGCGTTACTAACCTACCTTCATTCAAGTATTGGTGGAAAGTAGTCTACGCACGGCCATTTCTTCTAACTTTCTTACATCGATACATATTTTTTCGAACTCGACTCAGCGATTCGATCTCAAGAAATCGTCCTACAAAATCATGTTTTTTAATTTAATTTGAATTTCAAAATTTATTTATTTTGTTGAAATAAATTATACATTTATAATTTATAGTAAGATTTGAGCCTAATTTAGACGTATCATTTCTGTTTTACAATTGAAGACGTGAGTGGATGAAGGTGATATGTCGCACATTCGGTTTTTTGCTTTTTTGCGTAGATGAATGTTATAAGTCGATACCAAATGACTACAGACCTTAGACCATAGATATAAGGCATATCTAAAAAATAAAAAGTTGAAAAAGGTGTTAAGTTCAGTTCAGTTTAAAATAAAAGTAAAACTTTTATCTCTATTTACTCAGAATTGGAATTATGCGACTTATCACCTTAATCCACTCTTCAATTGGTATGACGCAAGGAAAATGATCCATGTAAACTTCAAATTGAGTTATTCAATGCTAAAGAATGTCGTTATGTCCTTTCAGTTCTGTGTCTTTCGACCAAATTTATTCTAAATTTAACTGATTCGTCTAATATCAGCATTAGTAGTTTCTATGAAGTTTGAGGATTTCTGGCATTTTTTTGTATGCAATGTAAGGTATGTTTTTTGACCTTTGGTGTACTTCTAGTTTTCTTATTCCTCGTGTTTGAGGTGCTTTCTTGACGTTTGTACTCATTTAATCCCTATGTTTTTACAGATTTACTCACGTAACCGTATAGTTTAATTCTGCTATGAATTAATTTCATTTTCTTGAACGCAATTTTTTTTATACAGCCCGAGAATTCTTCGGAATATCCTCAACAATTTGTTATTGATACTTATTCAAAGTAGCTCAAATCATCTAATCTGGCAGTATTATTTAATGTTTATACAAAGTATTTTGGAAATCGTATTCTGCTCGACCTCACGTCAGGTCAAGTCAGCGTCTTTCATTGTATCTCAGGCACACACAAATCTGGCTTTAGAGTTCTGGTTCCACTTAAACCGGGAACAATAATTTTATTTAAGTCTAATAATAATTATTAGAAATGATTATTTCGGTCGACTTAATGAACCTGTTATTTCCGTATCATTTACAGCAACACTTAAACGAAGGTGCGAAACAAATGGGTGTGTTGAACACGTCGATAGGTGCTTTGGAGCGTGCGAGGAGAGCCTACGAGCGGGCCGCGAGGGAATCGGAGCGGGCGCTCGAGACCTTCCAAAAGGCGGACGCCGACCTCAATCTGAGGTGATTACCTAATAGACTTACTTATTCTTCCAATAATACTCGCGTGACCTATTAATCCTCATTCCGAACTGTAAATACTTATCGCTGATCCACTTTTCTTATTAACGCAATAATTTATTGCGGCTAATGTTGTAGTTGTTGTTCTAAAGTTTGGCTAGAGTACCTTGTTCTGGCTGAACAAGTCAAGTGGCTGTTTAAACCGAAACATATATCACGTCAATTTTACATATTACTTCTCACCTATGCCATAGAAAAAATATATAAAATTAGCACTTCGTATTTATTTAGTTTAAGGCTTACAGTGCAATAGGAACAAATGAAGTTACATTTACATTCATATAATTCACGCATCCTCGTTCGCATCAATTTAGGCGTTATATTCCAAGGAAACTTCACTTTATACACAATTAAAAATATCCTATACTAGCTTCTGCCCGCGACTTTGTCCTCGTGGTATAATAAAAAAAAGTAAGTTAACCCCCCCCCCAATTTTGAAACATTCTTCATTGGTGCTCCGCTCTAATTGGTCTTAGCGTGATGATATATAGCCCTCCTCGATAAATGGGCTATCTGACACTGACAGAAATTTGAAAAATCAGACCAGTATCCTGAGATTAGCGCGTTAAGCAAACAAACTCTTCAGCTTGATAAATATTTGTATAGATGTCTCGGGTTATGTTTTTGCCAAACCGACTACGGGACCCTAAAAATCTATAAGCATCATGCCCATGGCAACTTAATACGAGTTATTTTTTTCTTAATGACACACTAGTCAAACTTTTCCCTCAACACTTTGTTCCAAATTAAAGTTAAAAACTCGTTTCATAGCCGAGCCGAGGTCGAGAAACAAAAGGCTAATATGAAACTACGGAGTCAAGCTAGTGAAGATGCAAAACAGGAATACATGGACCAGTTAAGAAAGACAAACGAAGCACAGAGACAACATTACGAACAGCGGTTGCCACATGTATTCAAACAGTTACAGGTAATAGTTTAATTAATAACTAATTGTATCGGCGACTTCTCGCGGGACTACGTACGACGATGATGGACGATGGATTTCCACTTAATTAGTCTTTTGAGATATTTACGTTTATTATAGAGGTGTTTTTTTGCGAGATTACGATCTTCCGAATTGTAGGCGAAATATAAGATTTTTTTAAATTATAAGCTATAAAAGATGTTTAAATCATAGAGTAGTGTCCGAGCATATTCGCATAACTTTCGGATTGCCGTATAGACAAAAAAATCTATTTTTTTATTTATAATTAGTAATCGTATCAGAGAAAAAGCAACAGTTATCCCTTAAAAGTTGTTTTTAAAAACTTATATGAGTATAGATTTTACTTGTATGTGTAAATTATTAGCACTTGTACATATCATGTATGAGTTCTTGTTTTTACAGAGTACAGTTTTAGCATTTAGCATGTTCGTGCCTACCCCGCAAGGGATGGGTATGATGTAAGTTATGTATGTATGTAGTTTTAGCATATTTTGCTACCAAAAATATCTTCGAAACGTTTTCAATCTAATTATTGTTATACGTATTCTTTATTATGCTTCAAAACTTTAAGAGTAAACTATCAAGTGATAGTGAAACTACGATAGGCTCTTAAATTATGTACAAATTATATGTCAAGTATAATAATATTTTAAAGTGAAAACGACAGCTTGAATTATCATTTACTATAACGTTCCTCGCTGCGTTTGACGGTTACGCATATTAACGACTTTTTTTCCTTCGTAGTTGTGTGTAATATGGTGCTTCGCGCGGCTTATGTACTATTATGAAACATTATTTGGCAAACGGTTACGATTTCGTAATATTGTTTTGGTAAACATTTTATGGAGTGGACTATTTTATTATACTATTTCTTTTGCCAGAATTAAACTCGATATTTTATTTTTTATTAATAATAAATAGCTTGAGCTTTTAAGGTCCCATCGCCGGGCATGGGTCTCCCCAATTATTTTGGGGGACGGATAGCATTAGTAGGGTACGGATAGCAGGATTAGCTTGTCACGCTGGTGTAAAACGGACTAAAACGGTTTTACACATCAGTGATTATTTTGTGCATTTTACTATTTTCACGGTCACGGTAATTTTTACAATAAGCATATTATATCAGAAAATTGCTTAACGAGAGCATACTTCCCGGCCGGGATTCCAATCCAATTATTTTGTTATTTTTTTATTGTAGTATAGGTTCATGTTTCACGATGATCTCGGCCGATGTAGAGCGGAGATAATTATGGTCTAAATTGTAGCAAACTTACCTGGAGGGTACCTATTCATATGGGACTTGAAGACACCCAGGTTGTAAGTATTGGGAAAGACGGACTTCGGCAATGAGTTGCTTGCTATCTTTTGCGGTGCGCATGAACGTAAAGCGCTTCGTTGATGTTAGTGGACGTGGGGGATTATTTCCCCTTCATTGGCAAGAGTCATGGGTGCCTTACTCACTGTGAATTACTTTACTTACCACAGCATATATTGTTGCTAACATTTTTACGAAAGTAATAATTCATGCTGTATGTATAATTACTAATAAACATACGCAGTAATTATAGCAGTTATTGACATATTTCCTAATGGATATATTTCTTCACGTAATAAAGTTTCTCAGCAGTTATAACATCCCAAACTATGCCGGACTGTTCCGTCTGAAGTACATAAATATCTAGTTTGTTAACTCCCAAACAATTTGGAGGAATGTTTGTTTGCCACTCGTCTCGCCACAGAGTGCAACAGTTCTATGTAGTGCTGCACTTTGGCCCCAAGCCAACTGGGTCAAATGAGAAGACATAAGTTTTAAAAGTGTCTACTATTTTAGTCTGTTTCTATTTTAACACAGCTGTTTGTTTGGTTTGTATGGTAACTGTTTTTTTATTTTTATTACAGGACTTAGACGAGAAACGAATAAAGAATATAAAGAACTTCATGTTAAGTTCTGTCGACGTCGAAAGAAAAGTTTTCCCGATTATTATGCAGTGTCTCAATGGAATGGAACAAGCAGCGAATAGTATAAATGAAAAAGAGGTAATGTTATTTGTTTATTTATATATCACCTAATACTTTTGCAGCACTGGTCTCAGGTCTCGTATTTAGGTGGATTGGTTGAATCAAATTTGGTTTACCCGTCTATGAGTATCTATTGTACATATCGAGGGCTTCATAACAAGTGGGCTTATACACCAAAATGTCTTCTTTTTTGTTTACTAAAATATATGTATTTACAAATTAGAAAGTCTAACCAGTATGCAAGTGTACCTAAATAAAGGGTAATTCAAATTTCAGCCTTATACAATCAACTAGTTTTGTTTTTTTTTCACAATTTTGTCCCTTGTGTAAAACTGCACTTTTCTATGTACGCACATTTGTTATAGAGCCCTTGATATATGCAACAATTCTATTATCACATTCCGAGAATACTATAAACAGGGTTTACACGGTCTATGTGGTCGACTGGTTTACTAAGGTTTTACACATTTAGCTCACCGCATGGCTGAGATTCCGGGTTCGATTTGTGGCTTGATGAATTTCTTAAACAGATGTTCGTTTTTTTTTATTGCGTGAGTTCAGTAGATAGGCAGACGGACCACCTGATGGAAAGCGGTTACCATCACCTATAGACATTTCTAACATTAAAAGTTCTCGCTCTCTAAAAGTCGACTGAAACCTAGCCACTAACGCCGGAACAAAACTCATTGTTGTTATGGCGGCGTACTCTAGACCAGGAGTGGTAGCGTTTCAGACGGGCAAATATCCTACCACCTGGCTGTGGGTTGCTTTGTCGCCTCATACAACGGGGGTCCGGCCTCAAGATATTGTATTCTGTCACTGTCCCTGCACGAATTAAAACTTTATTTGCCATAATGTTCTGGTTTTTGTCTGGATCCGGCCCCAGATTTGTCCATTCTGTATTACATGTAATACAAGAGTAGCTAGCTAAGCTCGGGAATATACAATGTGCGTGTTTATTTGCCAATTATTTTAAGTCCATTGAGTTGTACTATAAATAAAGTCATTCAACTTTGTCGGCTTACGTAATAAAATTAATCCATTCAGACCTCACGTACTTTGATAAAGTTCTCAGAGTTTATTAATAAATATTTAAATGTGATTTAGGATATATTTTAGAGACGTAACACTTTGTGTTCCGATGCTTATATGTAGGTAAGGTACCCAATTTATAGCATCCTATTAAATTGTTATAAAATAAAGAATACAGAGGCAGGCGACGTTTAAGTAAATCCGCGCGTATTTTAGTATAGACGCCCGCGTCTATCTATTTAAGCCGGCCCGCAAAGATCGAATCGAATTTGGTAAAAGCAGTGTATAGTCAGACCGAATTTTCGTACAATGAAAAAAATCTTTTTATTTCAAATTTTTTTAGAGGCACTGTTCATGTTGTGAACTTTAAACAATTTCACAGCTAACAAGTTCTTAACGGCTAATGCATATCTATGATATATCACTTGCTAGAGGTGAAACCCTTGCAATCCACTTTGGATGAGACATTTCCGATTTCTGAAATGTTTAGAATAGCAAATTTCACGAAAACAATAAATGAGTGAAAGACCGCAAACCTATATAAATATCCTAAAAATATTAAAATTAGGTTTGAAAGGGTTTCACATTAAAAATTGTGTTTAAAAAAATTTATTCCAGGACACAAAACTAGTAATAGACAGGTATAAATCCGGTTTCGTACCACCCGAGGACTTCCAGTTTGAAGCGACGTCTGGTGGTGATACCACGGACTCCGCGGCCACCCACCACCACCCCCACAACCACCACACAGCAGCCAGGGGCACAGTCTCCGGGAACAAACTCAAGAAACGGGGTGGCTTACTCTCTATATTCAGCTCCAATAAGGTGAGATTGTGTTAACTGTTATATCTAACTGCCAATATAGGTACCAGTGTTGATAATATACAAAATGATCAGAATAAAGTTTCATCAAATCTTAGTATGACGGAATTGATTCGATTTGCATATAAAAGATTTATATTATTTCAATAGGAAATACGCATATATATAATATTATAAAATTCTAAACATGCCGTGTCGATACATTGAAACTATTAAAAAAACCCAACTAGAATGGATGCATTCATTTTTAGATTTCTTGTCTGTTTATTTGGGATTTACGTAAAAACTACTGGGCCGATTTCGATGCGGTTTTCGATGATCGATATCTAATTCTTAGACTTAAAATTTGCGCTACGTTTTATCACAGGAACCTCGCGGGAATTTATTGGGCATGATTTAAAATAGCCAAATTAAAAAAAAAAGTATTCCAAAGTGATGTGTTTACTGATCGATTGCAATTTTATGTCATGAAAAATAATTTATAAAATGTAAGAAAAGAAAGAAAAACTTTATTTGAAGAAATAACGAGTAATTACATTTCTTATACATTTTTATACATAGAGCATATTTTGAGAATTTGTACGCCGCATTTTCAGCAAATGCTGATGTTATTGAATAATTTGATTGGCGTATTAAATTATTTCTTTTGATCCCAAAATTGTAACATTTTAATTGCAATAATATATAGATATTAGCTATTCGCTGTCATTAGTTTCAAATTCAATATGATGAATTTGTTTATTACTCATAAAATATTTCTTGCAACTCGTCGTTAAAGCATAAATGTGTCCTAATTGTGGTGATGGTGATGATTAAACTAAACACTTTTTATTGGTACTGGTTATGGAAATTATCCAATTTAATATCCCTAATAAATTATGAAAATTATTTGAAACAATGTTATGGTAATGTTGAAGCAGTATATGAGATGTTCGCTTGATCTTATATGTTGGGCTTCTTAGAGCTTGGTCTATTGTTTAGAACTGATTATGGTATGTCAGATTGCATAATCGTTAAGTGCATGCATGTATGTATGAAAGCATAAATCTATTATATTTTATGTCACGTAGTATATGAATCAATGTTACGTAAATATTGATTATTATTGTTTTACGTTGTTATTTAAACAACTGGCGTTTAGTCATGAAATTGTTCGTATACTCATACTTGCTTTTGTGTGATGAACTACATAACGATTTGTTATCATTTTTATACATATGTTAAATGATATTGAACCATGGTAATCAATTGGTTAAAAAGTATGCGAATATTATAAACCTAATATGACTTAGCAGTATACATAGTGTATAAGTACAAATATTCTTAGACCGTTATTGTGTGATATTGTTTTGACAATTGAACACTATAAAAATTAAAAGTATAAAATCTTCTATGGTTGGGTTAGGTTTTTTGCTAGCCCATTTTTGGAGTAAGCAATCTTTGAATTGAGTAAATTTTAAATCGTGTTTATGTTACTTCAGTATTGATTTTTGTCAGTGGCGTAGCTTGCCATAGACGGAACCTGTATCAAAATGTGTTGGGGACCCCAAAGAAAGGAACAAAATACTCGAAATAAAATAATTGTATATTGATTATAAGTTACTGTTTATACGTAACGCTACTAGGAGTTAAATTAGACAAACAATTCAAAACAAATATACATTTTTCTCGCCTTTTTTTGGAAAACTTATTTATCAAATCGATTATCGACAATAATGACATATTTGATAGCCGAGCAGTTATTCTAAAAAATGTTTTTGATCTTTAAAATATTGTAGATAACATTTTCAGGGCCCCTGCAGTCTGGGGGCCCCGTATCATTGACACGGCTGATACAGCGGTAGCTACGCCCCTGTTTTTTGTCCTCGTTAAGATGTAATCATTATTATCATGATCATCCAAGTATTCCAATATTCATATGTCCCCTTACCTACTTTTTCTTCTCCACTCCTACTGTAAAACCATTAATTACCATGTATATTGTCCTTAAAATGTCAAACTAGCATTTCTTCAGTTTACCCCGTTTGCCGGGTTCTGGCGAATGTGGTATTATTTGCTAGACATTGATTTCCCACATTTTTTAAATTTCATGAGATCAGCAGATTGATTGACAGACAGCTTACCTGATGGAAAGCGGTTATCATCGCCTATGCATATTTGCAACACTAATATGCTGCCGCTCTCTGAAGGGAGTCTGAAATCTGGCCCCTAATGCCGAGACACAACTCATAGTTGTTATGACGGCATACTCTAAACTAAGTGTGGTAGCCGTCCTGATGGGCAGATAGCCTACCACCAGACAGTTGTGGTTTGTTTAGTCGCCTCTTACGACAGGCCGCCCGGCTGCAGGAATTTTATTATTCTTCCTCCATTCCTGCACGGATAGTTAGCAACAAAAATATTGTAGTAAATAAAGATAATGGAACATGACTAAGCGCCATTATGAATTATGTTTATTTATTTATAAGCTGAAGGTACTAATTTGTTTTTATATTTCAATCCCCATTCGATCCCCACCTAACATGGGTTCACATAACAACCAATTGATAATGTCGATGCGGCCGCTGGTGCTTTGTCACGTGGAAAAAGTAAGTGGACATGAGATTGGGCCATAACACTGTACAGCATGTATATGACTCACTATCTATCAGCTTCTGTTATAATTATAACAATTACACAGTTTGTTTTGTAAAATAATATTCATATAATTGTTTAATGTTATCTACGTTATTATTGCGATGTCAGTTTACAAACAATATGGATTTTGTGTTACACGAAATTAATGTTAGTAGATATCATGATCTTACATTTGAACTAATATGTGATTAATTAGATGTCTAATATATATTATTTTTTCTGCTGGAAATAAAATTTAAGGATATAATTATTTTATTAAAAAATAACGTTCTTCAGGTGCTAATTAAAAGTGTGATTTTAATCGATTGGGTTTGCGTCATTGGTATTTCCTTTGTAACAACATGTAACTATTGTTTAAATAATATCAGTTCCCCAAGAGTTCCCCATGTTAATACTAAAAAATAATAGCAAAAAAGGTGATAATAACAGGAAAATAACATAAAAACTAGAAATATGGTTTGTTAAGAACAATTTATAATACACATAGTAAAACATGGAATGTCGACGAGACAACTGTCCATTTCGTGAACTTTTTAGCTACCCTTATGTTGCGTGACCACTGTTGGGCAATGATAAAATACTGAATTTGCCATTGGTTACGTTTCCTGTGAAATGGGAATTCAACTAATAGGTTTAAAAAAGTATATTCTTTATAAATAATATTTTTCATTGTTTACCTCGTATTACGAAAAAAAAACAGCGTTCCAGGGGTTAAATATTACCAAACGTGCTTTAAAGATTAGAAGTTTTTTCTCGTTAAAACTAAAATGAGTGCAACCATGTTACAGGTGGTACGCACTTTGACTGCAGCTGATAAGGCATTCAATCACCACTTTAGCTGTAATTAATTTGCTTGAGTTCTGTATCTAATTATCGATTTTTTTACTTTACAATTGATAGCAAAATTAACATTGCTTGTATGATTTATGCCGATTTTTTACTAGCAGTAAGGCAAATGCATAAATAGTAAGTACAGAGCATAGAAGTTCGCCTTAAAATAAAGAATGCTCAATTGATTTGCTCGCCTTTTATGTGGTTCTCGTGAGCAAATCTAATTTATTAACATGATATCAAAAGCGTTTGAAAAGGGAATGTATCTATAATATGATAATATATATTATTAGTTGCAAAAGTGTCCTTTCATTTTGTATTTAAAACTTTAAAAGTACTTAGTACATTTTTAATCTACCAATCGCTCTTGGTTATCACTTGAAAGGGTAATAAACTTTTTTTTTTGGGTGTGTAATTGAGTCTAATGTAGCCTATTGCCGCTAACCTAGGGAAGCAATAAGACTGACAAAGTTGATGAATTTTCTTCCTGCATTTGTATATTCCCGAAAGTGTAAATTGGTTTTAGGAATATGCCACGTCAGTACAAACATATAAACAATATTTGAAAACAAAGTATTACTGTTGGATTTAGAATGAAATAAGATGTTTCAAAATGAACACTTTTCATTGCCCATAATCTCAGCCCACCGCCATTGAATAAGTTTATGTTGCCTGTTTCTTGTTTCTTTTGCTTTGATTCCAGTCCGCCTACTGTACAATGTGCGTCTTGCAATCTTGTTTGTCTCGTCATTAACATTGGAAGTGCTGTTGCATATTTATTAATTAACTATAGTTAAACCGGCGGTTGCGCCGCGTGTTAACCTCTCTAGAATGGCCGATGTGACCGAAATCATCGCAATGGCCGAAATAATCGAAATTATGTAAATGGAAAATCACAAAAAAAAAATCCTAATTTCTGGGATAACCTTTAAATAAATCTATCACAATATCTGGGATGAAAGTATCCCTTGTAAAAATTATCCTATCTTAACACTCGGAATCGAAAAATATATACATATATATATATATATATATATACATACATACATATATATATACATATATATTTATATATACATACATATATATATACATACATATATATATACCGAGTTTCGGTCAAATCGGTCCAGTAGTTTTAGTAACAGACAGTTGCATTTCTGACGGTGATTGACCTAAATAGTCTCACCGCGATATTGACTTGGCCTATTTTAATAGTTAGACTAAGTAGAGAAAAAATATTTTTATTGTTATTACATGAAAATGTTTGTATTCTTTATTATGACATGTGTAATCTAATGACATGTAATAATATAATATACTTATGACTTAGTAGCGGCCGCCCCTGACTTCGTCTTTATCATCGCCGATGGACATTTATAACACCAAAAGTGCTGCCAATATAATGCCGCTCTCTAAACGGGGACTGGAACCTGCGTCTGCATTTGTTCTGGAAATGTTCAATACGCACGCAAACATAAGCAACCGCCCGCTTTCGAGTAGCGCATCTAGCAATGTCGTGTGTTTTTCGCTTATCATTATATTATGGCCAATATATCATATAGTCGATGTGTTCTTCTGTTACGTTATTTATATATGTGTTATTTCTCGTCTATAATACTAATGGGATGTGTAGTTCATTACACTAGTAGAATATAGCTTCCAATGTTAATTATCGAGCAGGTATACATTTATATCTATTTATTTCCTTGTGACATACTGATAACTTGATATTTATTTGCTTTCCCCCGCGTCTCTCGCCCATCGCCGCATAACGCTTTGGCCACAGAAGATTGTCGAAGCGTGCAACTCGATCAAGGTCAGTCCCGCTTGACGCGCACGCACGCCGTAGATGCTGAAAACTTTCTACATTCAACATGTGGTATATCTTGTAGAAACTATTTATTAAGATTTTGAAACCCGATTTAACTGGTTTTTTTAATTGGAAAGGTGGCAAACGGGTACATGGCTCCTTCAAAGGAAATTGGTTACCGTTGCGCGTCGCCTATAAATGCTTGCAACACTAGGCACAGAATCAACGCGCTGCAAGCCTTTGGAATGAAATGCAGGGGATGGGATAAAGGATGAAGTAGGGAAGATGTTTTACGCCGATATTCTGTGAGAGAGTGGTATTACACCGACCCATGCTGCCCAGTGCCCTGTAATCTAGATAATTATTCTAGCATGGCTGTACCACGTCAGAAGTAGCCAAGTTGGTGTGCAGTAACAAGTCGGGGGCTAGCTCGAACGTTTATATTAGGCTTCAAATAAGATTATCGCTTAATAATTGATTCATTTTCAGGTAAAACGTTTATGTTTTGGGATCGTTCTTAATGTAGTTTAATAGTGGTAGGTACTTGGAGATTCGTATGTTAATTTTAAAGAGAGGTTTTTAAGTCACATTTTTACAGATATTAATTAGTTTAAAATATAAAGTAAAAGTTTTCAGAATCGCGGAAGCGTCGTTAGTCAAATTGGCTTTTTTCGCTATGTTTAACGAAACATGCTTGCACGGCTTCCATTGGTTTCGGCGCACTTCGACGACGGCAATGTTTTACTTGAATTTTTGTGTATACTATGTTATATTGTGACTAAACTTTAAGTATTTATTACATTATAGGCTAGTTTGTAAATTGTGAATGTTTTGTTTACTTATATGTCCGATGTTAGGATTATTCGTAGAATATTCATAGGTCCCCCACACTAGTCGGCACGGATTCGGCAAATACAAGCCGAAAGATTTACTTACGCTCGTGACATAAGCCTGTCAGTAATTCTCGAAATACCGCGTCAATCCAATAATAACAATATCACTAAGTCACTCATGCCGTAAGTGTCTAGCACTTTTTGGCTTCTATTTGCTGAACCCGTGCTGAATGGTATGGGGGGACTTTTTTAATCGACGTTTAGTAGTGTGTGAAAATCGTAAACATTTTCGAAAGTAAAGAGAACATTCAAACAGGTTTGTTTAGGTATAGTTACCTATAACTAAACGATGTTTGTCGGATTTAAACTTGTGTTAGTATGATTTTAATATTTAGTTTTCATTCTACGAAAATTTAAATAGAAAACGCGTTCAACCGGTTGATCAAGATGACTCAAAAATCGAACTTTTTTTCTTGAGTGTGATGTAATGATGTATTATATATAGTTTAGTTTTTGGTGAATGGTGTGCACAGTGGAGTTCTTTGTCGAATTAATATTAAAAGTAAAATATGTTATGTTTTAGAATAACATGTCGACGGATGGAAAGGAGGATTATTCAGACTTGCCACCGAACCAAAAGATGAAGAAACTGCAAGCGAAGGTGCTGGAGTTGAGTAAACAGGTAATATATGGAAATCAATGAGATATGTTGAAAAAAACGTAGTTTAAAATACATTGTTCGTTCGGATAGTTGCATTGTATATAATGTGTAAACACAGATCCATACTAATATTATAAATGTAAAAGTAACTCTGTGTGTTACACTTTCACAGAAAAACCATAGTACAAGTAGGTAGTACACAAATTATAATTCTAATCAGCAGGTTTCGTCTGCGCAGCTAAAGATTTCGACATGTAAATAATGTATATTGAATTTTATTTTTATGCATATATTATCTCTGTCCCTTTAATATGATTTGTACGTTGTGATTGTCTATTAAAATTGATCTACTGCGTAAGAACATCGGGAGGAATTATTACACACTACAGTTTACTTCGCAGCTACACCGCGGGTCAACTTCTAATGCGAGCCTCTTGTTTAAAGTGCAGGCATTAATACAGGTTACATTGTACTAAATTCTTCTGTTAGTGCTATTTGCCAAGATAGATAGACGGGGATAGATAAATAAAACTACGACGGGTTGAAACAGAGAATGTAAGTTTATATGGGATCAATCATTTCTCAAATACTGAATCGGTTTTGCTGTAGTATCGTTCAAATGTAGTTTTAATACCGTAAATGGTCATAGGTCATATTTTTATCCTGACAAATGGCATGGTTTCCGATATAGATTAAGGTAAATTTTCTAGTCGCAAATAACGCCTAGATAAAAATGCTACAAACATTGCATTTGATAACTTAATTACTTGCTCTCATGATAAATTAGTAATTGTCTTGTGGAAATCTTTAACTTTACTATTTATTCTGTGTTCTTATGATTCTTTATGTGTTTAAAACTTCAGGTTGCTCAAGAGCAAGCTGCACTGGAAGGTTTGATGAAGATGAAAGGAGTATACGAAACCAGTCCTGCTTTGGGCGATCCAATGACAGTAGAGGGTATGTTAATTAAAAATATTTGTAAGATTATAGAGTGTGTTTGTCAATTAAGTTTAAGTTACTACATTATTTCGTAGGTTCTCTAAATAAATTACGAGGTCGTGAGGACTGTCAAAATTAGTTCGTTTTCTTGTCACGCCGTAACCTATACTTACATACATTTATACATACGTGTTGTCACATCCGTTTTCTAAGGGGTAGGCGGGGACGACGGATCTCCACCTGCTATAGTCTTGACATACAACTTTTTGCACGATCAATATTCATCAATCTCTTCGTTCATACACATATATTGAAAGTACTTTGTATCTAACATTTCTCAAAATATCTTCAGTTACCAACCTATTCTTGGCTAAAAACTGGCAAATATTTTAAGGAAATAGTAAAGAGATCCAATATTCACGTCTATTGACGACTGACCATCAAATCTTATAAAATCGAATTGTAATTTTCTGGAAAAATAACTGTCTGACAGACAGACGGAATTATTCCTTTTTTTATTATAGTCGTGGGCAACGTCGCTGGTAGCGCAACAAGTAATATTTGCCATAGTTTATATTTTTATTTTATCTCTTAGTGGTGTAATTGTTCGTAGCCCTAAATAAATAAAAAATCGACTGTTTGTTAAATAAATTTGAACGGCATTTGTAACGATCCATTTACATATACGTATATAAACCACAGGGCAGTTGAACGAATGTTGTGACAAATTGAAGAAGCTACGTTTCCAATTGACCAAATATGAGGAATTGTTGGCGGAGGCCCACAGCCAGGTGAACGCGCCGCCGCTGCACCCCACCGTCAGGACCAACGGCGCGCCGCCCACACAGGCCATCAGGTATACACATCTAAAACGTTATCCGGCTCGAAGGACCATAATTACTGTTTATTAAGAGTGAAGTTCATAGACTGGAGAAAAACGTTGAATCAACTAAACAGGTGATTAGAACTTAACGGTCGACATAATTGAGGAGCGTTTTTTTAGTGTTCAGCAACATCTTTTGTTTTTCGGTTAGGTAAACGAGCGGTATTAGGCCTTTTTGAGTGAATGGCGAATAATAGAGTGATGATATAACTAGATCAAATGAAAAAGTCAATTGACGTCTGCAAAATCCGTCAAAGCGAAATGACATTACGATTTGTTGCTTAAAAAGTAATAATACAACATTTAGAAGTTACTGGGTTGGTATGGTATTTTATTACAGAGGCGTCTAATTCCTTTGACGAGTTATGTGCAATATTTTATGTCAATTTATGTCATTCCTTTCGCAGTACTTGTGCTTACGTAACCTAATGGATGTTGGTTAACGTATTAAATTTTAAACAAATTAAACAAAATAGTATTAGAAACTTTGATTAAAAGATTACAAACATGGATGAAAAGAAAAAGCGTACAGCAAATTTCTGTAACAGTTAAAAGCAGATTTTGACTGATCTGGACAGATGCATGCATGCATGAAATTCTCGTTACGAACCATACTTCATCATATTCTTCAAAGAAATTCCGACGCTCTTAAATAATTCAGGCCTCCTTCTAATTATGTTTGTATTATGTAGATATTCTAGTGAATTTATATTGTCATCTTCCATTATAAATTAAAGCAGCCAGCATTTTACTCAATGCTAAAATTATTAAATAAACAATTTTTTGTTTAACAGTGGAACATAGGTAAACACCGGCACATAGCAAGACTAATTACGCAAACTGCATAAGAAAACTTCCTTCAAAATTCCGATTAAAGTTTACCGGTGTTCAAGCGGCTCAGATTTGCTCGTTTAAGTTAGCCAACTCATTGTCGTTGATAACCAGGATTATTTTGTGGTGAACACTAAAATTGCCTAAACTGGTTATTTTATTTTAACAGTCGGTCAAATGTCTACGCATACCAATCTAAATGCATTTATAATACGGCCGGCGTAATTTGGCGAATGTGAACATAGGCTCTGCGAACTTTAGCGCATGTACACTCGTGTGATGAGTGGGCATACGACTCGTCAGTGAATACAATTGGTCGCCCTTCATCCCTGTATTTTTTCATTGCTTTGTACTAGTTGGTCACTATATTTTCTTCACGAGTTTACATGCGCTAAAGTTCGCAGAGCCTATGTTCACATTCGCCAAGTTACGCCGGCCGTATTATAGATAGATTGATTGACTGCCTAGGGGCGGCTTGTTCGGTGTGAAAGAATTAGCCTTGAGCTAATTGTGTTTTGTGTTATGAGTGAGTTTCACTGGTCCACTTCCTGCCCTTCCCCCTATTCAATCTTTCCTATCCCATCCTTCTATTCCAATTCCATATCCCATCCTCTCTATCCCATTCCTCCTGATATAGAGGGATCACTCTATCTCATTACCCCATTCCATCCTCTTTATTCCACCCCAAATGCTGGCAACGCGTTGGTTTCGCCATTGGTCTTGCAAATTGGTCCATAGGTGACGGTGACCAGTCTTCATGAGCTGGGCTGTGTACCTGTTTGCGAGCATCGCTATTTAAAAATGAATACCCGATTGCAGCATTGGATCAAACAGCGAATCATTATCGAGGTCAGCGTCCGAATCGTCCGTGAGCACTGGCACGGGCACGGGCGTCGGGGGCGGGGGAGGGGGCCCCGGCGGCGGGGGCGTCACCGGGCGAGCGGCGGGCGGCTCCCCCGAGTCCGGGCTGGGCGGCGAGCTGGCGCAAGCGCACCCGGACCACGCCAACGGGGACGCGGACCATGACCATGACCACGACAACGACCAGGACGACCGCGAGTCCGAGTTCGACTACTATTACTGTGAGCCCGATTTGCAACCAGTCGGACACTGCAAGGCCTTGTACGCTTTTGAAGGTAAGTTAACCTTTCCGCTTGCCGCTTTTGGCTTATTGGCCATATTAAAAGGACTTTGTGACATTATAGCTCTGCTAATTCTTACATAGATTTAAAAATAGTATATAATGCTGCCTGATGAGGTGCTGTCTTCTCCATCTAGACTTTGTAGACAAACATACAAAAAAATTAAAGAGTTAAAAGTACTATTGATGATAGTCATAACAATACTGTTGACATAAAAAAGGTAGACTTAAATAACGCATGTCAAAAAGACATTTTTGGAATCTGCGAAAAAAATGTTATTTTGAAACATACCGTGCGGAAAGTTCGACAACTGAAGGCTCGGCGATAATCCGAACTCTGCGGAATTTCCACTCTTGTCTCATAGGCTTATAGGTAGCTTAAAAAACATTGCGAGCGTATTTAGCCGAATTTTCTGGTCGCTACGTTCTACAGATAGGTCGCTACACTTTGGTTTCATTCATAAATCTTTAACTGCTATCAACCCTAATCCAAAAATTGTCGTTAAAAACATTATCTTGTAACTATTGTTTACTTTTAATCAAATTTCTTTTTTTTAATAAATTGCACTGCAAAGCATTGTTATCTAAGCTCCCTTTAAAAAGTCAACAAATAAAGAATGTGGACATAGTTCAGTAGTTGGTTTTGCGCGATCCAGGTATCGGCAGTGGGTCTACGATGCGCATGGAGTGCGGCGAGCGGCTGCTGGTGCTGGAGACGGACGCGGGCGACGGGTGGACGCGCGTGCGGCGGCAGCACACGCGCGAGGAGGGCTTCGTGCCCACCACCTACATCGCCACCACGCTCTACACAGAGACGCACGCCCATTAACCGGTGCGTATTACGACTATCAGAATACAACGGGTCATTTATGACGGACCGTGCCAGCGCGATAACTTCCAGAACATTCATAAAACACCGTACGAGCTTTTTCAGCTAACGTGTTATACGACTATACAAGCGTTTTTTCAAACTCATACGGGCGTTGATACGCTTGTAAGTTGTAATAATTGCGAGTCGCTTATTTTGAGGATTCTTCATCGGATTCTATATTGCTATTGACTTTTGCCATTATCAGTTCGAGCGTATAAACCAAACGCCCGTATACGCATGTTCAGGTTTCTGAAGCGTGCATGTTAAACACATAATATGGTAATAGGACCGTTTATGCGCAAAAAAATGCTAGTTTGAAAGAGCACTCTATAATATGCGGCGTTTTGTTGTTTGTGTTTGAAAAAATGATGTATAGTATGAGCAAAACTTAAATGCGTTCTTGAAGTTCCTGCGCGTAAATGCGCTGAACAAAGTTACAAGGATCACAGAAAAGTGGAGAAGCGGAGTGTTGCGGTCTCGTTCGGCCGCTCTCCAAACTCGCATGCCATCTCTTTTGCACAACCCAACGTAAGGTAATATTTGACTGGACCTGCGCAAACTCACAGAACTAACGTTGCTCGAAACGCATTTAAGTTTTGCGTGTATTGTACACAATTAGACGGCTCGTATCTGCGATGGTCTAATAAACAACACGCATTACACTGGTCTACAGTGGTTTTGTTGCCCTAGATATGCAAATGATTTTGGGTCCATTTATGCACACAATTCATGAAACTATGAATGATTTTGTTAGATTTGTTCTGATTTTTTTTAAATCCTTATTTTCATTTTACATACAAAAATCTAAAAAACGAGAAATAATATAACAGATATATGTATGATGTCAGTAATATTTTGAGAAATTAGGATACATCGAAGTAAATAAAGAGCAAAATGTCAAAAATATATTTTATATTTCCATAAAACGCCTTTTATGAGCTTTTCTTTTATAATCTTTCAGGGGACAATCTCTTTTCAAAGACCAGCAGTAATTAATTGTTCAAAATATAAGATATGCAAAAATCATAAAATTACGAGCACATTGAGAACTTTCATGAATATATTCGTAATCTGGGCACTTGAAAACGTAACAAATTGCGATGATATGCAGGGCAACAAAACAATTTGAAAACATTTCATACTTTTTATTTCATCACTGTATAAGGGGCCATTGACACGACCCAGGTGTGCTTGGATTGTTTATCAACACTATTTTATTGGTAGTACAGTTTGAATACTCCTATAACGGCATTCTTATCGCAACTGATAATTGAAATGCACTTGGATAATAATTAATCCAAATATACTCATACAAGTACATACATTCTGTTCAAGTGTACATGGATAGCGTTAATGCAGCTTTACAACGTCACGATTATCATAGAACTGAGGCTAAACTAAAGTTATTAAATTTAACTACAGTAGTGTAGTATCTGTTGTACGTATATCGTCTATGACTCTAGCATTTGCTCTGGTTCTTTTTCGTTGCTATTTTTATTACAATTTATAATAAAAATAGCAACGAAAAAGCAATTTTAATTCACGCTCCACATATTAAAGCTCAATTAGCATCTTAGGATATAGTTATAATTATCATAATTTAAAATGACGGGTGTTTCTCATGACATTATAAATTATTATAATTAGACAATTTATTTTAAGATTATCAAATGAATGCATTTATATATTACCTATATGCTTATAAGTCATATTTATATTTGCCCTTGTCCTGAATATTGTTGACCTTTGAAAGTTATAGTTACCAAACATATTTACCTTCACTTATCCATTAAACATGCATTTGAATGTTTATAAGGCAATCAATTTGATCTACCAATTATAACTTCCCCTGAACTGATTGCTTCATTACTTAATTGAGATCTTCACCTTACGTTCATAAAATAAAAATTCTGTATATCTGGTATTTTTTTAAACTCATTTATTGTGTTACATATTTTCCGACAAAAATACAATTAGTCTAGAAATGTACATAGTAATGAAACAAAAAACTAAGCCACATTATGACAGTTTTGGTATAATTTAGATGCCATTTTAACGAGCCTTGAAACCTCGTATAACTATCTAATAAGGGATAGTTTTTATATTTAGAGTATTTGAATAGTTTTGTGGGAAAGCATAATTTTTAAAACCACTTTGTTTTTTTTCAGATGTGGGTATTTCGAGAAATACGCAGTGCCTCGTTAGATGTTGGTCAGAGGCGAGACAGATATATATTGGTAGTATTGAGTGTATATCGCGTAGTGTACGCGTTCGTAGCGCGCAGACTAGACCTGTCGCGTAGCCAAGTGCAACCACACTGGAGCTTTTGCGGGAACAACACACGCATTCACTCTCGTCATATTATTGTGGCCTATTATATCGTATCGAGTATTTTTGCTATAATTTATCGTAATAATGAATATATTATATCATTATTTTTTTAACGTGTCCTTTCTACTTCGATCGTTATAATAATTACACGGCGGATGCCGCCGTTGAGCAAAAAGGGAAAAATCATAATAACATTCCATGATCTAATTTATTGTGTATATTGTTGGTCATATGGCATACATATTTTTCATGTATGATGTATAACCTTGTGAGTATTTGAGGGACATCTGTTTGCATTAAGTGGTGCTGTGGTCAATTAATTCACATCAGTGTTAAAAAAATGGAGGAAAATAAACACTCATAACCCGCGCATTTTATCTATAAAATAGCAAACAATGGAACACCAGCCGCCATGTTGAATTTTCACACGAATTAGGGTCAGGAATATTGTCAGTTCTAAAAAAGTTTTTGTATTCGTTAAAGGCGTTACTGTTAACCCTATAAATAAGCGCAAACACTATAACATTATTCTAGATATAGCCCAAGTAATATAATTTATGATTATCTTGATATGATATATTCAAATGTCTGATGATTATTCATAGATTGGCCACACAGGAGCAAACACAGCACTAGCACTGCTCTTCATTTCACCAATATGTTGGCAGTATTTTAATAACTTTGTAAAATTTTATAAGATGATAAAAAATATCTGAATTAATTTGACTATCTATATTACCCCCTATTAAAATAGCTCGCAGCCGAAGTTTTCAGTAGTAATTATTTTTTCACCAGAATTTAACTGTAACCATTCCATTTCCAGCAAAGTCCGACACATTAGTCATTGTGGTGGGCAATAAATATAGAAAATCGATTTTTTCGCCTAAACCTGCATTTTGTTTATGTGTAGACGTTCTGTGCAGGTTCTGGCATAAATATAAAGCGAAAAGAGAAATTCGAATTATTTGCAAAGTACACGGTAGGGCCACACACATGCAATGTTAACGTCAATACATATACAAATGTCAATGTCAATTTGTCAAGACAAAATGGCGATTGTTGTTAATTTGTTGCGGTTTGTTGTGATCAAGCTTTATATAAAGTCAAAAAATATGAATGAAATCTACATTTTGCATTACTTGTAACAGAACACTTTGTTCAAGATGCTAGATTAATAGAATAAACAATTCTTTCTTATATGACATGTCCAGAATGACGGACAGAATTCTATTGTTTATTATTCGGGAATTAACGGGCTATCATACTTTTGCAGTTTCTACTTTCATTACACTGTAATGAAAGGATATATAGAAATTGATGCAAATTATGCACTAAATGCTTTTTAATACCGATTTTTTTTAGTTTTTAAACGTGGGTTTATTAATCACAACGCCTCTTGGATGAAACAGGTGTCCCTAGAACACTCTTTATAGTGTAATGTTTAATTGTAATATTGTGTAACTCATTCAAATCTTCATTGTGCCAGCTGTTTATGTGTTAAGGTATTTCGTACTTATGAGTTGTCTTAGTCGTTGGTTATTTTGCTATTGTGTAATTTTCAAAACAAATGTACCAAAGTATTATTTGCGTTTAGGAATAGATGGCTGTGTTAGACACGCTTTTTCATAATAAAACAAAGGTTGCAGTCTTCTGTGCCTAGTCTGGAAAAGCTATAACGTTTCTCGTGAACTATAAAAAAATAGAAATTAAAAAATAAAATTTTGTGAAGATAACTAAGAAAATATCTTGTCGTAAATTACATTTGGAAAAATTATGTTTTAAATATTTATAATTCACCTTGAGTTGAATAAATATGATATCAATGATGTGATAAATTCGTTAGTGTCGCTATTTTGATATAATTATATATAAAAACAGTTATTCCAAGCTTATTTTTAAGGTCACATGTGTATTAAGATGAAATATATACCGGTTATATCTGTGTACATTTGTTTTGAAAGTTACCTTTATATGTGATTCTGCCATTGAGTATTTTGAAATTATAGCAAAAATAAAAAAAAGTAAATATGAAATGTAAAATATGTAAACTTTGAAACTTATATTGAAATTAAAACTATGGAACTCAATGCGTTGACATTTATTATACTGTATTCCCGATCACATAATGTCATGATGTATTATAAAAGTGTATGTTTACTGATTTATGATAGTTATTAAATGCTAGCTAAATGTCAATGATTAGCCAATGCTATTTTCTGAATATTTGCTGTATGCGAGCAACGGTACATATAGTTAATGTATTTATAAATAAGTGGCGATGGATGAATGGATTTTACGTACGGTATATGATTTTTCTATAAAAATAAAAACTATATGACGACATTACGTATTGTGTTTTAATCATACACCCAATACTTGTAGCACTTTAGTACATGATCCAAAAACATATAGAACATCACATCTAAAACCATTACTAAGAATTGTTTTGATAGTGGCTTGGATTGTGACTTGGCACCGACTTCAAGATGTTATAGAAAGATGTGCTAGATTTTTTAAATTTCACTTAAATTACGTATCCAATCTAATAAAAAATTATATGAAACTATCCTAAACCGCACTAAATGCAACACAAAAAGAATGATCAAAATCGGTTAAGAAACAAAGAAATATGTTGAGAGCCGCCGCGTTTTTTATTCACAATCGAATTCTTCCATAGTATCAGAAATTATTATGTATTTTGATGCAATATTGTAACATGATACTTGAAAAGCTTGTTACCAAATACTTTGTTTCTTAATAAATTTCGATGTCACCGTTAGTATTCTTATGAATCTTGTGCAAGCTCATCTAGAGAACCTTGCATTCTAAGCGGGAGTAATGACCTAGTAAGGTCTTACTTTGCCCGACAAGATGACCTTAAACAAGTTAATTTCATTCACTATAATTTAATATAATTACTTACTTTAGCATGAAAATAGTTTTTTTGAAAGATTTATTATGTTTAATTTCAATTAATTTGTTAGTCGTGAAAGAAACTTGTTTGCTTGTAAATAGATTTATTTTTTAATGCTTCTTAAAGGCTTAGCCATAACTTAGCTATGTCGCTTTAATAATTAACAATCAACATATATTTAAATTAGGTGGCGTGTGCAATAAATTTATTTATTTTTCTGGCAGAGTCTGACAGGACTCTGTTAAAACGCTGTAGCACCAGCCTACGTCAAATAACTTGGAGCGTCCTTTGGTTGGGTTATGCATCGTCTTAACTTTTCTCCCGGTTGTGGTTCAAGCTGCGGAGCTACGTCGGTTAAGGCTTCATACTGTCCTTGAGCTGCTGAGACAATGTGGACTAATAGGTCTGCGGGGCGGGTAAGGGAACGATCTTCCCAACTTCTTTCTGGCACGTACAAGACCGGGCAATGCCGAGAACGCCTAACAGCTTCTGGCCGTCGTAAACATACAGCCCAGGTGGCGGCCTTCGGTGTATTATATTACCCATTTTACTAGGTGAGCGATAGGACGCGACACAGCGACGCGACGTATTGCGACCAGTACTTTTACTTCACGCGACGTGTCTGCTATTTTATAGTCATTCGTGAACGACAAACGCTGCAATCTCAGTTCATTATTGTTTAATCATGGGCAAGTATACTGCGTTGTTACTTAAAGCTTCATATTTTAAATACTTAGCCCTTTTCTTAGCCAAGGGAAATCCGACGATTGAGGACAATAGACCGGGCCAAGGGGAAAAGTCCCGACCCGTATATGGGATTCGCCAGGTCGGGGTGGCAATTGCACTCCTAGATAGAACTAGAAGTACTATAACCACGCCACAGTTAGTGATGCTTACTTACACCCCTGGGTGTTCCGCCCTTTGCCTTATACTAGGGCTACGGATTCATGTACCCGTAGTAGCTAGGTTAGCGTGATGGAAGAAACACCGGGGTAGTTTTTGTGGGTATCCCACAGCCTTCGCGACTGCAACACTACTGCCTGCACCCGAGCGGTTATGTGTAGCATAAAGCAATTCCTCCTTGCGAAAACAAAATACGATGGAAAGTGGTTACCGTCATCCATGGACATCTGGGATACCAATTCATAATTCCTCAAGTTTGGGATATATTTTTGTATTTAAACGTTTTGTAAAAATAAAGCACACTTGTTCCTCGCTCTACAGTCGCCTTTTTACTACATTCAAATATTAAAGATATTAATGCGGATGAAGTTTAAGGCAATATCTAGTTCCATTTATGGATGATAGAAGAATAAGATTTAAGAATAACTTTAAGATTTTTAAAACCTTTGCAGCAGTCATTTTTACAATTAATAAACGTTTACATTATCTGTCTATGATTATCGGGTGGGCGTCATCCTCACCTCTTTGAGTCGCTTCACTCATATCATAATTATATAATACTCCGCCACCCTTCTATAACCTTCTTCTTCACTGAACTGCCCGCTAAACTCTTCACTTAACTCTCCACTAATCTCGTAATTATCTTCTACTAAGCTTCTTTTCCAACTTTCGCGTATCGCACTTGTCGTTTCGCTGTCTCACCTGAACTTCATGGCGTGTTGCGTTGTCTATATACCCGGTAGAATCTCCTTGAATCTATGATTTCGATCTTCTCTTTTTTGTTCAATTTTCGACCTTTTCGTTATTTTTTTTAGAGAGTAAAAAAGTTTACTGTCTATCCCTTTCTAAAAAGCTATATATCTCTATGTTTTCCATCTTGAACGTTTTATAATAATAAAATTACTAGTTTTATTATTGTAAAATGTATACAAGTCGCGAAAACTTAAGAAAGTATAATTTAAACTTTTATGCTATGAATTTTGATCTTTACTTAATTATTCTTTTGTTCATCATCTATTCCTTTCTAAAATGTATCTAACCTTGTCTTGTTTTTCTAGAATCTACATTTTTCCGAAACTCCTAAAACCAACTAGATCGTTCCACCATCGCTCGCCATATAAGAAAACTTCAATTATCACAGTCAATATTGACGTTTAATATTTAAGCGCCAATGTAATAAAGACAATTTATTTAACTATTTAAATATACACTCATTTTCAGTAAATAAAAAATATAGGTACACATATCAGAAAAGTTTCCAATAAAAATAATATATTATTAATTTATAATCATTAATATTAAGGTACGTACCCACGGTATGTGACCCGTTTAGGGGGGAAGGAGGGTCTTCCAAATAACACGCTTAGTCACAATGCCTTTTAGTATTGGCATATACATTGCATTGTGACTATACTAAAGTGTGATAACACATTGTGACTATGCATATACAAAGGGTGGACACCGAGGGTAAAAATTTAAAACAGTGGGTCACGTAGTATGGTTATACGTTTCACAATGTCGAGAAGACGCGTACACAGAAACGGTCATATATTACAAAGCCTTTTAACACGTACTCTTGTGTATAAATTGGATTACAAAGGCCAACTTTTAGGACGTGACTTTGATGCCCGGCAACTTGATCCTACGAAAGTTAGTTTCGGCTGTTACAACATTCATGACAACTTTAACGGTTTCAAGCCTTTGTAAGTGAATCTGCCAGATGGCAATCTGTGGTAATCTTATTTATTCATAAGTGTTAATTATATGATTAGGTATTTTCAGTTTGCATATGTCGCAAGCAGGGCTGCCAAGTGTTAGGAATTATTTTAATATATCAGGCAATGTAAGTCTGGCCATTCTGAATGTAAATAATCTATATACTGTATGAAATCTGTAAATGGTTCGAGTTTGTACATTGCGTTTAAAAATGTGAATAAAATCATGGGCTAGTTCGGACCAGCAACTTACGAAAATTTTTAGAATTTTTGTGTCTGCCTGTCTGTTAGAGCATCACGTGAAAACTATTGAACGGATTTAAATGAAACTCGAAACGGAGCTAACTTATATCACGGGGAGTAACTTAGGATACTTTTTTATCCCGATATATGTCGTCGTTTCCGTGCGATAGACAAAATAGCGAAAGATGGCCCGGGATCGCATCTTTTTTGAAAACTGATGAACGTGTACGAATGAAACTCCATATAAGGCTGGCTTAGAATCAACACTTTTATCCCGATAAACAACGTCGTTTACTAGGAATAGACAGATTAGCAAAATAGATGGCGCTGTAATCGCGATCTAGACAACCATCGCTGTAATTCAATAACAAATACGTTGTCAGGTTGCCCACATATTATTAATTATGTATTAGGTACTTCGAATACGTACTACGTTGGCTGCGTCCACAGAGTACTTTATATATACTGGTAGCTGCGACTCTCCATAAATTCAATGTACTCTTTGGCTGCGACTATTCTTTATGTTTTTCTGTGCAGTTGTCTACACTATTTTAACTTAGTTTCTTTAAGAGTCTGTAGATTCTTTGTAATTGTTATGAATTTAATAAGAAAAAAAGTATTGAAAATGTATGTATATAAAGCAACTAATAAATTTTCACGTACGTATCACAGAGCTACTTAGTTACTGCCGAGTAGTTTTCACGCGGCGCAGCCGCGAGGAAAACTATAGTTTGAATATAAAAATAAATTAATCAATTCAAAATGTTTTAAATAGAACCATGTGGTTAATATAGTCGTGTCACAATCTTTCAAGATTTATCTAATTCTGGCCAAGAATATGTATACTCTACATGTCGCTACATTATTGCAATTAACACCTGACGCGCTGTAAGGAAAACATCGAGGTTTCTGACGTGTAACACCCGTATTCTTCGGACAGCCGTGACAGGTAACTATTTTATACCCATAGAGTACATTAGTATAACAGGAGATCTATGCATTTGAAAAAGTGAGCTCCAGCGATGGGATGTGGACAGTTGTGGGATGAATGTAGACTGAATTAAGGCAATTCACTAGTAATTTCTAATTTAAGTATTTATTCACTTCAAATAATCAGTAAAATTGAATTACTTTAAATATAAACTGTCTGCGCTTTAGCTGTTTTACGTATTAGATCGTAAAATATACTCTGCTGTTACATGCACAAACAATGTATCCCTCAATACTCTGAACAAGCATCATATAATCCATATAAATGAAACGAACTATTCAAAAGTAAGTTTGGAATTTTCTTAAAATTATTTCATTTTTCTGTAATATATTATTTCTATTCTGGTAACCCTAACAGGCTGCTTACATGCGCTTGCTGCTCTATTGGCCGACTGCTTGCCTTCCGTGTCTCGCTACGCAATAATTGCATAACGCCATTTGCGAGAATATCTAACGTGCTATCAATTCATCGTCTGTTATTTACAGCCATCTTTTAATAGAAAATAATACGAGCAATGGAAAGTGTTTTAACGAAGTATTCAAAATAAACGTAGCATGAAACCACTGCCATTTCCACGATAACAAGTTTTGCGGGTATCTTGGGCATACACCATCCGTCCGTAGGTCGGGGATTGTGTAAATATTTGAATGGTTTTCCTGCTCTGAGTTGTGATTGTTTCAGAAGTATTATAACATTGATTCTTATCACAGAGGCTTGTTGATTCGCTAAACTTCTTATGTACTTATTAAGACAATGATTTGTTATTTGTTCAAAAAGTGAATAGGAAAGTTCGGAAGGTTATTTATATACAATAACCGCGGATTCAATCGCGTTAACGGATATTTTGTACACATAGTGGAGGACCGGCAGTTGGAAGCCTCAAATGCTTTCCTGAGAAATGTCAAAATTCAAAATTCCCCTAACACTATTTAGCTAACCATGAGAGCAGCGGTGTCACTGTATCAGTGTAGTCATTTTAGCAAAAATGATTCCTTGTGTAATTGAACATTAAAATTTAATTTTTCAAAGTACATAAAAAGTACGTAGTCATGAGGGAGAATATTGATAGTCAGATTTTGAAAAATAGTAAAGATGTTTTTGATTATTATTTATTTAGGTAAGTAAATAGAGGAGTTATTTATAAATTCACAAAAATTGTGTCTCCCTCTAACTTTTGAACTATGAAGAAGAAAATGCCTTCCAAAGCTTCAAAAACACTCTACAAAAATGCTTGTGAAACAATATCCGTTAAATAGGATTATAATTACATGGCTAAAAAATATACTTATATTTCGTAATATTTTGAATAAATTAATAGGTTGCTAATAACCTCCGTGGTCTTGTCCCAATAATGGTTAGTCTGCTCATTAGTTGTTCTGAGTGAAATGAAGATAAGGAAGGAGGGCGATAGCGAAATTATTAGAGATGCCCCTAATTGTGGTTTGGTCGAATAGCGAATATTTGGCTACGCTCTAGGCCGAAGCATCCCATATTCGGCTGTCGAGAATTCGGCGCAAACGCAGAGGATTACTTTACCATGTCAGGCGAAATTCTTTAAGGTATACTCATCTATCGTTTCCTAGCAATAGATTTTATATTGAAACACTATTTTCAAAAGCGGGTATCGTTTGCGAAGAAAGGCATAATCGTTTACAGCCAACGAATGCTGATAAATAGTTTTTATTCATCACAACCTTCCATTGATAGATTTTTAATATTGAAGCAATAATTTGTTTATATTTTCTTACCTTTTTGCAAATGGTACACATAGTAAACTAAAACTATGTTTTAACGGTTTAAGCACAGTCTTAAAGGACTTTTTATTTGATTCTCAGATTTTGAAAACTGGCTAAAATGTAAGATTAAAAAGAACAAATAATTTAAATCGTATTTAGCACTTCAAACGTAGTTAAGTAACAATAATTTGCGATTGATATATATACATTTTTAGTAATATGTGTGTATTTATTCAGGATTTGGTTTTCGGTATTTGGCCGAATAGTACACATTATTTGGCCTAATACCGAATAGTCAAAAAGTAGCCGAATACCAAATAGCAGCCGTATATTCATGACATTTCTAGACATTATAGTAATTCGTTTTTGTCATTCGGCTATAGAACTCTGAAAACAATACAATACCGAATCGTATTGTTTCTTAAGATGCCGATAATAAATGGGATCGACGGTGAGATTAATAGTCTTACCACTGTTCCGAAACATTGGGCCATAATTGTCATACTGCTAGGATCAGGCCTCTCTATTTTAAGGCAACAGACGGCTTACCTGCTACGCTTCTCTCACGGATGGACAAGTATCATAGATCAGTTATCTCGATGTACAAATTTTATCATGATATTTTCTTTCAGTGTCTGCAAGTAGTAAATGTAAAAATATGGATATTAAATCTATAAAATTGCCTGAAAGGTTCATTCTCTACAGGTGGAATTTAATTCACTTCATTAGAGTGTAATGCGTGTGCCTTAGCCACTAAGCTACCATGACTTACATAAAAAACTATATATAAAAAGCATTAAAGCTATAATTATTATATATATATATATATATATATATATATATATATATATATATATATATATATATATATATATATATATATATAATGTATTATATGTTAGTGATAAGTGTTAAAATGAGTTTGATAACTGGTCACTGGCCCTACACTTGTAGTTATTTACAATATTTTTTATCGCCTGTTTTCTCATGTTGTTTTATCCTTTCTGGTCAGTCCTGTCATGTAATACTAAGTTTATTAAATGTTTTATATCATTTATAAGCTCTCTTAAATACCCACAAACAATAGACCACTGCACTTCCCTATTTTTTTATTTTCTTAATTATTAATTTTATCCGTGCAGGAACGGAGAAAGAATACAAGTTCCTGCGGCCGGGCGGCCTGTCGTAAAAAGCGACAAAACAACCCACAGCCAGGGGTTAGGGCATTTCCCGTCTGGATGGCTACCACCCCTGGTCTAAAATATGTCACCCTAACGACCTTGAGTTGTGTTCCGGCATTAGTGACCAGGTTCCAGTCTCCCTTAAGAGAGCAGCAGCGCATTTGTAGCACCTTTGGTGTTGCAAATGTCCATAGGCGTTAGTAACCGCTTTCCACGAAGTGAGCCGTCTGCCTGTCAGCTGAACTCCTGCAATAAAAAAACAATTGTACAATAATAAGTAAAAAATGCATGTTTCAGTGTTACAATTACATTATTACTTCATTCCGAAAGTATAAAAATAAAAACGAACGTAGTGGCGGGTACCAACTAGTAATTTCTATTATTATAATTAATAAGTCATAACACTTTCCAAAAACAATTAAATTAATTAATGACAGAGTAGCGCACTAATAACGGTAATGGGTCATCCAATTCATCAGTCACAGTTCTATCGTGAGGATTAAACTTCGAAGTCGGACGAAGTTCAAAACGCAAAATTAATCCGGGATTCCGCCGCTAAGCTCACCGTTAAATTAAATTCAAGTTCAGAACTCAAGTTCGTGCCACCTCACTATTTTAGAAACGTATTGTAATCAATTATAGTTGCTGGTACGAATCTTGAGCGGTCACCTTGGCCTACACATAGTGATACGGGGGTTATTTTTTCTTAATATGATGTATTACACTTTCGAGTAAAAGGATAAAAACATAATAGTTTAGATATGTGATAAAAAGCATCACATTGGCTTCGCTCAATGAGTAAAGTGATTTCTATTATTCCGCCGACCGCTCAAGATATGTGCCGAGAACTAAACTAAAGACCAACCTATATGGAGCTTGATCTCCGCTCGCGAATTACACATTTGTGTATACGTGTTACACAAATATTATTAAATAAATAGAAACAGTCTTATTCATATTGAATTAGAGTAAGTTTGCATGCTTCTTTAGAAATGGTAACAAACCCTACAAATACATATCCCACGGTAATTACGTCAATTGTCGGGATAAAAAGTATCCTAAGTTACGCCTCGGGCTGGCTGTATGTTGAGTTTGATTTAAATCTGTTCTGTAGTTTTCACGCGCATCTCTAACAGACAGACAGACACAAATTTAAAAAATGCATTTTCACAATCTCCTGCTCTCCCCCAGATTTTTTTCACATTTTTAAATTCAATGTACAAACTCGAACCATTTACAGATTTAAATTAGAGATGTGCCAATTACGACTTTGGCCAACTAGCCGATTAGTCGGTTGTAAAGACGCGGACTAGTCGGCCAAGCCAATCACGGTTTCGGGGATTTCCTGAGGCATATGTAAGTACATGCAATCTTGCTATAAAATTTACTTAGTGTGTTAATAAAAAAAACCTACCTTTTCTTTAAATAAGAAGAAATAATTATAAATGTTTATTGAAGAGAAGAATAAGATTGTGTTGTTTTGTTTGTCATTTAAGATAAATGTTTGTTAAATGTTCTAGATATATTTTTTTACAAGCAAGTAATTTTAGAAACTGATTACCAAAGGAAAAGTTGCTATGCTTTACATTTCGAAATGTGCAAGATTGCTATTATAAAATTAAAATATTAATAAGCAATCAAGTTTTTTTTTACTATTTTTTATTATTAAAATTATAAATTTATTTAATTCCGATACATACATTTTATTGAGAAAACATACAAACTAAAGAGCCAGATAGTCAGCGCGTGTATCATCTATGGTCGGCACTCTTTGGCGAAAAGTCGCCGATAGTGGCCGGCTGTCGGCTTTCCCGACTACCCGGCACATCTCTAATTTAAACTGATTTGGTAAAAAATACTTTCCTAGGTAACTTGAACCACTAGTGAACAGATAAGTAGTACGGTCCCTACAAAGTAGTAAATGCAGTTAATACCATTAATTTGCAGCAATCGAGCAAAAATGGTTACGTAACATTTTCACCTCTGAGATTATACTCTTACAAACTCGTTTCTGTTACATGTCACAGTAGTACTTATTGAATGTTGTTTTTATCGATCTCCTGCCTAACAGTGTTATTTATAGAACTGTGATTTATAAAACAAACATTTATATGTAAATAAAGTAATTTGATGGCACACCGTGATCTTTTCAACAATGAAAATACTTTCTTTCACTTACGAAAGTCGCACTATTTTTGAAGAAGTTGCATTTGAGAAAATAATATGGAATTTTTACACCAATATATAAATGTGTCTTCGAAACTTATCAGGATTTTATAACTATACTAGGATATACCCGCGACTTCGTCCAAGCTTGACTTGAAATTTCCGCGGAATCCCACGGGAATTTCACCGGTACACAAAATACCGCAGAATGTAAAAAATAATGTAGACTATTTATCGTTTTAGTTAAAACTGTATTGGAACAAGAAAATTTTTTGCACCCGAACAACTACAAGCTGCTCCCTAGAAAATTCCTGCGGTATTCCGGGTTAAAAATGTGACACATAAAATTTTATATCGTTCAGTGAAAAAATCTCATTGGAATTCATTTTTTTATAGTCTGGCAATTCCAAATAATTCCCAGAAAACCTCCAGTGGGATTTCCGGTATAAAAAGTAGCGCAGATTTTAAATCTAAGATTTTGTTGTCGACCAACGACAATGCATCGAATCGGCCCAGTAGTTATTACGGAATCTCGAACAAACAGACAAGAAATAAATAAAAATTTGCATCGTTTATACAGTCTATTTTGATTGTTTGTTTTTTAATAGCTTCAAGACTCATCATGTATGTATTAGGATTCTGTAGCTATTTTAAGAATAAAGAAACTCATAAAATTATTCGTTGCACGTCGTTGTAATTATGTCATTCATTCATCAATCTTTTCTTTTTTGTTATAATTGTGCATGCAATGAATAAATCGGTCAAGTGTGTGTCGGTTTGCGGACAGACATACGCCTCACAGATTTTTTTATTTTCTCGTAGATTATAAAGCACTACGTATTCGAAAGAAAGTGCGATTCAGTGAAGTTAGTTAGGTTAATCGGTCATTTTCTACCCTCGTTTATAAATCTCAATGTCCATCCATCCATCTGCCTTTGTTGCTCATATATTGCACGTGAAAGGTAGGGATTTGACCGATTTACTTATGTTGGTCGTAGGCGTAGCATAAAGAACTATGTATCACTCGGAAGAAAATGTGTTTACATGAAGTCGATTAATGTCAAGTTATGAAAAAGTCAGTTGCTTGCTCCCCTTGTGGAGCAATGTAAAATTTTCTATTTTCACTTCTTTATTTCTTTATATATAAAATTCTAACGTTAGTTAGTGAATCGTGAATCTTGATGAATTTTTTTGTGTATGTTCGAGAGGGTGGTGAGTCCTAGAAGGATTTAATACAGAATGGACCCAATAGGTGGCTCGGCAATCAGATTCTATTTTTGGAGAAGGGCAACGTCTGCTGGGCCTCCTGGTTTTCTATTCCTTTTTAAGCTAATCTTAGAAAATTCCCATTATGCAACTCTCACCTGACTAAATAAAAAATAATACAGCAGTCATTGCTGTTTTGCTATATACAAAAAACGACAAACTTAAACAAGCTCCTCTCGAACAAACATTTCAAGCATTCGTTAACTGGTTGTATTAATCAAAATCAAAACGAGTTCTTTTAAACTAAAAACATGGTATAATATAAGTAATATCTGGCTCTACCCTACACTAGTGATAGTGCATGATAGTGCAATAAAGAATTTATCAAAGAAAGAAAGAAATAATTAATCTCAATAACTTAGGGTAATGTGAATGAATGAATGAATGAATGAACACACTTTATTCGTCACCAAAATTAAAACTACGTTCTTAAAAACTAGATACAATAAATGTTGAACAAAGGGCGGCCTTATCGCTTAAAGCGATCTCTTTCAGGCAACCCCTTGAACTAAGGAAATAATAAAACATGACAGTGGCGGTGTAGACAATACATAATATAAATTTTCAAAATTTATAAAATAAATAAATAAAAATCTTAATTATATACTATATAAACACAGTAAATATCATAATACATACAGAAAAGCAGCACTATTATACCTGAGAGGACCAAAAATAATTAAAAACCATGATTTTAAAAGAGGATACTTACGGAATATAATTAAGGTTTAATCAAAACCTAGACAAGGTATGGCATATTGAAACCGGTTCTCTTATACAAAGAGCAAACTGGGATTCATAGAATATTCCAGTTGGATTCAGTGGCGCAGAAGCCGCAAACATTCCTGAACCGGATGAGGCCTTTCCGCCTCTCGAGCCGAAATTAATTCAAGACCAAAAGAAAGGAATTCCACTCCCTATGATTGAGTAATCCAAACATTCATCGAGGTTACCCACTTTTATAAATGAAAATAAATTCGAGAAAACTTGATTCATAACCCCAAAAGGGCAAGTTATTGGTGAAAAGGTACGAAGGCGGCGTATAACAGATGTAAGGTATGCCAATAGGGTCTTGTAAAAGTGCGAGTGATTTATAATACGGATGATAAGACGGCTTCAGGCCGTGAATACTAAAGGCCTCTAATTTGTCAGGACTTCAAATATAAGGCTCACGTCATCGCGTTCATTATTTATTCAATCATCTCTTGTTTTATGATAAACGGGAACGTTGGTGACGTCTAAATGAGTTTTTCTTCTTTTTACGAACCAATTTAGAGATGTCTGTTCAAATGAAAGATCTTATAAGTTAGTTTTACGTTTTTATGTTTTATTCTGTTTATATATCTATGGTGAAACTTATCTAAATGTCTAACCCACACTACGCAAGATCTTTTAAAAGGAATTTTTATACTTTACAAGTAAGTCGTTCCGTAGACTTTTTCACAAAAACGGAATTCTTATGACATCGTTTTATGTATATGTCACATCCAGGGCGTTTCATTAGTAGCTCTTAGCGCCAAAATGTCCGGTTAGCCGTACCACAAGGCGACTGTGGTCGTGGCGAAAACGTCACTAATGACGTCATCGTTTTCGATCACACAACGCTCACAACGACCCATCATTCCTGCTTACCTTTACTAGAATGGGAAACAGGCGCGACAATATGTATAGGTCACTATATACATGACTTATAAGTAGGTATAAAAGAGCATACGAATACCTGACACTTTACAACACTACCGCGATTCTTCATTGTTGACGCCACCAGCAACTAGAATGTTGGTAAGCAGTTTGTTTACGTGATTTATTATAGTAGACTTTCATAGTGGTAGGAAGGTGGTGGTAAATGCAAGCCACAGTGCCTGCACGACCGCCGACTCCGGCGCAGCAAGCGTACACCCCACCACGCGCAGTAGCAAGAATTTCACTTGGACTTATCAATTCGTGTGTGAACTTTTCGTATCTCAGAAAAGAAGACAGTGTTGAACAGTGTAGTAAATCTTTCAAGGTTTACAAAACATACTCAGGCGCGGCTATCAAACACGCTGAAAGGTATGATTAAACTGGAATCGTTTATTTCTCATGACAATTTATTATATCAATTAATATTAAAAAGTAGAAAATAGCAATAAAAATAAGTTATAATTTTATTTATAGAATTATGTTTTTTATAATATAGTTTATCCATACATTTATAAATGCTTGATCTCACTGACTGATTGACTGACATATAAACTACTTGGGCTAAGACCGTGAAAATTTTGCATGCGGTTTTTTTCTAAAAGATTTTTGAATAATTATGTATTATAAGATAGTTTTCCAACACTTTTTAAGGTTTCAGATCTTTCTATATCACTAAAATAAAAATATACTGTAAATTTTGTTTTGTAATAAAGTATAACGGTTGCCATCATAAAAACTAATTGGCAAATCGGCACATGGCATACAGTTGAAAAATCTATTACTATCGGTACCTATTTAACCTCTTGCGTTACTTTGCATCACTGACTCCTCACCTCAATTGTGTAAGTAGGGGCCGTCAGCAGAGGCCATTATCTTGAGAGTGCCTAATGATTTCTTGGCAAGTATGGCAAGCGGCTTAATTCGCACCAAGTTGACAAGTACATTGAACTATATAAGTTGGGTGAAATGGGTACACTTGCACACACGCTTTTGCCAAGAGTTAAGTGCGAGTCGTTAACACTTATGGTTCTGCGTCCTATTTAAGTGGAACGAGTATCGATTGTTAACATGTCTTTGAAAGTTAAATGGGTTGTAAAGTTAGAATAGCTACAACAACTTTCAGAGTGATAAAGTGCCGTTCTTTATTCTAACTGAAAAATTGACCTGTTTTAAAGTCCCAAAATAAAAATGTACACCTCAATAAATTCACTCGGTCGCGTGAATTTCAAATTTGATCTCTTGGAAAGTACTCGTTGTCCGAAATATAAAACATGACAAATAGAACGAAGAAATAAACACCCTAAATACATTCACCTGCTTAATTACATTGTATATTAACTAATGGAAACAAAATTAACTGTATGACGTAAATACTTCTTTCATGCCTATGTAGGTATGCACTTGCACTCACATGCCAATATAATTTAGATTTAATAATATAATAATATCAGCCCATAAATGTCCAACGGCTGGGCTTGGACCTCCCATTGTAGAAGGAATATCGATTTAGAAGCATGATATTATAACAAATATTATTCGTGTTAGTTTAGTGCCTAGGGTGCCTGGTTTTCATATAAATGATGCGAGTTCGAATCCTAGCCGGCAACTATGTCTCGTGTGCGAGTTTTTGTAGCTAACTTGACGGAGAAGAAACAAGTCGCAAGGAAACTAGGACATCGAGATAGCAATGTCTAAAACCTACTACAGCCTTAATCTACATTACACAATCTTGGCGGATATATGGTCGTTGCTGGTAAATAAGTTTTGTGGGTAGTACGGTGGCCGGCATTTTACAACTCCTTCTCTGTGAAATTGTGTGCAGAACTGGCCCCTGGGAGCTCCATATATAATACGGCCGGCGTAACTTGACAAATGTGAACATAGGCTCTGCGAACTTTAGAGCATGTACACTCGTGTGATGAGTGGGCATACGACTCGTCAGTGAATACAATTGATCGCCCTTCATCCCTGTATTTGTTCATTGCTTTGTACTAATTGGTGTCTGTATTTTGTTCACGAGTTTACATGCGCTAAAGTTCGCAGAGCCTATGTTCACATTCGCCAAGATACGCCGGCCGTATTATACCACTCGTAAACTCGCCCTGGGCCTGAGTAGATGCATAAATGTATTCCCCCATTGACATAAAAGAGTTGTGTGCAGTTCACACACGGCAGAAGTGAAACTTCAGAAAAGTAGTTTGTGAAAGAATGCTATTAATATAGAGTATCAGGAATATTAGAATAACTATAAGGTTTTTTTATTATTATATTTATAATATTTTTTCCTAGCTTAAAAATTATGTTATATCTTAGTGCAAAATATTACATTTCATATATTATTTAAGATATATTATAACACATATTATTCAGATTCCATGTTTTCACTTGAACAAATGACACGGGAGGCTTATGCTAACTAAAGTAGGAAACAAATGCTCTAGTTTTAAATTAATTTATGAACTTCAAAACGTCAATATTTTCCAATTCAAACCTATTTTTATGATAACAGTGTTTAAATGACTAAATAACGAAAAACTTCAAAACATTTCCAACTCTATTTGTATGATCATGGTGAAAATTATATATAAATTCACGGCGTCACGATTTATAATTCCCATCGAAAGAATACACCAGCGTGGCTAAAAAAAGTTTCATTTCAAAAATATATAAGTATCGTCTTTTTGTCTAAAATTAGGATGGGCCCAGCTGTGAGACGTTTATGAGCTGATATTATTAATTATAAAATATGTAATGGTTTTAAACAAAATATTAACTCTATAAGAGGCTGTAATATTCTGGTGGAATACGTTAAAACAAAAACTCCTTAATGACTATTCGAAACGTGTAATTATACTTTGTTTGAAGATAAGCACCATAATAGCATTAAAACGCTCTTCGCTTTATTACAAACCTTGTGCATGACTCGTAAAGCGGTTACGCTAACAAAAGTACTTACGTACGTTTAAAAAGTATTTCATAATGGTTAAACACGCTAATGTACCTACTTTTCCTTAGGAATGATTTCGGCATCAGCCTAATTGTAATACACACGCATTGGCTGAAATGCATTATTTTGAACATAAATAAACGAGTTAATCATCAGGGAATCAAATACTATTGCATCGATAAGTTGCGTAAAGTAGTTTACTTGCAAACCGGTTTGAAATTGCCGCTCCATTTCGAACGATAACTATTTCAACGGACCATTTTTACGGCGAAACTGGACTATGTATGTAAAGATATTGGAAGTATCCTTATTATAATTATTATAAATAACAGTCAAGGTAATAAAGCACACTTAAAACTAGGATTCTATGCAGTTTTCACATTTGCTTCTTAAAAACAAGCTGGTTTTAAGCATACTCATTACTAGCAATGCACACATGGCACTAATAGCAAATGCTCAATAATGGAATTCTTTCGTTCTAGTAATGAGCATGTGTGTCAGTACCTTCAGTCAAAATTGGTTTGTCATTTAATCATAATGGCAATAGTTCAGTGGATGTAACTTTGGATGGTAGAATTGAAAGATAGAAGTAAATTTATAGGTATTTTAATTCAATGAAATGCAACATATTCAGACAATATGGGAGAAATTTCGTAAATAGAGGAATAAACATCGTGATTTTAAGTATAAGACTATTAAGTACAGGTTAGTCAACAAGTAAAAACGTGTTAACTCTTGTTAAAGCTCCTTAAAATACGATAGCTCATTCGATTCGTAATGACGTCTAAAAATATGGTGGGGGTGTATAAGGGCATAAAAAATTGCAATTCTTATTAACAAATTAAGATGAAAAAAACGGCATTTCCTTTTTTGTAATAATTCATTATTTATAACTATTATATATATATTTAAGAAATTTTGAAAAAATCCTTAAAGAGCAGGAAATTTTCGATGCAAATCTTGACTCCTGGAATTCTATATGTATTATTTATAATTTTAATTCAAAGCTGAAATAGGTCTCCGACCATGCACTTACAATATGCCGCTAAAGAAACTGTACCACATGATGTATTTTTTTATAGTAACAAACACTAAATTAAATTTATAGCATCATCTTAAACACTTGAAAGAAATTTTTAAGCCAACGTTTCGATAAGTTATACTATTGTTAATTAACCAATTTTATTCCAATCTCTGTTTTCTTAACTAACGACATAAAAGTTTAAATAATAAACCTATAAATTTTGGCTTCGTGGAGCCCTTTTTAATATACATATTTTAAAATAAATCAAGCGATAAAAGTTGATTAAAGCGTATTATTTGGTTTATAATAATTGAAGTTAAAAAAAGATAATGATATTATTTTATAATATTGTTAATATTTTTCCATAAAAGTTAAATAATTTCTATTTTCGTATGTAACAATGGCCTTAAGTAACACTAAAAACTTGTTATAAACAAATTCTAATCGCCGCTGAATTTTTTCAAGAGTTATTTTTTTTACAAAAGCAGCTATATATACATCAAAGTAATACCATAATAAAGTGGCCGTGTTCGAATCCCACTATACAGTGCTATTTCATAAATAATGTTTCTTTTTTATTTTTGACTAATCTAAAAAAGTTAAACTATAAGAATAAAATATTTTTTTGAGAGGTACGTTTTTTATTAGGCACTTGTCGGAAAATGAGAGTTCCCATGGGATACAAGGTAGAAATTTACGCATACGGAGCCACTGGGAATATACGTAAGTCCATGTTTCGAAGTTAACGGTCTTAGATCAAAGGGCCTTTGATCGCAAATTCCATTTCACTTATTTTGTTTTGTTCAATCATTCATGACTTAGAATATGTAAATGGGTATATAATCTGTGATATGTTGTAAGATCAAACGCATCTTCAGATGATTAAATAAAATTATCATAAAATGTAGTAGTCAATAATTTGGCGTTATTTAATTGAACCTTGAATTTTTCGAGTTTTCTATTCTATATCTATAGGTTGATATTCAGAGGGCAGAAAGCAGTTTTGGCGATTTTGAAGTGTTTGTTCCGACACCTTATGACTAAAATAAAAGAGCCTTAACAAAAACCGCTACGATTTTTCATGTCTTCGTCAGCGTCTCAGCAGTTAATACGTCGACTTATAGTCATCCAAAGGTTATTTTTTAATTTTATGTTATTATCCTTCATTGTTCTAGTTTATTTATTTAAGACACTAGTCCAAATACACTTAGCAAATCTTAAAAATCTGCGTTAGTAATTTGTAACAAATAGCGATTTTGTCCTCTGCAGGAGATCAGAGGACTATCGTGTTTACTGGTTATTATGTCATACCATGGTCAAATTAAAAATATTGCCATCGGCTTTATTTCGGTCACTCAAAGTGAATTTACTATTCAGTTTTTGAAGTGAAACTTCTTTAGAATCGTTGTCGTTTGAAAGTCGATGAAACGAAAAAGCGACACTATAAAGACAAACACATAAATCTATAGGACTAAGCCTGCAAGAGAATGAGATAGAATACATTATATTAATCATTTAAACACTGCTTATTTTTACTCGTAGAGTTGAAAATGTTTTAAAGATTTTCTTTAATACTTCAAATTTCGTGTTTTAAAGCTTAAATAACGATATAATATATGAAATGTAACTTAGAATCCGTTCACCCTTGTTACACTTTGTTTTACTTCTACTGCGTGTGAGTTGCACACACAATTGTTTAAAAAATGTATTATTCTATAAAATGTCTGAGCTACTCAAATTAATTATATGAATACAAATAGCATTGATGACTGTAATGACACAATTTAAAGTTTTATAATCCAGATGTAAGATAAATAAATCATCAATTTGATATAATGTAGTCGCAAATACACGGTCGGCATGTTACGTTTGACGGTTATGAACTTTCACTGTTTGTTAGTTCTCTGACAGAGATGTCATGTTACGTCACATCATTTTTATGTCCCTAACGAGGCGTATGAAGTTTTATTTGACAAAAGGCCCAGCAGACAATATCTTTGATTGGAGAGTTCAGTGATTTAGTAAACTTATTTTTAAGCCTCTCTCCAGAAATAAAACAATTTCTTCCTGTGGTTTTTTATTAGGTTTGATACCACTAAGAAATTAGGAACCTTCATGGTCACCCTCCGCATTTGATTGACTGTTTTTATGATTGCACGAGTTTAGAAAACAGGCAGACGGCCCACTTAATGGAACCGTTGTGTAGGAACAAAAAAAAAACACAAGTTCCGGCGGCCAAGCGGCTTACCGTAAGAATGACAAAACAACCCACAGGTGTTAGGGTATTTACCGTCTCCATGGCCACCATGCCTAGTCTAGAGGATGCCGCCAGAACAACCTTGAGTTGTGTTCCGGCATTAGTGGCAGGTTCTAATCTCCCTTTAGACAGTGGCAGCACGTTGACAGAACTTTGGTGTTACATAGGCGACGGTAACCACTTTCCATCAGGTGTGCCATCTGCCGGTCCGTTGAAGTCATGCAATAAAAAGCGGTTACCGTCGCCTATGGACATTAGTAACATCAAAGGTGTGTGCTGCCGCCATTGTGCTGCCGTTCTCTACAGGGAAATTGGGACCTGACCACCAATACCAGAACACAACTCAATGTTGTTATGGCGGCATATTCTAGACCAGGGAAAGTAGACAGTATCCAGACGGGCAAATAGCCAACCACCTAACTGTGGGTTGTCACCTCGTACGACAGCCGCCCGGCCGCAGGCAATTGTATTCTTTTACCGTTCCTGCACGGATAAAATTAATAAATAAAAAATATTAAGTAAAGTGCAGTGGTCTGTTGTTTGTGGGTATTCAAGTGAGCTTGTAAATGTTTTTTTTAAAACTTAATATTACATGACAGGACAGACCGAAATTGTATTTTTTGTCCGTTCTTACATGGATAAACAAAGAAGTTTGCTTGTGACTTCTGATTATCTCAGAAATTTACAACTATAACTTTTTACGTCCCACTATCGAATTTTATTTTACAATTTGCATTAGTTTGTACAAAGATTAATGCTGGTTTCTGTCTTAATATACATTCGTTTTATCTGACCATTGGTAAAAAAATTACTTTATTTTTATGGAGTTGTCAAATTTTAATTGGGTTAAAATAAGGCAAGTCGGCATTATAAAAATGTTCACTTTATATTCCAGGCACAAATTCAATAAAATTTACCGGAATCTTACAATTTTTTATGTAAAGAAAATGTATATTTTCAACGATAAATTAAATGTAATTTAATGTCTATAGTAATTACATTACCATAGACGCCCCTGGTGTTCCAAACGTCCAAACGCAGCGCGGCGGTGATTACTTACTGTCACGTAAGCCTCTCACTCTTTGCCGGTTTGAGAAAATAAGAAGTGAAAAATATTGTTCTTTAAATTAAATCACAGATACTTATATATACTGTATAGAGTCAACAGTCATAATATATACTAACGACTCTATCGTATACGCATTATTCAACGCAAAACATCCAGGGGTCTAGTGTTGTTTGATTTTATATTAGACTTTGAAATGCGGAGTTATAATTAACTCCTGCATTCTCAAAGCTTTCAAAAATGTTTATTGTTAAAAATTGTTAAATAAAACAACAATTTAGCGGTAGCGTGATTTATTATGTTTCCTTTTATTAAAATATTCAAAGGCATACATTTTCATAACATCATTTGTATCCACATCTAATCTGGTGCCGTTAAGATGATGTACTTACAAGTTTTATCATATCTGGGCACACAACAACCTCTTTCAGAAGAAGCCATAATCCAAGTCATCAGAAAACAAATCGTTAGGCAAATTGGTGTTCAGGGTACATGCGTAAGTCCAACGTGATCACAGAACACTAGTAAACGTGATAAGCGAAGTCTTTGGAGTCCAGGAATCAAACAAAGTTATCGAAAAATAATCAAAACACAAACAAAGTACATACGTTCACGAATGTAACTTGTATCAGTCGGAATGTCATTTTGGTTTTGACATAATTGACATCTTTGAAATAAGTTTTTGGTAAATCGACAATTCATCAAAAATCTATTAATTAAAGTTAAAAAGAGCTTTATAATTTGAAAAAGGTGAGGACTAGAATTTTACTTTAAATTAAATCTTTCAAGTCCTCTGAATACGATAGTAAGATTAAATAGCAATCATATGACTTTTTATCTTTATATATGGTTTATAAATCATTCTATTGAATGGTTCACATATGTATAGATAAGGTTGATAATATTTATGGCTCTATTTCCACACTAAGAAGAAAGTCCTTCAGTGAATTATTGATTCCATTTCTACGAATCGTTATTGAGTACCAATCATGAATCACTTCCCAGAATCTGTCGGTTTTTGGGTAATCAGAGATTAACACACTATTCAGCGTACTCCAAATATATTTTATTGAACAAAGTCTTATAAATATAGTTTTAGTGAGCAATATATACTATGTATAATAAAAAATATACATACTTCATTTTACTTTAAAATAATCAATAGTTGTATTTGAAAAAGCATTGAGATTATGTTAAAAATCTTAACCGTTTAATGAGCTTTTTCGAGATTCTATGTCCTATAATTTAGACGAGATTTCTGCTGAAGATAATTTTAAAATCTTTACGTTCACGAAGACTTGATACTGGCTAGCTACAAAAATCATTTACAGTCATTTTCAAGAAAATAATACTACTTAAACAATTATGATTCGTGAATAAGTCTATAAAAAAGTCTTTAAATGCATTGTTCGTATTATATTTTACATAAATTTCTATATTATTCCTAATGTCTTTTACTATCGTCTTAGCTATTAGGATGATTAATAATCCGTTGCTGATGGCACTCGAGCTGTGTAAATGTTGGACATTAATCTCACTAGCACACGAGCGTATTTGGAATTTAGTGGACAAGAGTAGATATTTAGTATCAAGTTCTTACAAAATTCCATTTCAGGCATAAAATATATGCTAAGCACATTTTACTGTAGTATACCTATGAATATTTCGTTAATAAGCAAAGTAAAAATGTATGTAATATGAGATACTGTTATCTTTTCTAAACGGTTGGACCGATTTTGATGACATTCTTTATGTGTATGTGTTTTATGTGGGTTCCGGAATGGTTTAGATTCTCAATTGGACCCGATAGGTGGCGTTGCACTCGGGTTTCAAATATTGTTTTTTTAGGACAGGAAAGCGTCCTGAAACGAAATAATTTAGATTAAGTGGTTTCTAATCAAAATTTACGGATAACTAGAGAGTTATCTATAAGTTTTATTAGAAACCACATACTAAAGTCTTGCTCTAAACTTGACTTTTTGATACAGCTCTTTATCTGAAAAAAGGGAAAGTAGAGTGAAAATTATACTTTACAAAATTAGTTAGAGTAGTTCTTATGTTAAATTAGGAAAATAGTGGACTTTTTCACCTCTACGAAACCCCAAATTAAAGGGAAACTACCACGTACGGCGTAACTGTTTTCAATAAAAACTTGGTGTTAAACAAGAATTCCTCAAACGGACGTTTCATTTGGGTGTTTTGAGGTTTCAGAAGATAGCAAAATAAAACCCGAGCCCGTGCTTAATGAAACTGTGGGCTCAGCTAGTCTGTAATATGGTCAAATCAGAATTCCATCTGGCTGAAAGGGTTCTAAAATTATGAGGCTTGGAAGCTTTCCGCTTTAATTAAAACAGAAATGCGTCTTTGAATCATTAACGAAGTCTTTATACACCGGAGTGAAACTAAAACTTAATTAATTTGGGTTAATTACTATCTGTAAGTTAAATTATAGAATTATTAGGATATGACCATGATTTTGTCCACAAAGTATCGCAGCATTTAGAAAAATATATAAGTTATCGTTTTAGTGAAAACTGGGCACAAATAAGCCAATTTTATTATACACTCGAAGAACTAAAAATTTCCCACTTAATAAATCCCTCTAGATTCCCGGGATAAAAAATGTCACACATTATCACACAGTTTGAATTCGATATTTTTTATCTGGTCACTTTGAATCTTTCCCAGAAAATTTTAAATAAAATAAAATAAACTATGTAGTCAAAATAGAGCTTGAGGCCAGGATTTAATTGTATGTAATGTTACGAATTTGTAGTATTTAAATTCTAAAATGCCGTTGGATTTATCATAAAGTTTATTAGAAGTACACACACGTAATTCACAGTTATTACAAGTATAGCAGAATACAACAAAACCAAACCGTAGGGCAGAAAATCATTGTCACTTAATTCGCGCAAAGCACGTCGTTTTAAGATACTCGCTTCGAAAATGCACTAGTTAACGCCTTGTTTACAGTGAGAACATGACTAGCGCATTTCCTGACTGACTTATCCTAAGCCGTTGTAATTAGAAATGCCTTCCTAACAAAATACCGCACACTGGTTTTTGAAATCGTTAAATTGTGAGCGTAATGGCTTCCAAGAAGTCACATGAAATATCAACAAAGGACAGAAGGGTTTATTACAAACAAGCCCGCACAGTCAAGATCACTCAAACTCAAACGAGTAATAACACACCTGCAAAGGATTAGTATCGGTTTTCAACAACATAAATATTTATTTACTATTTTGCATCTGTTTTTTTTAATGATTCATATCTGTATAAATACTTTAACACTAACTTAGATTCGGTAGTTTATGTTTATTTATTTACTTCTAAATTGATGGTCCTGAAATTGGTTATATAATATATATACTTAGCCCATAGCCTAGTAGCATACCATAGCCTAGTAAGTGGTTCACATGAATTCCTATAGCAGAGTAAAATGAAACAACACAATAAATGACAGACCATACAACGACAGATTACAACATAACCTTGAGTTGTGTTCCGGCCGGCATTAGTGGCCAAGTTTCTCCCATTAAGAAAATGACAGCACCTTTGGTGTTACCAATGTCCAAAGGCGATGGTAACCGTTTTTTTTATCAGGCATGCCGTCTGCCTGTCTACTGAACTCATACAATAAAAATCTATTTACTTTAGCGCAATTAATCGGCTAATGCGCAGCAAGACAAATAATACATAGAAAAGTATTCTTTATTTTTTATAGATTTTGAAATTGCATAGCTGATATCTTTGATGATAGTGTTGCCCAACGGATTATTTTAAACGCAAAAATGAGATCGTTTCTCAGGATATGCGTATGAAATTGAGGCATCCTCGCTTTTGTGTATTTATACAACTTTACAGAACCCGAAAAACCTTATGCCATTTCTTTGATATCATAGTTACATGGAGTAACGGAGCCCAAAGCAATAAAGCCCTTTGTCTGTAATGTTGGTATTATATTATGAACGTAAATTGAAATCTCCAGTTACCGTTGCACTATCAGCTTACCTATTACTGTAATAAATGTAATTGAAATATATACATTGTGTAAATATATCATTTCATCCTGAAAAAGGAAAGTTATTAAACAAGAAAGTCAACAATGCTGGTGAAATTTAGTAATACAAAATGTAAGTAAATTCTTGTTACTGTTCCCAAACGTACGAGATACTATTGTTTCATGAAAAATTCATTTATTGTCCACAATGCACAGTCTTTCATTTCAGAAATGTTTTCATAAAACTTCTGTGAACTGACTCTCTAATGACACTGTCGGTGTGAATATTTAATGTTGCAAGAAATGAGTTATAACATCATACCTACTTTGTTTATTTATATTTTTATGATGATTTGGCTTTTCGTAAATAAAATAAAACAAGACTTGAGACAAAGGAAAGGAATGATGATTGAAATATGGGTCATATTACTGCATACAGTAATTTCTATTTGGAACATCCTTAGAACTTGAAGCGTTTTGAATTTTACACTGGTAAAATATTATCAGTGTTATTAGTATTATTGTCATAAATAATTTAAATATGGTTAATATCTTCGATAATGTACTTTTAATTAATTGAATAAAATGAGGCGTATATTCACGGGCATTCGAGAATATTAAATTATTATGTTCTGCACAGACTACAAGGCTCAAGTGGATACTACTTTAGAAGATGCGCCATAATTTGGATAATTGACCTTCACCCAGAAATTTTGTTATTCATTTATATGCTCTATATCTACACATTTTAAGAAGTATTTACTGATGTAAATATAAAACACATAAAAACATACATAAAAAAACTTAAAAATAAGTCTAATTTCTGAATTCACACCTAGCAAAAGTATTTATAATAAATGATTCTCTTATGTGAAATCTATGTTAAACAGATGGTATTCATAGTAAATGAGGACTTGTTTAGGGTCTAGCTAATGTAATTCGAGGTTTCCGCTAATTACTTTAGTTTCGGTAGAATAGCCTTTACTATTTCTACATTATGGCTTAACTAGTAATATTTACCAAAACATTGTGTCCGTATCTAGCTACTAATCCAATTAGTATTACGAGTTATTATATCACAAGCCTATGTATAATATAGTCCCTGGGCAAATACCGTAATAAAATTATTGAAGCGACGAACTTTAATACGACTGTATTATCTGGGGATTAAATGTATAGGGTCTAACTACTGTAAACAATCCAGTGAGTTACGCCTTCATATTAAATATAAAATAGTTAATTCAAATTACCTGGATTAAGGCCAAATTCGCAAGGTTTATACCTAAAATAATATTACGGTCTGATGCTGCGTATATTATTATTAAAAGTAATAAATTAAAATTAAATTATTTTGTTCTGGTGTGTTTTTAATATAAATTCAAGAAGCTTTAAACTTCCACTTACATTAAAGTATATATCATTATAATAATGAATCATTCATCCCACTTTGAGAAGGTAATACAATTAATTTACTTTACAGGGTTTTACAACAAGTATTGTTTCAAGTTTTAAAAAACGAAGAGTTCTCAAATCGTCTGTTTCTTCTATTTTTTTACTTAACATAAGTTTCAATATTTTACTATCCACTCTTTTCACTTACCATTGGTAGAAAATGCACATGACCTATATGAATTTCATGTCAAACTATAACGTGTAGATATAAATTAATAGATAGTAAAATATGAGCTACAGAATAATATAACTAACCAGAAGACTAAAATTAACTACTTCTTTTGGTGAAGTTCACTACGATGAAGTCCGTTTCACGAATCAACAAAATGTCATCTTCGTAATGTCGGCGACTGTACTTTAATGTTGGTGGTAAATCTTAATAATAACGAAAGTGATTTCATTCCATTGTCTCTGCCTATCCCTATTTGACATAGGCATGAATTATCATGCCTATTTTATATAGGTACAATTATTATATGTACCTATATAAAAATCGAAGCAAATAAAAGATAATTTTAACGTCTTATACCTTTATAGGTCCTATCTTTTTGTTTATTATAGTACTAGCTGACTCTGCAAACTTCGTACCGCCTCAGAATCAATAAATAAACAACGTTGATTTCTAAACGACGGGACAAACATAAAACGTGTGACATTTAATACAAAATAATAATAAAAACTACACTTTTAAATTTAATTTGATTTCTGAACGACGGAACGGACATCAAATATTTGACAGGTAGGAAGAGTTTCTAAGATAAAGCGAAAATGTTGTTTTTGTTATATTCCAAGCATTTTTTCATAATTATTAACCTTTTGAACCTTCCCTGGACATCCACAAATAATTCAAAACCAAAATTAGCCATATCCGTCCAGCCGTTCTCGAGTTTTAGCGAGATTAATGAACAGCAATTGATTTTTATATATTTACTAGTAGTTTATGACAACTTTTTCTGGTCGCTTCGGTTGGTAAGACTTTTTTGGGCAACGTTTTGTACATTTGTGCAATACTTAGGAGTATAAAATTGCGTAATTTCACGACCTGGCCTTTAACCCGAAGACCTCAGTAAGTAAGTACTCAATATGTATTCAACTTGTTCCGCAAGACTAGTCAGAAGGGAAATTTCTTTCTATTTAGTATTTGTTAAATGTAGATTGAGAAATACCTAAAGTTTATATTAAAAATTTTGAAACTTAACAAAATATACGAGATATACCTAAATTTATCTGTTGACTCTTTTACCTCAACTATTCCGCAATACTTGAAGGCGAAACTCTTCGAGCAATGCTTGCTACCTGTCAAGACGTATGGTGCCGAGAAGTGGACACTTATGGATAAAATCAGAAATGAGGATATCCGTAAGAGAACCAAGGTTACCGATATAGCTCGTAAAATTCGCAAGCTGAAGTCGCAGTGTCTCGTCCAGGACCAATGACCGATGGAGCAAGAACAGAGTCCTAGAGGGGAGATCGCGTCTTGGCAAACGCAGTAGAGGGTGCCTCCGGTCCAATGGACCAATGATCTGCGTCTGCGCAAGGTCACCGGTAGGGGCTGAATGAGACAGTGGAGGACCGGGATAGGCAGCATAAACGTAGGGAGGCCTACATTCAGTAACGGACAACAGTTGACTGACGACGACGAGCCTGAAATTCCGCGACTTTTAATAAAAACTGACAAAAAATTGTAAGGATATCCCATTACCAATAAATTGGTAACGGATATTTTTTTTTTTTTTTTTTTTTTTTTTTTTTTTATTATTATAAATTGGTATACTGAGATCGTTCTGAGGTCTATTCGCCCTGACAATGATCCTGAGTGGTGTGACGGAGAATATCATAACATGGCATTGCGATCTGTTCTCACTGCGAGTTTTGTAAAGCATAATTGGATATATACGGCTGTTTCGCTTAGACAACGCGAATAACAGTGGATAGCTCGATACATATTACCTTACAAATCCTTGATTGAGACGGCGACCGGGTGATGCCTTGTATTCCCACAAGCTTTTAGTTTTTCATTTTGATGGAACATCGCAATGGTTAATTTAGTAAATCGAACATACTCTTCTCCTTCTTTCACCTTCTCTCGATTATTTAGGGTATATTGGGTATTTTATTGGAACTCCTTTGTAATGATTTGCGCCCTCTATCAGACCAAAAATTATCATGTCATCCTTCACACAATTCATCCATCTCTTATTTGGTCTACCTTTATTATGACATGACTTTCATCCCTCCTCATTACATTACCATATCACCCAAGTGTTCATCATTTCACTTTTTGCAGTCACGAGTGCAATTTCCAAAGATCCTTTATGTATAATTTCTCATCTTATGCATTTTTGTAAAACAACAGATCTACGTCAACAGTCTCATCTCAGGTGAGTGAAGACGTTTTTGATCTATCACTTTAGTGACCCAATATTCGGACTCGTCGTCGTCGAACATAGACTAGGAAGTCTAAAAACTGTCTATTTTCAAACGATAACCCTATCGTTACGGGTAACCATAACGGACCGTAAGAAGTTACAATGTTCCATCTCCATCACATTGTGTACCCTAACAAACGATACCATTACAAAAGCCATTTTCATTCTTATGAATGTTGTATGTCCCCGAGGGCCGTAATCTGCAGCCGTGCGTTGACGGTGTCGTTCGCTCCTAACTATTACCAGTTTATGAAAGGATGTAATACCAGAATATTATTTGTTTAAGATAAATACACATAGTAATATTTTTTTCTGCTTACGCTAGGGAATGTCTTTCCTTGCGTCACACACTTGCCCGGAATCCTGAGGAAGGTCAAATGCAGCGGTTAGTGCCGCCTGCATCGAGTAGGTGTGGGACTCTCGTACCTGACGGCACCGATATCTCTTCCTATGAAGGAAGAGGACTTACGATCTACCTATTAAACCTACCTGCTTCTCGTCAAGAGAAAACGTCTGATCCGAACGACAGAACGATACATGCTGAAACACCCGTGCTCGGCAATTATCTGTGACATCCTATAGGTTAGAGTCCCGTGTTTCCGCGAAACCGGTCTGGATAGGTGGGAGATGAGCTTCCACCGACTCCACTTCAACTTCTGGGGACTCCAAATGTCCCACAAGTTTTGATCATGGCTTCGGTTTCCTGGACTTTTCACCCGCACCTCCTGTCGGAAGCGTTACTGCCACAAGCACCTGCGCCTGGAGTTCTCAAGGCGGATCATCCACAAGCAGTATCCCCGCCGTCCACGACACCCGGTGCACCCGGATGGACTCACCGCCAGGACCCTCTCACTTAACCTCAGAGGGGTCCTATTGTGGGTTTGGAATATACATAACAACACTTAGGCTGGTGTGCAACGACATTTAACCAATGACTTACAAAATAATCGCTAAAATAGATGGCTAACAGTGATTATTTTATTTTAACCACCGGTTAAATGTCGGTGCACACCAGCTTAATACAAATGCTATTAACTAAGTCTGAGTAGATTTAAAGTCCATATTCCAGAAAGACATTCAATAAAATTAAACTTATATAAGAAGTAAAATAATACACTTTGCAATCGGGGTAGTGCATTTCAAATTAGGCTCACGTTTGAAGTTGGAAACTGGATCTAGCTGTGTTGTTCACCAAGGAGTCTCTTAATAATAAATCAACATGTCCCGTTAAGTCAGAAGTTAATGAAGCTGATCGCTAATCTATACATTATAGAGCCCCATTTAGTAGGTATTCATTAATTGTTGCTAAAGTATAATTTGTAAAACTGTAATGTCGAGCGGGTGATTGATGTCTTGTGCTTTCGAAAATATTTTTTAAATTGGGCGAGTCCTATTAAGCAACGATTGCACACGGGTAACGCTCTAGAACTCTAGAATACGGATCTTAATAAGTAAAAAACTGATGTGCCAATTTCATAATATATTAATTACCTAGCTTTATCGGTGTCCTTATGAATTTTACGTAATACGTACAAAACATTATAATGAATCATTTATTATGTATTTATATCGCTATTTTGCGTAATTAGAAAGTATCTTTTATTACGAACACAAAGTAAAAACGTTTTCGACTTCTTGTAAAAGGTTTCTATGACGAATTATGTTTATTAAACCTAATTTATAATTCAGTATTTTACATCATTTCGTAATTATACTTTAAAAAACGTTTCATTAGTAAAAGATCGCAAGAAAATATCTTGAAAGAAAATATGCTGATTAAATTGGTTTGTACAAAAAAAATCAAGCATTTCACACAATACGTACAAAATTTTGCAATGATACATCAATTTAAAGCTGTACAAACAATGAAAAATGCCCAATCATAGTAACTTTCTCTTTTAGAAATTATATTATGTGTTGTGACAGCTAATCAATTTAAAGTTAGCTAAGCTAAATTCGGGCTTACAATTTCTTTGACTTTGATTGAAATAATAGTTAAATTTAATTTGTGAAGCAGTAAAAGTCTAAAGAAAAAGATATAGTAAATTTAGTCATTTTTATAATAAAACAATATTTATTCCGTTGTAATATCAATCCCGAATACTTGACGTCAATCATTAGTAAGTAATATTGAAAATAAAACTATAAGCTTATTAAAGACTATATACCACATCGCAGGTAGTGGGAAGCGAGCGCAGAACGCTACCCGCCTTCCTGCCTGATTGGCACGCTAATGCGCTGCACAAAATAAACTCTTTTGCAAAAAAGGGAGGATTTGATTTTTCTGCATTATTAGTAATAATTTAGTTCGAAAGAGATTTTAATAGTCAAACTATGTTACTGGCACTTAGTAAAGAGTCTGGGTATGAAAAAAGTTAATGCCAAATTCGTAACTTTTGTTTCAAAAAATAATAGGTACTCGTAATCTCCTAATCAGTTTGTGACTTAATTTTCGCGGTTTGCGGTTAAAAGATTGTCAGGCAACTAAAACTAACTTCTCGTTATTTTTAGTAGAATAAGGACTTCGTCCACGCTTGACTTACAATCCCCGCGTGATTCCCAGGACACAGAGTATCGCAGCATTAAAAATAATGTAAGCTATCATTTTAGTGGAAACTGTAGGAATAAGCAAATTGTTATACTTGCAACCGCTCCCGGGAAAAAGCAGCACAGAGTTTAAAACTAAGAATTAGCTGTCGATCAGCGAAATCCGCAACGAAATCGGCAAACGTAAAAAAATCCATTGTGTTCTCCATCGTTTATATAGCCAGTTAATTTTTTTAAATGGCTACATCAATGTACAGACACGGCATTTCTAAAATAATGTTGTAATATTAAAGATAAGAATATAGCTTCTTGTGAGATCGTTGTACTGTTTGTTGTAACAATTCGCCAATCCTTTTAAGTACCTATATATATTCCGAAGCAGATGGGCATCGCAATCGACTCCACATTTGAAATTCCATTAAATCTATGTACACCTACACAATAGAGCATTCGAAATATCTTTTATGTGTTAAAACTTTCTCGTGGATGTCATTTCCGTTATTTAAGCTGTGACATAATTTGATTAAAAAGTTATTAGGGTTTTATACCATTATTTAAAGATTCAAAACCTATGAGTCATAGAGAAATTTGCCAATCACTGTTATTACTTATTACAATATAAATGTGAAAGCGAGTCTGTTAACATCTCTTACAATGAAGAATGACTCATAATGTAATATTTTATGAATTGTAAAATGAAATATATTTCCAAATTAAATGAACATCTAAATATCATGGAATGAATACTAGTTTCTCCTGAAAAAAAAATACGAACATGCAACTAGCCCCTTAACAAATCTGAAAATTGTAATGCAGCCATAATATGTGATTAGTCGTGGTGTTTTAGTAGCTAAAGCAACTAGGTTTCATTCTAATGACGTGGATTCGAATATAGACCGAGAAGCAAGTACCACTTAGGGAGATGGGCCTAATATTCATATCAGTACTGTTGGAAAATCACCCTGTTTAAAGAAAACCAAATTTTAATAAACAAATCGTATCCTACTCCTACCATAATATTATAAATTAATATTAGTAACAATGGATGTATGCTTATAACCCTTGCACGCGAAAACTACGGTATGGATTTTGATGAAACATAACAATAATATAGCTTACACCAGAGAGCACATTGAACATTGGCTATAATATATAAAGATATAGTGTTAATTATCCAAAATATAATGATTTTCCCCCACCAAGCGGGTGAAACCGCGGGGCGCAGCTAGTAATTTAATATATAATAAATTATTTGTTTTTTTATTATAATAAATATGTATAATAAAAATACGAATCATACAAATGAATTATATAATTCTGCGAAATTGCAGAATCTGTTCCTACTTTAATATTATAAAACATGAGTAGCAAATTTTGCTTCTACGCGTATACACTAGCACATATTACGGGTAATTTATATAATGAGTTATGTATTCGGTTCTCGTGCAGCAATATAACAAGAAAGTGCATACACTCGTACTGCTAAGTTAGCTTATAGTAATCTCGGATATATACTTTTGGCACTACAGGATATGCCGTCAATCCTTTGGTGTTCTATCCTTCGGCCACTAAGCCAGCGAACCTTTATTTACTTCTGCCCTTAGCTGTGGTGTGGTGATAGTGACTCATAACGTGTTTACTTTCATCTATCCTTTATATCCAAGAATATTCGGAAGTACGTTCCCAGAGGTACTCTTGCGGAGTAATTGACATTGATATCACAATAACTCCAGAAACAATGTTCATATAAAAGAGCGGACGTTTAAATATCATATCATCAGCATCATAACTTTAAAATGATATGATAGAAAAAATTGTAATACAATACTCTTTATTGTACATCAACATTACATAGAAAAATACGAAACACAAAAAACTTACTAGAAGGTAGTACAATGGGCGGCCTTATTACTAAAGGCAATCTCTTTCAGGCAGTATTTGAATGGACAAGATCTTATTATATAGATAGAGTTGGCGTGCCGTAGATAATTATAATACATATATTATACATATTTATAAAAATATACACGTACATAATCATACGAAACAACAATATCTAATTATTCTTTAACTTATAAATTATGCGATATTTGACTATAAAATCTGTCTTCGGAGGTTGTATATTGATAAAAAGTTTCTTTTTTAATTTGACTAAACTACTGTAAACAGCCTTGCAGAGATTTGGGTAATAAAGTACCAAATATACCTAATATTAACTATTTGGGCAGAGTTTCCCCTTTACTACACAGTAAGCAATGAACCTCGTCTACACGCCTCACCGCCTTTTTATACGAAAATACTACGAAACTACCCTACAAAATAATAATATTACAACATTACTATAAACATCAATTATATCATAGTGTTGCCAGGATCATATTATTATCTATGACGATTGTCTATATGATATTAATATACTCTATGACTGCTGTGATGGACATCGCGTAACACTACTCTATTTACTGTTGCTTTCCTGGTAACGGATATAACCATATCTGGTTATGTAACCGGAATTATCATTTTTTTAATAATTAAACGATATGCACGAACAGTTTAGACATACTCTTACATACATAACATCGCTTTTCGCGTCTGTTTGCATATCCGCAAATGTCTCCTAAACCAGGCAAAGGATATTTAGGCTATTTTCACCATCGGTTGACAATTTTTCACGGCAAAGTCGCGGATAACTCGGGTCACAATATAAAATTATACATTAAAACTTTCTATAGGACGTCGCTTTTGTAATAAGGGCTATACACGTGCGTAAGTACGCCGACAGTTACTTACGGTGACCTTTTTGGCCAGCCTGTCATTGTAAGGCGCAAACTTTCAAAAGCGAGGAAAGCCGTTATAAGTATATGTATACTTGCTCACACGTTTATCACCTGGTTTATTACCTCGACGTGTCCCAAGCGATTGTAATTTGTAGCTTGACATAACCCCTTTCTTCTCTCGCACACCCCATACCTAAGAATATTCGGTCTAGACTTGTCTATCTATTATGTGTAACCATAAAAGAAGAATCTTAGGAATGCCTTTTAATGCTTCCGCTTTGTCCTGCATGTCATTGGTAACCTTACACAAACTTAGCATATAAAGTACAAATGATTTGAATGAAAATATTTGTAATATGGTGCGAACGAATTCTCGGGTAACGCTATCTTTATTGCATTCATAGACATACTGTAACCGATAAATTGTCATAATAACTGTGATCACCATAATACTAATAACATACAATACATCCTTATTATCTCGACATCATTTGTGATAGTAATGCTTCGTTATTCTCCGCCATTACATAACCGTTAAGACATGAATTTCTGACACTTGTGACGTCACAACGCTGGCCCCGTTTTAATTATTTAATTTAATCTAGTGCGAAAGTAGGTATACGAGTCAAGTTCGTAACGAAATTTCATTTGAATTGTTAAATACAAAGAATTTTAAAAGTGTATCGGTACCAAATTTTGAGCCAAAATTTTTCCTTAAATAATTATGCCTAATTCTTATAATATAATGGAAAATTTAATATTTATGTATACGTATTGTATTTAATTTATAATGTAGTTTATGTATGTGTATTTAATTTATAAATTATGTAGTTTAAGTATGTAAATATAGTTTATTTATGATATTTAATGATTGCACCACCTACATCGCCAGATTACATAAATTATTCCTTAATTAGGTTGTCTGGAAGAGATTTCTTTCATCGATAAGGCAGCCTTTTGTTTCTACCATGACAATATTGTAATTGTGTATTTTAAAATTGTATATTTGGCGAGCAATAAAGTGTTATCTATCTTTTATTTAAAGTGTTGATGTAGAATTGTTTAAGAAGTTCACACTTAAGTAAATTAAATATACTTCTGTAATCTATGTACATATCTTCGCAATGTGTTATACGAGTATCTACCTTTATGTCAAAAATATGTTAGCGTTAGTGACTGTCGTCTAATGCGTCTTGTTTATAGCCTTAAAAATAATGCCGTTAATGAATGATTAGCTAAATTATCTGTGATAATGTTCAACGTCGCTAACAATTCATAAGAAATGCGCAAGTCCAACGCTACATGTGCGTTAAAAATCACTTATATTTTCCCTGATGTAGCAAAAGGCATACAATTACCTATGGGAATAAAACTTGACAACAATCTTTCCTACTACATGCCGTGACATAATGGTATAGTAAAATTCAGTATACATAGATGTGTATTTAGGTTTTTTAATAATGTACTAGGTTTAAATTAAAAAGAATCTTGAATGAATAACTTCAACTTCCCCTTATACTTTTGCGCTGTTAATCAAGGGACTGAGATTGCTTCTTTGTTTTCACTCTCGCTGTTTATATAAATTATCGTTTTCATTGTCCCTGTTGCTTAATTCATATTGATATGTTTTTATTTTATATTTTATTGATTTTATAAAAATACTTCAATTAATAAAAAGTTCATAAAAATGTCAGTCTCCTATATTCTCGAAAAAAAAAGTGAGAGTTCCAGATTTTGTTAATAATAATAATTTGGTGAGTCACCGTCTGCCCATTTTCCACGTTCCGCGCAGTGAGAATCGCAACTTCTGTACATTATCTGCCGTCTAACAGTCAATTAATATGCAAATAAGTTGTTCGATGTGGCTACATTATTAGCGAACTTCTCATTTAGCAAAAATCCACTGCAGAGTATGTTTTAGACAATATGTTTATCGTTTTTTTATTTTTTCACCTATGATACTTGCAAAGTGTACTCGAACAAATAGTGGTCACCTATATTTACATCAAATTGGTCAAGGGCCCTACATGTTGGCACGCAAACCTCCGAAAATCCGCGTCAATCAGTCCATTTAATGGCCCGTGGTGTCTAGGACAAAAATTTGATTATAACACCAATCCGTAAAATGTCCCACTACTAAGCTCGGGTCTTACCAAGTTAGAAGAAAACACATCTGCCAAAACGGACTGGCCGATTTCAAACATTGTTATCTCGATGTCCAGATATCTTCACTATGTTTTCTTCGCGGCTAGCATATGGTCATTGTAACAATATACACATTACATCAGAAAAGCTACGTAAGGTATCTTTTTATATACATCTTATCATTCATATTTCCCACTTGCTATGTTTTGGTACCTATTTTTAAATCGCCTGTCCACCTCTCTACCATTCTTCGGGGCCTAAATTAAGACTGTTTTCAAAATCTTTGCTTTAATCGTGTCTCTATTTCTGCTACTTCGGAGGTGACGAAACTATCCAACACTTGTTATTAGAGTGCCCAGTGTATACGAGTGCGACCTCGAGACCGTCACAAAAACCAAGATCACAGAAGTTACTTTTTCGATTTGATGTTAGGTAGGAACCCGAGGCCGCACCTGAAGCGGCTTTACTTGGGGCTGACAAAGAAGGTGATGGAAAGTTTTATCGCCTTCAACGTCATAATGTAAAAGGCAGTTTGTATATGTATGTATTATACGTATGGTGTAATAAAGAAGGTCTGACTTGGAAAAGAACACCTACCTTATTATTAAAAGAGCTGTTTAAAGACCCTGTCTATGTTAGGGGTGCAGCCAGGTCTGAAGGGCCTTTAACTAAAAAAAACATCTCTCTATTTAGTTCTATTTATAGATTTTATAGAACTAATGCTTATTTGAGCTACTTACTTTTTATTTGATCTTTCACCAAAATGATGCTATTTAGTCATATGAAGAATGCCATGATGTGGTGACACCAAGGCATTTACACCAACTGTATTACGATTTATAATGACCTTTTATTGTAATTAATGTGAACATAGCCTGTTTGAAAGAACCGTAACGTTACGAATGTGAATCCGATGAAATACAAATCCTATTGAAGCAAGAAGTCGGAATTGAATTACCCACTTATTCCGTTATTTCTGAGAGTAGCTTCGGTTTTACGTTACCGCTGTCGTAAAAGTAAATTACACAGATATATTTTACGGGTCAGGTTCAAGGAAATAATTCCCCAGCTCTAATTAGGGGTGGTAATGAAATTTTCCTGCCAAAATATGTCTAGAAAATTTGATCAAAGGGGATCAAGAAAACTTGTTTCTAAAACACTTTTGGCCCAAAGTATTAATAAACGCAAAAAGTTTTATAAGACCATCTTAGTAGATAAATTACAAGATTTAAATTAAGATAGATCTGTGGGGTAAACTCGCTTTGTATATTCCTAATGACATTCAAGTATAATAGGAATAGTTCAAGACCCCAGTCACCCCAAATTTACGTGATTTTAGGAAAGATGAAATTTTTAGGATCGGCAGTTTAACATGAACTTAGAAAGACATGGATGCTGTGCATGTGCATCGAAGCTTTTCAATCTTACCCGCCGTCTCCCTTCCATCATCGGACAACCAGATGCACTGGCTTGCGGCACCGCTATATGGTGGACATACCTCCTCTTCGAATAAAGCGCTTTGAGTCCACCTTCATTATACGCACCGCAAAGGAGTGGAACACACTGCCGGAGTCTGTTTTTCCCGAAACCTACAATCTGGGTGTCTTCAAGTCTCGTGTGAATAGGTACCTTCTAGGTAAGCATGCTTGATCTTAGACCATATCTCCACTCAAATTGAGCGAGATAATAGTCATACGCGAACCTATACATGATAAATAAATACTCGCTAAACTAAAAGTGGGGCCGTTTTTCAGGTAGTAGGTGTCAGAGGTGGAAAAAAACTCGCCTATGACTATTTACAACACCAAAGATGCTACCAATGTGATGCCGCTCTTTAAAAGGAGACTACCTTTCATCCGTGCAGGAACGGAGAAAGAATACAATTTCCTGCGGCCCGGCGGCCTGTCGTAAGAGCCGACAAAACAAAACATTTGCATTTGCCCGACTGGATGGCTACCACCCCTGGTCTAGAGTATGTCGCCATAACAACCTTGTGTTGTGTTCCGGCATTAGTGACCAGGTTCCAGGCTCCCTAAAGAGAGCAGCAGCGCATTTGTAGCACCTTTGGTGTTGCAAATGTCCATAGGCGATGGTAACCGCTGTCCATCAAGTGGGCCGTTTGCCTGTCTGCTGATCTTCTGCAATAAAAAAAAAAACCTGGTCACTAATACCGGAACATAGCTCCTATTTGTTATGGCGGTAGCCATCCAGGCGGGTTAATTCCCCACCACCTTGCTGTGTTGTCGACTCTGACGTCAAGCCGCCTGGCCACAGGAAATTGTATTCTTTCACCATCTGCATTCCGCCATAATTGTAATAGCTGACACGGGGTCTAATCCATTGTCATGGCCCGTGACCTGAAACAAAAATGTATTTTTGTAAGTCTAAAGTAAAATATTGTATATCAGGGTTCGTTTACTCTGCCCATTCTAGATGAACAAACAATTCATTGTTATACGGACATACGGCAAGAGGTTACGGGCTATTGATTTTTTCATTCAACGAATACACGCGTGTTTTATTAATAAAAGGGATTTGTCAGAATTGAATTTTAGACTAATCTATTCTATTTGTTGTTTCAAACAACACAATGGCGACGATTGAAATTATGATTAAAAGTTGCATAAGTTCAAACAACGCTTAAACATTAATGTTTATAAATGACAACTTTAGAATGCAATGGAACTATGTGATTAGAAGATGAAACAACAACTTGAGATTTAATTTAAATAAGAAGTATAATTTTTGCTACACGTGTTGCTGGGGAGTTTCTTGCAGCCTCTTCTCCTAAATAGCAATAACACGTTGCGAAGAGGTATACATAGAAAAGGAAGTAAATTTTAATTTTAACTTATACACATGACCTTCAAAAAGTGTTCTGCAGCGGAATTTATTTTGCATAAAAACTCTTGAATTTTGATGTATTTATGTGGTACAGGGAATTCCAGATTTATTTTAAATTTTGATACAAAGTGTTAAGGAATTAAAGAACTTATTTGTCTCCATTAATTTAAGCTAAACAAGTACAATATGCAATATTGCTCAATTTAACATTATGCGACAATCATCCGCGTACTAGTTTTAAACTGTGGTTAGATAGAAATTTGTTTCGAACTAACTTCAAAATAATTAGTAAGTAGGTAGACAAAAAATGATTTGGTACATTACCTATTAGACAGTATATGTAAAAATTACAGAGACAACAACATTAATTTATAAATAAAAATAAATATACATACGTGTGTTATTTACATTGTACATATATACATCTATTTTCTGCAATATTGATATATACATAATAACTATATTAAAATACGATAAATAAATAAATTCAAATTTTGTTTAAAGTAATAGATATTGAAGATTAAACAGATACATTTTATTGTTTTTATACGTTTATATATATATATATATATATATATATATACAAATTTCTATTTAATAGTTTTAAGTAAATTTTCTGTTCCTTCATAATCTAATTTTGCAAACTGCATATTCAGTGCTTTTTTGAAATCTCGATTTCTCTTTTAATTTTACAGTCAGTTTACAGAGCGAATTCTGTTTTGCCTTGTGGAATTTTTTACAGTTCATGTTTCCATACGTGTAAGTGTTTTACGTGGGATATCTAAATTATTTGAAATGAATTGTTTTAATAATTGTTCTCTGTGTTCCTCTCTATAAATCTTTCAAGTGATTAAAATAAGGCATAGTTAATATAATAAGATAATGTGTAATTATTACTTGGTTATATTAAACATAGCTATTCTATTTCTGGTCTTAATCTCAACACCAATTATTGTTCAGTTTTTACCACGATTGTTGATTTTGGCTGTAATTGTTTATTATCCAATTCTTTAACGGAGAATAAACTCATTGTCAAATTATCTTCAAATTATAAAACGTCTTCAAATAATTTGGTTTTAATATATATATAATTTTAATTATATATATATATATATATATATATATATATATATATATATATATATATATATATATATATATATATATATATATATATATATATATTATTAAAATTATAAATTAGAAAACTAGAATTAAATACTAAAACTAAATAAAAAAAGAGAAAATCAAATAATGTTTTGAAATTGTTCAGGGTCTTCAGTACCGAAGTCGTGACATATCGCAAAGTTCTGAAATACACCAGGTGGGTAAATTGTGGGTATGAGTATGTTCAAGCATACTGTTGGGAGTCCATTACCACCACATTCCTAAAGCCCAGTACGCATCAAATTTGTAATACCATACGGAATTAATTTTGTGGTTCACGCACTGCTATGGAATTCTAGAGATTACAACAGATTTTGCGGAAAAAATTGTAATCGCAGTGCCTACACGGCATAAGCGGTGGTGTGTCCATGACCGATTAGACCTTATTAAATAATAAATCCTCATCAAATTTTATAATACAATGTTCTTTGTTTCAGATCATACTGTCTGTGGTCAACGTATCTCTTCAAATCTTCAAAAGGAAATGCCTAACAATTAAACAATAAAAATGTGTGGACACAATAAATATAAAACTATGTTCATAATAACAATTGTCGTGTTCGTGTGTGTAGTGAGTGCAGAGCATGATAAAACTAGTGATGTGACAAAAACAAAAGAAGTGAAGTTTGGAAAATCTCGGATGGCTTGGATGAAGTCACTATTGGACCATCACGATTGGACTGAGTTTGTCAACAATAACAGTCTGACTTTGCCCAAGCAATGCGCTGACGACCTCAGGACTTATCTAGACGCATTGCACGACGGTCAACTATGGGCTTCCAAAAGTAAGTTCTGTTCAATAGTTTGAATATTATGCCCAGCGAGCAAATTCTAGGGTAGGGGCTTTGAATATTTTTGGCAGAAACTTGAAACGTATTTACTCAATATGATATTTATATTTATATTTATCCGGTTAATTATTAACAACATTTGTAAAACTGTTTTTATCCTTTTTTATGTAGACAATCTCAACTGTGAATTGTCCACAGGAATTATATTATTAGGATCAGTAAAACAACTACTTTCTGGCCGAGGCTAAGGCCGGTTATAAAACTGCGGACTTTGATGATGCCTATTTTATTTAAAATGATTCCAACATTTATATTAATAAGTGCTTATACACAAACAAGTACATAAATTATATTGGGTAATAAATAGACGTTCAGCTTAGTTTACAATTGCCTATTTCTTTGATACTTAGGGATAGGCGGGTCTTCCACGAGATCAATACCATTACGTTATGTCAACTTACCTCAGGTTCTACTTGTATTAACTTTGCGGTTAACTCTTTATGTCTTTGTATAAATCATGTTATAGATAGATAGATAGATAGATAACACTTTATTGTACACCATTACAGAAAAGCTTACGAACTAGTATTATTATAGTAGGGTACAAAGGGCGGTCTTATCGCTAAAAAGCGATCTCTTCCAGACAACCCGTGGCAAGAATATTCCGATTTGAAGTGGCGACGGTGGTATACATAATTATTGTACGATTACTTAAATTTTATTAATAAATATATAACTATACTATATATACAAATATACACATAAGTTATATACATATATAATGTATAGCGATAATATGCAACTATTTAAACATAATAGACATATAGCTATATGCAATATAATATATACTAATTACATAAAATTACATATCATTATATTGCAGATAGAATTTTCTGACTAAATTCTTAAATATTATTAGGGATTTTGCTTGTCTGACAGCAACAGGCAATGAATTCCAAAGTTGGACAGCCTTAACCGTGAAAGAATTATTGAAGAACGTTGTACTATGAATAGGAGTAATAAGTCTATGTTGACTGGAAGGGCGTAAATTGTGAGAGCAAGAAATAAATTCGAAGCGTTCTTTAAGGTACTGTGGAGTAGTAGGGATGAATAAAATACTGTAAAGCAATGAAAGAATATGAGTATTCCGGCGAATACGGATTGGCAACCACTTGAGCTTTTTTCGAAATTCAGAAACGTGGTCATACTTGCGTAATCCAAATATGAACCTTATGGAAAAGTTTTGGAGTCGCTCAAGTTTATTAAGCTGTTCTTGAGTTAAATCTAGATAGCTGGCGTCGGCATAATCAAGTATGGGCAAAAGTAGCGACTCTGCTAGCTTAATTTTGGTGGCAATGGGCAGGAAGTTTTTCAGCCGCCAGAGTGATCTGGAGGAGAGAAACAAACGCCGACTCAACTCCGTTATATGGGGTCTCCAGGACAGCTCACTATCAAATATAACTCCTAGGTTTCTGACCTTATCACTGATAGGGATAAGCTTCCCATCAAAAAGAAAACTTGGCATACAGGTCCAGTCAACTTTACACAGCATCCGCGAGCTACCGATGATAATTACTTGAGTTTTCTCAGGATTCACAAGAAGTCCGTTCGATTTACTCCATTGCAGTATGCGGTCAAAGTCAGTGTTTATCGTTGCGACTGCTTGATTTAGTGTAGCAACCGGTGCCTGCGTGTAAATTTGCAGATCGTCTGCATAGAGGTGATAGGATGAAGTAAGTTCATTGGAAATTGAGTTTATAAAAACAGCGAATAATAAAGGAGATAGTACGCCGCCCTGTGGAACACCGGCAGAGAGATCACACCACGACGAATAGTCGTCATCAACTCGAATGCGCTGTCGGCGTCCATACAGGTAACTATGAAACCAGTCGATTACTTCAGGAGATATGTTAATAGAGCGTAGGATGCCGAGTAACACTTCAAAGTCAACATTATTAAAAGCACTGCTGAAATCGAGCAGCGATAGCACAGTCAGCAAGCCATTATCCATGCCATGCCGGATGTCATCTGTGATTTTAATGAGGGCTGTGGTGGTGCTGTGGCCAGGACGAAAACCAGACTGGTAAGGATTCAAAAGGGAATTACGGTTCAGGAAAACACTTAGCTGCTGATGAACTAAGCGTTCGAGGACTTTGGAAAGGAAAGGTAGTATGGAAATAGGACGAAATTGAGAAAAGGAAGCGGGGTTGGGTTTTTTTGGTAGAGGAGTAACCTGGGCTTCCTTCCAGGCAGATGGGAATACACAAGATGTTATGGATGTGTTAAGGATATGGGTAAGGGTAGGATTTATGACATCCAGTATGGGTAGGATCATGTTGCGACTAATGCTATCACTGCCGACAGCATTTGATGTAATGGATTTTACAGCTTTCTTAACATCACTATCAGTAAATCGACTAAAAAGAAAAGGAGAATGCTTGGGTGTTGGCTTGGACGAGATTCTTTTCAAAGTTTCAGACTTTATTACTACATCAAAGTCAGAAGTGGTTGAGAAGTGTTGATTTAAATCATCAATATTGAATTTTTGACTGACTGAGTTTTCTGTTTGTTTGCCAATCCCCAAAGAGCGTAGAAACTTCCATACTTTAGCTGGATCATCATTTTGAACTGATTCGTGAATATAACGGCGTTGAGCGTCCCTACACACTCTATTACAGCGATTACGGATGCTCACATAAGCAGCTTTGTTTGCTTCGGTTGGCTTCATTTTGTATCGAGTTTTAGCTTTAGATTTCTTGTGCATCTGCGATTTAATATCATCGGTAAGCCACGGTGCAGGCAAGTGTTTGACCTTGATACGGCGTAAAGGCGCATGAGTATCATACAGCTTCATCAAAGCAGCATGAAACACATGAACCTTATCATCAATAGTGAGTGCACTGACCACCCCAGACCAGTCAACTTCCTGAGCGTCTTTAAGTAAGGCATCTAGGCTCATGCCGCCAAAATTACGCTGCAGGATGATTTTGGGCTTAGCTTTCGGCGGATGTAAGTTATATGAGAGAAAAATCATGTCATGATAGGAAAAAGCATCCGCCGAACATTGACCATAGTGAGATACGTGAGGTAGTGATGAAACCATTATTAGGTCGAGAAGAGAAGGGGATGAATTAGGGAAACGATGAGTAGCACTCAGAGGAAGTATATGTATGTTAAGGGATCTTGTTAAAGTTTCTAAAGCAGAAGAACGATGGTCTTGTTTAAGGAGGCAAGTGTTGAAATCACCCATGATGATACTATGCATATATAAAGGAGAAAACTTTTCTAGTAAAGTTTCAAAGAGGAGAAGTAATTAATGCGAACAGACGATGCGTAAAATACTCCTAGTAAAATTTTGGTATGCGTAAGTTCTACTTCTATAAATAAATACTCACCGTTATCCGGTGTTGGGGGTTGTGAGGATGCACTTAAGATTTTGTATGCTAGATGGGAGCGCAAGTATATAGCAACACCTCCACCACCAGTACCGATACGGTCATTTCTAATTAGACGATATCCTGGCAAAGAGTATGAAGTAGAGGACAGGCAAGGTTTAAGCCAAGATTCCGAAACTAATACAGCGTGCAAATTATTATGACTAAATGACGCCAGCATATCGGGGAAATGAGCTGGAATACTCTGAGCATTTATGTGTGCCACATTGAAATTACGGGAAAGGCCTGAAAATTGATTTTCAATTACTTCTTGTAGTGAAGATAAATCATGGTTGCTGCCATGTGAACTGTCAGATGAAGACAAACAGGAATGAAAATCTGAGTCAGAATCACTATAACTCTCATAGTTATCCATAAAATAAAATAAATACTTTATATAAATAAATTACAATTTCAAATATATAAATAATCAAATATATAATAATACACAAATATTGTTTATAAAAATACAAATCAGTCAGAATGTGTCTGCCAGGTGTGCGGATGAGATAGCTGATATGAGTATAACAACACAATAATAGCAAAAACAAAACGCAACAAATGACACAGGGCAAAAAAGTAAATTATATGAATGACATTGACAATTATGACAGAATTACAAGAAAAAGAGACTAGAGAAAAAAAAAAAAAAAAGGTAAACAAACCAACATAATAATAATTAAGTTAATGTAAAGTCAATGTGCGAAAACTATAAAAGAACGAAAGTTATAATAGTAATGAGATTTTTGTCATATTTTATAAATTACACAACAAGAAATGGAGTACAGAACAATTAATAAACGGAAATGTATAAAGCGGAGCGAAATAAAACAAGCAAAAGGCTTGTTTGAGAATCGCTACTTCTTAGCTCCTGCTGTTGGACGACGAGTTTTGGGAACAACTACAGGTTCTTTGGTCACAACCTGTGCTGCAACCTGGTCTAAATTAGACGAAGCGGGGAAGCTTTCCAAGTCGATTAACTGTTCGATGCGTTGGCGTGTACCGTCGCGGGCTAACACATAGATAGTGCCCTCCCGCGTCCAGCAGTTCCTCACTCCTAGGCGCTGCCTAGCTTGGATAAAGAGTTGATGTCGTCGTTTAGTTAAAAACTCCGATATGGTGATCCCGGTGCCCTTGAGCTTAGTTTTAGCAAACCAGATTTTGTTACGGTCCACTGCATCACAGAGCTTGAATAGAATAGGTCGCGGATGCTCGGCTGGAGCTGGTGCCTTACCCATTCTGTGCGACCGGCGGATGTCAGTTTCTTTGAAGCCTTCTAACTTGAGTTTTTCACAAATGATGTTAGTAACAGCAGATGTGGTATCCTCTTGTTTATTCTCAGGGACTCCATGTAACAAAAGAATTTTTCTTCTAGACCGCATCTCCACCTGGTCTACCGACTGCTGCACAAGGTCTATCTGCTCCTGTAGAGCCCGAAGAGACTTCAATATAAAGGTCTTAAAATTGTAGAAGTCACTACTCAGAGCAGAAGTAGAAGTATTTGCTGGTGCACCCTTGTGTAGTTCACCCTCCAGGGCATCCATGCGTTCAGCAAATGTTGAAGAAAGCTGATTCATAGCTTCCTGTATGGCATCCATATTGTAGGAATATGTACTTACAAGAAAAAATGTGTGTTGTGTTGTGAATTGGTAGGAGATAACACCTGACAGTTATTATTGCTACAAACTGTAAGTAATCATGTAATAATCACTCACTAATTCTTATTTAGTTAATTAAAAAGGTTAAATAATTGCACAAGTTATTTTCAAAGATGTTACCTTTTCCAAATCTCGTTATTTAACTTATCGTGTGTGGATGTGCCAAACGTTAGCCAAGATGAAATTCCAAAGTATTCGTAGCTATCGTAATTTGTAATTGTAAGCTTTACAGATGTTTGTAGGTCGCAAAAGCGACCATACATACATACATGTTATATGTACGGAAGTTAGACGTTACAGAATATGCGTCTACATACTTCCATACATATAACAATCAGATAGTCCAGAGATAAATAGTCCGTAAACAAACACACAATTTGTATGTATATCTCCAAATTAAGCAAGTTGCGCTTTATTATGGGTAATATACAATGAGACTACTCTGGGGTCGATACCAGACACCCAGGCCATAGTAAATATCAGAGAAAATTCGTTCCCGAAAATTACCATCCCAGAAATCGAAGCCGGAGCCTCTGCGTTACAGTGAGGTAGGTTGGAAAAAGATTAATCCGTTCAACCACAGAAGCCGCATATTTCAGAGGTTTTGGAGCAATTAAGAGCGTAGAACATGCATGCATATATTTAGCTCCTACTCAATATACGTAAAGTATAAGTGAATTGTTTATTATATTACTTTTATAACAAAAGTCATTATACTGTTAATGGGTCTTATATATTTAATGAACCAAAACTTTATTTTTATAACGTTAGTTTTAAATTATTATTAAATAATTTAACGACGGCTTGTTTATGGTTATTATTTAAAATCGATTACATAATGTTTGTTTTTCTCAATCTACGTAATAAGTATAAAAACAATAAGGTATAATTGTGTTTGGCGCAAACCGATTGCTTCTAAATGAGCCGTTGCGGACCATTAACGTCTCTCTGTGCCCGATTATGATCATAAATCGTCCGATGAATCGCACAATCTTTTACATCGTTCGTCTCTGCCAGTGTCAGTCGTCTATAAATCCTCTAAGGCTTCGAACGCACCAACAAAATTGAAAGCTTTTTTTATAAACAGTTGATCGTTTCAGTAGACTTGTTGCTTGTCTTATAACGTTATCTCCGATTGAGAAAGCAGAACTAAGTATGACTCTTTTTTCCTCACTCTATGAAAAAAAACGAAGATAAAATTTGAAGATGGAGTTTCGTTTGTTAATTTCGAAGTAAAATATTTAGATTCTCTATTGATGTTGGCTTTCATAGAGGCGATGATCGCCCCTAATTTTGCCATGTATCTATCACAAAAAGTATTTAACGAATTTCGTTTAAACAAATCTTATTTAAATCGATTTTCAGTTCCTGCCCTAACCTAGTTCAAAAGTTATTGCATTGGCACGGTTATTGACCGAATTTACTGAGGTACGTTGTCACAGCGACTTAGTTCGCATAATGTATTTCACTGTCAGGGATATAGGTGAGTGTACATGCATATAACTTATGTACACAATCACTATTGTTTTGGACGATCGGTCCTACTTCCGATAAACAGCTAGTGCACCGGAACCATGAAGATTGGGTGTTCAAATACCCTTATCCCGTTCTCACTTCTTCTACGTGACTGAACTCCGTATTATTTGTTTCCATTACATCCATTTAGATACGGAATCCATTCGTTACACATACTTGAAGCCGCTCTTTAATCATTTAATACATACCTTTTTCTCCGTTCTATTCCTTATATCCAAATTGTAAATAGAACATTTTAGCTATTGATGAATTCTATGGCCGAATACCACTGGAATTTAAAACTTCTGGATTCGATACCCGGCTTGCTAAATTTCGTAAACTAGATTTCCATTATTTACAGTTATCTGGGAATCTACCCGAGAGTTGTTCCTTATAATATTACTCGTAACAGAAGCGTAACTTGCTTAGCTTGAGGATTTGTTAATCTGCCTATGGTTAAATACATATGCTGCATATACAAACCGTATTAAGCCAAAATTTTATAAGAAGAAGAAAACGGTTTTTATTGTAATCCTTTTCTTCTTCTTTTATTGAGATCTGGGTTTGGATTTGAAGAAATACCTTATCTTCTGATTTTTAGTTACCTGGACTAAAATGACTTGCAGCTGTCATTTTAGTTCAGTTAATTAAAAATCAGAATAAAGATGATTCAAAGATACGTTTAACCTATTTTATTCTAAGTAGCGTTTTGGTTTGTCCATAATAGGTATCTATCCAACACAATAAAAACTTTCTTTAAATAACGTATTGTGAAAATGTGTATATTTCAAATAGTTGATGGTCTGACGAAATTTAACAACCTCATTGTTGGTATAGTCAAAGGCATGTTACATCAGAAGACTTCATTCCTTCTATAGACAGAGTACATTTTAATTGATTAACGCCTCTTACGTAGCACAGTAATTTATACCTGCATTATAAGAGCTTTGTAATCAATTAGAATTATAATGTTATTACGAATTTGAGAAGTTGTTGTTTCTTGGCACAAAACGTAAGAATAGATTGGAGGAAATGAACTAAATATAACCAAATGAGTGTGCTCAAATAAAATAATAGCTCCGATCTACAGGAAGGGATTGCCCATTTATTTCACTCCTACTATATTTATTCAATTCTCAAACCGTCTCATGTAAATGTAGATGGGGTAGAAATATCACTTAATTGTTTACCTAAATAAATAATTACAAAAATATACGATTACAATATTGTACTGTGCTGTACAACAGGCGACCTTCAGAGTGAACTTTACCCGGCGATCTAATTTAAAAAGGAATCTTTTATAATCTGGCGATGTAGGTGAAGTATGCAAAGAAAAAAAGAACTGAGCCCTGTAATATTAATGTTCAGCGCATATTAGTGTAGTAGTTCATTTTGTTTTTTTTATTTAATTTTGAGGACGTAACCAAAGTGATTCGTGTAAACATAAAATTGGATCTTTCAATTTCATGGTTTTCAGGTCTGTGCTTTCTAACCATTAAATCAATTTGATTGAACCGTGTAATATCAACTTAAATCATTGCATTGTATTAAGGTTTTTTGTCACAGAGTATACTTATCTCTATAGTCAGTTATTACTTTCAAAATTTGAACTTTTAAAAGCATGATCCACAGATCTGTATTTCTGGATACGTCATGAAGATTTTACGTGATTTACTGATTGCAAAACATTGAATTATTCGATGTCTTGAGTGTTATAATTTATTTTCTATTCTGCGTCTTATAGAAACAGATTCAATTTGTTTAACCATGTAATTAATGTCAGCATTACGGTCGTATTTATTACTTTGTCGTTAAGTTTTATACTAATTTATCATCTACGCTATTTCAATAATTAATTTTATGTCTTGATAAATGTGATGCATTTTCATCATTACACAAAAACATTAGATCATTTACACGGGTTAAACCACAAGCAATTTGGGAATGTTTCATAATAAATCACTAAAGCCTAGCTTGTCAGACTAATAAATTATTATATCAGTTTCAATTTAATCTCGGTTCTTATAGATTGTTTCGTCTGTGTAACAGTGTAACTACTCCTTGTCGTATATTTGAAGCAACCGATATTTCAGGGGCCGATTCTGAAATAATTATATCGTCAAATTCGACGGGCGCTCGTCTCAATAGCTGGATTGCCTGATTTTGATATTCAAGTGGGGTGCAGCTTTATTTTTTTATCATGAACAGATCTGAACTTTTATATAGGATAGTTATTTTTTTATGTGATGAGAATGTTGAGATGGATGTGGTACGAGAATGGATAAGTGAGAAATTAGTACATAAGGGATCTTTGAAAGTTGCACCCGTGACTGAAAAATTGAAAGGCAAAAGTCTAAGTTGGTATGGGCATATAATGAGGAGGGATGAAAGTCACGTGACAAAAAGAATATTAAACTACAAGATGGATGGGTACAGATGTAAAGGTAGACCAAAAAAGATGGATGGAGTGTGTGAAGGATGATATGATGATTTGTGGTGTGACAGAAGATGTATGTCAGAATAGAAGAGTATGGAAGGAAAAGACATATTGTGCCGAACCCAATTAATTTGGATATGGTGAAAGAAAAGACAGTTATATTTTTTTTAGCCACTCAAAATTAATTTTATATCACAAATAACTAAATGCACCCTATAATTATACCGCAGCCCGGTATTCTAATAATTCTAACAGAGTACCCGTGGCCAACCACTCTAACTTTATAAATATATATAAACTAAAAGTGGTGAAATAAATGGTTTAATTTTTTAGTGGCTTTCCAATATACATTTCGGCTAGCACCATCTCTACTTATAGTAATACCAATTTTTACAGCAACAATATCGAGAAGACATTGTGGATATAGTCAATGCCGTAAATGGGGCGGTGCCGCCGGTCCCCAGGCAGAGGGCGTAGACTCTTGGGGTGCAAGAATAGCCAGACCAGGCAGGACTATTATTTTTCGGTTTTCTCCTGATAAGTTCCCACTGCGCCCCTAGTGCTCGATTCCAACACATACGTATCTACATGCCAGTATCATCAAAAACGTTAAATTAGACAAAACATCGCGCTCATGTTTTTGGCAGCGTACGAGCGTATAAATGTATTCAGGGTCTTTAAAAAAATACATTGTTTATCCAAAACATTAGATAATTGGTCCACCAACACCAAGGTCATTGTACATTATTTTATCACCCTGAATGAAATAAAGTATGCCTATACATAACATTGCTCTAGCTAGGGTACCTATAATATTAAAAAAAAACAAGGGCGCAGTTATAGAAGCTCGCATAGGGTGCATACAAAGCTATTTACGGCACTGGATTTAGTAGAATAGGATTTTTTGACACTATCGCAATGTAATTTTGAATATCTTCCAAACGCCAAAATGCTGAAATAGCAGAATTAGGCCCCTGGACGGGCGCACCTCTGTTATTTATTTAACGTTCGACCGTTGTCGCTTCGAGACCTTTGGAGACCTTCTGTTCCCTCGCTTTACAATTATTTATTTACGACCAGTACCAGAGTGCACTAATTAGAATTAAATTACTTTGGGTGTTTATTCCCTGACGAATATTCGAGTAGTTATTATAGCCTGTACAAAATTTTACCACATTTCTTGTTTAGTTGCGGAATTGCGTAACTAATTTTCTATGAAAAACAAACTGTTACACAATCACTTGTTGGTAATAGCAGGCATAAGTTCGACAAAAACAATAAGTATTTTAGTGATGATTGCAATATATATTATAAGACGAACCTAGTCACAGATACTTTTTATTTTTAAACTAAGAACGCTGATGAGATATATTAACCGTGCAAAAGCATATTTTAAAAAAGAAGAAATTTATTTTCTTTTTAAACGAAATCTTCAATTGAATAAATAAAAGAAAATAAATATTTTTTTGGAAATACTAAAAAAAAATTCTAAATAATAATTTCTTTTATATTTTTTTCTTGACATGTTTATTTTTATTTTCTCCAAAATTTGCTTTGTTACGTCCCCGCCTCTTCCATCTTTGATTATATTAGCTTGGGATTTTCTAGTATTAAGATAAACAGAAAAGAAACTGGCAAATTTGGAAATCTGAACACCCAACATATACGTTCTATATCAGTTATTTGTAATAAACATAGTAACCGAATCGGACAAAAAGTAGTTATGTTTGCTTATGAGATCGCAGAAGAATGTAGAATTTAGAATTTCAACACGAAGCCACTGGATTTTAGGGTTCCGTAGTCGTTTTGGCAAAAACGGGTCTCGTTATGCACGTTAGTCTGCCCTTCTGATATGTACGCCAGTTAATGTACTACTTTGTTGCCTTATAATCTCACTACAAATAAAACATTAAAATTTTGAAAATTATTCACCGTATAGTTTTAACCGACTTTCAAACACGTTTTTATGCGATTTCTGTATCAATTGTGAAACGATCCCCATTTTTTATTCGAAAGAGTATCTCCTGAGACTCCTGAGGTGGTCCCATTATCACCAAGTCGGAATCTGATGAGTGAATCTCAGGGAAGTCAAGAGCAACCCCTATTGAAGACTGCCGAGTGCCTACAAACGAACGCAAATCTTGTACAAGCGTGTCACGAGTACAATTTCCACAGGCGCCAAGAATATTATTTCTAAAGCTATTTAAGTAACTAAAAAGTGGTAAATATTTATTTGACAAAAACAAAACCGACTCCAATCTAAGAAGCTTAAAATTAATATTGTCTACAGTATTTTGAACTCAGTGTCATGTATGACATAAGAAACAACGATAACATTCCAAAATCACCGTCTTCAAGATATCGTAGAAAAGGTTTATTTTTGGTTTGAGTCTGTTTTTTTCTGTTAAAAAAAATCATAAATAGTTTTAAATAAAAATATAATATAACGTGATCTTATTAAACAACTAACGGTTTTTAATTCCCATGTTATATCCCGTATTATGCTTATTCTGTTTGTGATGCATACCTATCGTTTCTCGGTCGTAAGTATACCTGCTCGAAAACTGCTTTCAGCAGTCACTACTGTGTTATGAGCAAAGAATTAAAGCGGTTATATCACATTTTTATTATGTCTAGTTAAACTTGCTCTTTTATGAATGAAGTTATATCGTCGACCTACTTTAACCTTCTTCAAAAGACAATTAAGATTAAGAGCCTACAAACGCTTTGCACATTTACACACGAATTGAGGCTGATTAAAGTTGAATATTACAATACTGCCTATAACATGCAACCAAGAGAAATAGAAACTGTAAGTGTGCTTCGAAACTAGAACAAATGTTATGCGCTATTACAAATATAATTGTTATTTTAAAAAAAATGTCGGAACCTAAACATGTATTAAAAGATGTTTTAAGAATTGTGAGAACAGCTAGGGTTTTTGGGAATTAAATAGGTGTTTTTATTTTTTAGAATATTGTGTGTGCTTTTGGACTATTTGGAAAGTAATTTCTTCCAAGCAACTCTTGGCACGGATTAATAGGTTTTGAATACTAATAGATAGTGCAGTTTATAAATTTATAGGTAACCATTATGTTTCTTTTATTTAAATATAAGCTTGCAGCTTGTACAATATAATTATGTCTAGCGGTCCCGTCACACGATTTCCAGTCCTGAAAAACCCACTTTAATTGTGAATCTAAGCCATCCCGTAACCCACGCAAACAAACAGAAAAATTTCATCCATATTCTGGAATCCGATTCCTACCTCACATACCGTTTCAATTTTGACTCTAAGCCTACCAACCAACCCGCACCCAAACACAAAAAATGTCATCAAGATCGGTCCAGAGATTTAGGAGAAGTACTGAACTTCTCTGAACTGAACTTCTGACATACTCGTACACACTAAAATTAGAAATTCATATATAAAGATCGCGATAGGATAGGGTATGCTCTTAAGTTTCTAAAATAAAGTAATCTCCGGTAGTCGTACGTCGTGCCACCGCATCGCGCTACAGCTCCAAGTGCCATCAAAAGCCAACTTAATGCCTGAATAATGAAAATCGTTATTCTACGAGGGAATATTAATTTTCCAGCTACGCCCCCGAGCTGCACTTCAATGGGTACTGAACATTTTTCTTCGCTGTGTCTTCATTAATATCACAAAAGAAGTACGCTTGACGTCCTTTCTCTTTGATGGTTCCTTTTGGCTAAAATTATTTTACTCGACAACCTTCACAAGGAAGAACATCTTGATGTAAACAAAATATTTTTGTTTGTAAAAGGCAACTGTATGTTAAGACTTTGTTGCTTAAATTATATAAAACATTTTACAACATACTTAATCTTGTAAAATTGAGACTTTTAATAATAACGCATTAACTTTCATATTTTGAAGGTAATCATTACAGGTTAACTGTGTGTATACCTAATTGTTTCGCAATTATTAATTATGTAGTTAAATATTTAACAACGACGCGGTATTTCGTAATGTATATAAACTTGTGCTCAAATACTGAAAGTCACATCCGCTTCTTATCAAGTCATCGTCGTATTTTGCAATTCTCTTGACCTTCGTGCTGATGTTGTATTGACTAACCGGTGACCTACTCTCTCTAAGAGTGTTTAGCTCTTGTTCAAAGAACACTCGAAATTTCTTTTCTCAGTGCTAATGCTTTTTTAAGCATTCGTTCGTACGTAACGTTTTAGATCATTGGTTCCCAAACTTATTTTGTATACCGCTCACTTTGAGAATAAATTATTTTTTAGCGCCCCCATTTTTTCACCTACTTAAAAAACACTTCAACGTCAAATTAAATTAACTGATTATTGAGAGCTACATTAGCGGAGAAACATTCATTCTAAACGAGACTTTTACTATAGCCCTCAAGAGTTAACTTGAGACCTAAGCGCAGTAGGTGCTCAAGTTAACTCTTATGGGCTACACCTGCCAATGCCTATTTTTTTCTGGGACTCTTACCGCCCCCTTTTAGGCCTGCAGCGCCCACAAGGGGGCGTTATTGCCCACTTTGGGAACCACTGTTCTAGATCTATGACTCATCATAACTTACCTAATGGTATAGTCGCTATAAATACCTGCTTATACTTACCTTGTCAAGCTATTTATTAAGACGTGGGCACATTTTAAGCAAGGCTTAGAATTGCTATTAGTGCTATGGTAATATTGCCTAACGCTTTATGCTGTGTAAATAACGACGTGTAATCGATCATTTACAAAACATCTCCTCTCCGCTCTAGTCTGCTTTGTAGACAAACTAGCCTAAAGGTGAACTTGTACCAGGCGGCACTGCAAATGGTATTTGGGGTACATGGCCATTTTGCCAAATATAAAATCTTAATATTTTCGTTATGTCGGCATATAGTTGTGTTTATAAATCATAGTTACTTTTTTTAGAAATAAGAATATATACATACATACATATTGTCACACCTGTTTCCCATTGGGGTAGGGGTAGGCAGGGACGATGGACTTCCACCTGTTATGATCCTGACAAACAGTTTAATTAATCTCTTTATACATACGCACTTATTTAAAGAGTGCGTTTCACATGACCTTTCTTCAAAATATCTTCAAACTGATCATGATGAGCACTCACATTGCTGTCATATGCTTGTTTTGTGATTCTGTTTTCATTCATTCTCTCTATATACCCCAAACCACCTTAACATTCCTTTAATCGGAAGAAATCTAAGGCACGCCTGGCTGTCCAGCAAGGAGTGCTAGTACCAACACTTATTTGTGGCAGTGAAAGTTGGGTAGAAGAAAGTTTGGCAGAAGAAGCATTAAAGTAGTATAACCGCAGTTGAAATTCGAGATTTGAGTAGTATATATGTACGGTTAATGTAAGTGATATAATACGAAACAGTGTGATAAGGGAACGTAATTAATTGAGAGGATACAGTGACACGAGTTGATAAAATTAGTCAAGAACATGTATTATAGCTAGAAACCACAGCCTTTGCTATACCGGGGGCGATACCAATGCATTGCCTATCTCTAGGATGGCATAAGGGAAAGGAAAATGGGGCACCAGAATTCATTAATTCACTGTTCGTAACACAATTATCTCAAACCTTTCATCTCGATATTCAGTGACGGCGTGGTGTCTGTCAAGTTGACCGAGGTGACCCAGCGAGCTGTGTAATCAAGATAATGAAATTAAATTTAGGCACAATGAGTTATAAAACTTCTGTTATAACGTTACGTAAAACAACCAACACAAAAAGGTGAACCAACCATGATATTCTTAGAAATTTAGTGCAAATAAAGCAGGCAAAGCTAGTTTCTAGTTAGTTGGTCAACTGTGACAAGAGATCTGTTGGATGGTTTTCCCACACGACCACAAAGTATAAGACTCTTGCGTAAATGGCGCGCTGGCGCATGAGCATGACGTATAAGTTGCAAAATTCATAAGTAACCTGTGAAAGTGAACTATTCATTTACTCACACGCATCGACAAGGTGTATTGGCGCTTTCTCGTTAAACAAGCTCCCTTTGCTGTGACGTAATACAGCTTGTTCTTGATTTAATGAAGTACGACGACATTATGATAATATTCTAGTATTACATGAAAATTGCCATGAAATTAAGTGATTGAAATAATATTATAAAATTCTAAACATGCCATATTATTATTTGCCAGCTATTAAAAAAACTGGAATAGACTATTTAAACGACGGAGAACAGGATGCATATGGATTTTTTATATTTCTTGTCTGTTTGTTCGGGATTCATGTAAAAACTACTAGACCGATTTCGATGCCGTTTTCGCTGATTGACCGCAAATTCTTAGACTTAACATCTGCGTCATTTTTTATTAATTAATTTTTCTGGCAATTATTCATAGTGGCCAGATTAAAAAAAATGAATTCCAGTTTTATTTTTGCAACTAATCGATAGTAATTTTTATGTAATAAAATGTGTGATATATTTTATCTTGGAATCCTGTGGGAATTTTCCAAGGAGCGGTTTGTAATTGTTCGGATGCTTAAAATGAGTTTATTCCGACACAATTTTGACTAAAACGACTTACTTACATTATTTAACAAATGCTGCGGTATTTTGTCCCTCAAAAGTCGACGAAGTCGCGGCCATATCCTAGTAATTACATATATACATAACACATCCTATCCCCTCTATACTATTCCTCTTGTCTGATTTCTCTATCTCAAACCCCCCCCCCCCCATCCTAAAGGCTGGCAACGCCTTGGTTTGACTCCTAGTGTTGCACACGTCTATGGGTAATAGTAACCACTTTCGGTGGATTGGGCCTTCTGCCTGCTTGCCAGCTACGCAATAAAAAACTTTTTTCTTCTCTTTACCTATGTTTTGATGTAATACATCTATCTATACATCTATTAATTCCAAGAAAATCGGCTGTACCTAAAAACAAACGTACAGACAGAGACGAACATCATGATTCTGTCAGGGTTTCCGTTTACAAAAATGCCTTCTGAAACCCAAAAACAAAACAACTATTGTCGTATATCTATACACATAATAAAATTCTAGAGGTCAAATTTCTGTACAATGAAAAAAAAAGCTAAAAACCGAATCAGGGGGATGTAAGAAGTGAAATAGAACTAATTTGGTTATTAAAAAAAAAATTCTTTCTCTGTTTGTCTGTCTGTTTGTACCGGCTAATCTCCGAAACGACTGGACCGATTTACATGAAATTTTGTATGGTGATAGCTTATATCCCTGGTCAACATATAGGATACTTTGATCCCGAAAAATTAAAGAGCTCCCGTGGGATAGTTAAAAAACCGCACCACGCTGACGAAGTAGCGAGCAGAAGCTAGTTTGAAATAAAAATATACACTTTTAATATGTTTTATGGATTTTCTATAGTAGTCTCTAAATTATTTTGGTCTATTGCTTTTTATTTGATTATCTTCAAAATTTTCTATTATGCGTGTGGTTGTGCGACTTGTTTATAGCGTTAACAATAACGCTGTTAATGATTACCTACACTATCTATCAGTGCTTAACCTAATTAAGAATTAATAAGAATATCGCATCACAAATAACACATTAAGACCATCGCTACATCTACGCAAATGGTCAATAACACTAACATTATTCCAGATGGAGCAGGGATAAGCATAAAAAATATACAACAGTATTCAATTTATGACTTAAAATTACGGTTACAATAGCAGCATAACAATTAATATACATTAAAAGCGTGCGAACCGGATTACTACATTTTTCGCCTAGTTTCAGCCGTTGTGAATTTGATGGGCATCGCACTGACCGGCGATTAATTTATGATGTTTTGTAATTGAATACGTAGGCTAGTATGTTAGTACTTAGTTAGACTCGGTACATTTGAGCCCATCATTTAGTTAACAGTGTTATTGAATGATAATAGCCAAACAAACGACTTAACTGAAAAGTTCGTAAATTTTCCATGGTGGATGTCGGAAATGACACATTTATCTCTCGCTTTTTATTATTTAAAACATATTTTTAAAGACCGTATTAGTGAAAAAATTTTAAATATTCAAATTCTCTTTGCAGTTTTGAAGTGATTTAGTATTAAAAATATTTTAATCAATAAAACATCAATATGTGAGAGAAGATTAAAGCCGATATCTGCCGGTTTATTGCTCTTTCGATGTGGATGACACAATTAAAATGATCTACGATTATGTACATATAACAACATTAAATCATTCAATGTCGTTGATTATCGTAGTGTCCTTTCAGTTCTGTGATTTTGAAACAATTTGGTAATTTGGACGATCTGCCTAATATCAGCATACCTGGTGGTGCAATCTAAGTGTAGGTATACAAGGTTGAGGAGCTTTTCCTCTAGAAGTAGAAAATGTGTCTTCTCACGTTGTCTACGATTGTCATGTCCTAGTATACCTATTTATTCTAAGCTTTTAGACATTTTTTGTATTCTATAGTCAGATAGCAAAACGAAGTTCTTATAAAATCTTCATGGCCGTCCGTCTGTCTGTCTATGTATGTGACAGCCGACAGACAGATATGTATATCTTGAAAACTGCTAAGTTTTTAGAAATATGAATCAAATTTAGAAAAGTGTTTTATATGTTTATTACTTTACACAATAGTAAAATTGCGATGATGATGATGAGTAAAAATGTTTGGGTGGTTGGCAATACATGTTTCGGCGGAAAGTAATAAAACTTCAGTGTACTTAGGTGTATAGTGTAGGTACTGTTAGTGGCCTTAACTTATAATAACCTTCCTTACTTCTGTCAGGTTTCGAAATTATACATGTAAAAGATTTTTTGGAATAATACAGCCACCTTGGTCAACACTAAGTCCGTGAATTGAAGCCTACTCTATCTACAACCTACATCAATGCACCTGCATTTACGACCGGGGCCGAATGTCGCCTTGTACGAGTATGTGGAATCTATTGGAAGTGATCTATGCACACAGCACACAATGTACTTGAGACAATAATCGTTTTTTTAACACACTTTATTAGCTTGACCTGTATGTATATATGTATGTTTGTAACCGACCCCTTTGAGCTCGATTTTGTCCTACTTTGAACGATCAGATTTAATTCAAACTTTGCACACCTGTCAAAGGTCGATGACAATGCAATAATAGTACCATGGAGCTAATCTGATGATGGAGTCGGAAGGTGGCCATAGGAACTCCTGTACTAAACAAATAGACCCGTCGTGTTTGGGCTCGTTTTACTTGTCTTGGCTAGCAGTCTGCTGCTACATGATATGCAGGATCTCAAGTCTATATTTAAAAACATTTAAAAAAAATCAACTAAAACATGAAATATAAATAATAGTTTAAAAGAAACTAAAAAAACACGCTTTCATAAAAAATCCAACTAAATAAAACAGAAAATAAAATTTAATAAATTTGGTTTCTGATGAATGGGGTCTTAAAAAAAGCGTGGGGTGTATTCAAAGCGCTTTTTCTTCTTCTTTAATATTTTTACTATGAGCATCCGCACAAGCAAGGAATAAAAGTATTTGATCGATTAACGGCTTTAATAAACAGCCGGAAGAAAATTGCTGTATTTCAAAATGAACCCATAATTATTACAACATTTATTGTATACACATCGAAATATTTAATGAGTAACCAATTAAGCTGCGGCAATACAAATACATAAAACTTTAAAGCAGTGTATGCAACCGCTGTTAATTGAATTTGCTTTTGCGTTCGTAATATTGCGAGTTTTTTCCAAGCTTAAAAAGCTTGTCTGGTGAAATTAATATAAATATAACTGGAAGGCTTATATTACAAGAGTTTTTTCTATCTATTTCTGTGTTTGTTTCGGCATGACATAAATTACTTATTACTACTAACTACTTACTCCGTTGGCTCAGCGACCCAAAGTGGGTCTTGGCCTCCGAAACGAGAGCATGCCACTTTTCTCGATCATGTGCGGTTTCTTGCCAATTACTGGCTCCTATTTCCGATGGGTCAGCCTCTACTCTGTCCTTCCAGCGATATTTAGAACGGCCGACCGGACGCCGACCTACCGGCCGTCTCAAGTATGCTTTCCTCACGCTGAGATCCTGTCCCATCCGTTCTACGTGACCGAGCCAGCGGAGGCGGTGAGCTTTTATTTCTCCTATTATGTGAGGCTCGGCCACGAGATTCTCAATTTCGAGGTGCTTCGGACCCTCCAGCTACCATCCTCTCTTTTGGTTGGACCCAGGATTTTACGGAGAACCCTTCTTTCCGCTACTAAAAGCTGGTTCTCCTCTTTGAGGGTAAGCGTCCAAGCTTCGCACCCATACATCAGGATGGGCCGTATGATTTTAGTTTTTCTATTTAGAAGCTTGGACACCAATATCTTATGCACTGAGTGGGCTGCACAACACCTCAAAGCATTTTGTATGCGTATAAGTACTTCGTCCTCTCTGTTGTTTGTGTGGGTGACTGTGCAGCCCAAATATTTTAATTACTGTACTTAATTTTTTCGTTGCAAGAATGCTAATTGATTTTTTACATATTCAAGTGAACCCTCGCCTAATCTACAATATAACAATCTGTAGAGGGCTTGACTTTAAAAATGCGAAATTAATCAGGGGCCAATTTTCAGATTCGGGCAGACTTCAAACATGCAATTATTAGATTTTTGTCTGTCTGTTAGAGCATTACCGGAAAACTACTGAACAGATTTTAATAAACTACACAAAGCAAGCTTATATTCCGGGTCAATATCTACAATAATTTTTAACCCGAAAAAAAAGAAACCAAGTCTTCTACGAAGTTTGGTGTTATTGTAGCATACACGTTTCTTAATCATCAATAACATTACAATTTATACATTGTATTACTTACATAACATATAATAACAATTAAAAGTTATGTGACGAAATGTAGTGCAGAGTCGAACGTAAAGTGGGACAGTGACCGACCGTGACTGGTCAGTCAGTCGCCACACTTAGCCACAAGAGTCAGTCGGTGAGGGCCGGACGACGGTCGTGCCGCCACAACATTTAAAATAATACAATTATGTATAACTAGGATATGCTCGCGAATTCGTCCACGCTTGACTTAAAATTCCAACGACATTCCCAAGACACAAAGTACCGACACCATCGTTTTCTTGAAAACTGTGTCGGAATAAGTAAAGTAATTTTTATGCACCCGGACCACTCCAAACCACTCCCGCGGGAATTTCCACGGGAAATTCCGCGAGTGGTTTGGAGTGGTCCGGGTGCAAAAAAATTCTCGAAATAAAAACATCACACAATTTAATACATTAAATTTGTGTCGATCAGTAAAAAAATTAGATGGTAATTCGATTGTTTTTATTTGACTATTTTAAATAATCCGCGGTATTACCGGGATAAAAAGTAGCGCAAATTTTAAGTCTAAGAATTTGCTGTCGATCAGCGAAAACCGCATCAAAATTGGCCTAGTAGTTTTTAGGTGAATCCCGAACAAACAGACAAAAAAAACATCGTGTTCTCTATCGCCATTTTACTTTATTCGAGTTGATTTATTAGATAGCTTCAATATACAAACACGGCATGTCTAGAATTTTATGATATTAACAAATAAGCATTAGGTAAGCACCTTCAAAGTTTAACTTGTTTTCCTTGTACACATAAATTTTAATGCGAATGTAGCCGACATTGACGAGGGTAACCAAAGTATGTGTAACATAATAAGTGACCTTTTTATATGTTACATTTACTCCCGTTTAAGATTCAGCTTTCCGCCTCAGAATGGCTCCTACACAAAGATTACTGTAAAAGGGTACCGCAGTATTAAAAGAATTTTCATAAAGAGCATTGTACTGTTAGCCAAATATACATTTCCTCCTAATCCCCTCGGTTATTATATTGTACCTCATACAAAAATGACAAATTATTACATAAACGATCTCAATCTAAAATCTAAACAAATATGAACAAGCAAATTTTGATAAAAGAACGTAATTTAATAACGGAAAATGAGTTGCGCAAATTGGTGTATTTACCATTACCCACTGCTAGGCCCGGGCTTCCCATCATAGGGAGCGGACCAAAGCTGCTTGGCAGGCAGATACATCAGTTATCTCACTGTAACCTGCACAGCGAGATAAGAGAAGAAGGAAATCACTATGTTTTCCTTCACCGTTATTAGCACATGGCAATTGTAACAATATGCACATTAGGTCAGAAAACTCCATAAGCGGTGCTTGCGTTCTGGACAGGATCGAACCCGCGCCCTTTGAGTTTAGGACGCGTGCGTTAACCATTACGCTACCGTGACTTGAAGTTATATCTTTAACAAATAGAAGAGAATGACAAATCTTAAAGTTTTTAAGAAGTTTGAGAGATATTTATATTTATTTCTGATTTTATCACTAGCTGTGCCTGTGATGTCATTCGCTCAGAATGTTGACTTATACTCATATTTTCTAAACCTTGCAAAATATCTGAATTCTTGCTTTAAACTCTAAATTTTTTATTGAAATTCGTTAAGCCCTTTCGGAGTCTATTGAAAACAAACCTTCAGACCTACATATAGATAGCTATTTATTCTATTTTTGCATTTATTTTCATATGAAAAACGAATATTTAAATTTTATTTATTGGTATAAATTAAAGTAAAGAAACAGCATTAGTGAGTATAATTTAAATAACACGGATTATTCGCTTTTTTAATTGAAAACAGCTGGACCGCCATTATTTGATATTTTTTTGATGATATTTTTACCCATACTTAGGAGTAATTGAAATCTCTAATACCCTACGTAGATGGGTACAAAATATAATCCCACATCACACAGCTGAAAATGACAAGTTGTGTCAATATATCCCATGATTGATGATAAACGAAAAGCTTTGGAGTAGGCTGATAAAGAATTGGAGGCGGTACGGTACACCAATCGCTTTTGCAAACACACGGAACGCAATGCTAACTCAGAAGAAATAAAATACGCGCTTTTCGAACGTATGTACACATTTGAATTAAACAAAGGTAGAAGAGGATAAATAATGTCATGTATGTATACGTATGTACATATACTTCAATCCTTAAGTCTTTTTCGTGACAGTTCCCATTTCTCGGACTGTTATACATAATACTATCTGGAATGGAAACGTGTACAAGAGAAAAAGGTTTGAGATAATCAGTTTAAAAAGTTGGAAAGCGCACATCAAAAAGACAGCAAAAAAGCTCGATCGTTTTATTTACGCGTTAAGTAGGATAAGACACGTTGTTGGGTTAAAAGCAGCAATGTGTGTCTACCACGGATACGTTTCTTCAGTACTTAGATATGGTATTGTGTTATGGGGGAACTCTACAGATGTTAATAGAATTTTTAAAATACAAAAATAGTGATAGTATTAGATCTATTTGTGGAGCATCGTATTTTGATAAATTCTCCCTTTACCTTGTTTGTACATTCTGGAAATTTGTATTTTTGTAAAAAAACACTTTTATTTATTTAAATCAAAATATGAGGTGGAAGGTAGTAGAACCAGACATAAAGACATAAACTATGTTTCCCATCGATTAGATTATCATTGTTTAAGAAAAACGCATATTGTATGGCAATAACAATATTTAATCATTTACCCACCGATATTAGCGGGCTACCATTGAATCGGTTCAAACCCTATATGACATTTTTTACTTAATAGATTATACTATAGCGTAGACGAATATATTAATGACAATACAATAAAATAAGATAATAATATTGACATTTTTAAGTTTAATATTTTCACTAATTTAAATTTTGTTTTAAAATGTTTAACAATTTTTATTTTTTTGACATGTATATTTAATTAAATTAATTTGTAAACATTAGTTTAGGGTTATGCGAGTGTATTTGCACGTCATGTAAATGACAAAACATACTGGAAACTTTATATTATGTAACACCTATTAATGTACCTATGTTTTTGCAAATAAAGACTGATTGATTGATTGATTAATATGCTTTTATAATTGAAGCTTCAGGTGATTATTATGACTATGTTGTTACGAGTTACACAGGAACCGACTTATAAATGCCATTGGAAATACTATAGAGGTTATTAGAACTGTACAAACACGTATAAAACAGCACAAATATGACTGGACACAGCCAGTACAAATTGCACGATTCAATAACACGCGCAAAGTCCGTCACTATATCGCTTATCGAATATACGTCTTATTCGTATCGTAGTCGTCGCTTATCTGCCCACCCCTCCGTTCGGGCATTGTTTTATACTAAACTGTACAATACAAAACAACACAAGTACGATAACAATAGGATGTTTATCTTAATTGCAAATTTTAAACACGAAGTAAACAATAGAACTCCGAATGCCAGAAAGGTAATAAACTGCATTTTTGCGGCAGGCAGGTGTACGCTTTCTTTGGGGGCATGTAACAATATCAAAGGCGGTATATTAGAGGATAATAATCAGCAACCATCGAAATTCCAGACAGCAAAATTAAGTTTCTGCTTGACTTCTACGTATGTTTAAACATTTTCCCAGATAATAATTATTGAAATAATTTTAAATACTCTTAAGCAATAAGTAACACGCTTTGGACTCCTTTATTTCTATAAAATAAGTTTGTAGAAACGTTACGTACGTTATAACATTGTACGCTGTAACAAAATCTTTGAGGCTGCGACGTTTTGTAAGACGATAATAAGCATCTCAATTGATCTGAACAATCCACCCTCCTAATATTCGTTTTCCATTACTTCAACACACCTTTACATAGCGGGATAATAGTATTCACCTTCAATTTTTTATTTATCTAGACCCAAGCATGTTAAGCTCTGAAGAAGAATAATGAACAGAAAATTTAACAGTATTAGGGTTCCAGTTTTATTATTTCAATTTGGGATATTATTAAATCCTTCTAGTATTGTAAAAAGGTTTTTAAACAAAGTGCCTCGTGTGGCTTCAGGATATAAACATTTCATGCCACAAATCCGCAAATATTCAGGCCCTCATTTTCTCATGTTTATATTGACATTGTTTCCTTTGAACTGTGTTTACCTCAGTGCTTTGAATAGATTTGTTGAAATAGTTGACATAATTAAATTGGTTTATTGAGTTTTTGGTTTATTGAGTTTTCAGTTTTAACGTTCAAGCTGACTTCTATTATTCTATTTATTTAATTTTTTAAATGGTACTCAATTATCAATACCAAAGTTTTTCTAAGATTCTTTTAAGGGAATCTTGTTGGAAATTGCAATTTACAATTCTAAGAATCGAGCCATTTAAAGTCTCCTATAGTTCTATTTATCTCCCATTGCTGACGTATATATGTATATACGGTACTCATGTGAGTATACGGTATACCGAATGCTATGACAATCAAAGTAACCATTTACTATCACATTTATTTATATAATGGTTTGAAATTAGTTCTTTAATATATGGATATTAAAAATAGAATGATCTGATTTATCAAAAGGTTAAAAATCTCGTTGAGATTCATTACGCAAGAGTTTTTATTTTCTTAACGTAATTTTGTTACAAGCCAAAACTTTATCAACAAACAACAATATTTGCAACTCGCGAAAGCCTGCAAAAGTTCTTATTTTTATCAAATTATAATGAGTTTCGAAACCAAGTCATGAACCATCTCGGAATATCGGATGACTGGATAAGAAACAGAAATTTCACGGTAGCTTTACTTTTTATAGCCCTGATTTACACGCTTGTTTTTCGTCTAGTTTTGTTGAACTTTTACAAAAAACAAAATGAATAATAAAATAGTATGGCAGTAATTATTATTACTCTACTACTCCAACAAAGAGTGGTATGTTTTTAAAGTCCCTGTATGTATCATTAAACAAGTATCAGGTAAGGTGAAAATATTCGGAAAACGTAGTAACATCTTGCACATTAAAATGATTGATATATAACAATAGAACAATTTGCACCATAATATTAAGGTTATGGAAGATCTTCTGATAAAAGTAAATTAGCTTAAAAGAAGGTTCCAATAATAGAATATAAATTGTATATAATCATCTTTTATGTACAGTACTCGTATGGTGATAACAAGACATCAATACATTGTTTTCCTTAGAAGATTATTTTGGCATATCACACATACACACACAATATTTGTTAACAATTATATTATTTAGATATAAGTTTAATTTTTTTATTTACCTTATCGTATATTTAGCAAAGTAGAAAATGTTTTAATTTACCATCTTTAAACATGATTTAACTAAAAAATATATAACCGGCCATATTAAAATTTTAATCTATCAGTTGTTGTTTTTTATTGCAGGAGTTCAGTAGACAGGCAGACGGCCCACTTGATGGAAAGTGGTTACCATCGCCTATGGACATTTGCAACACCAAAGGTGCTACAAATGCGCTGCTGCTCTTTTAAGGGAGACTGGAACCTGGCCACTAATGCCGTAACACAACTCAAGGTTGTTATGGCAACATACTTTAGACCAGGGGTGGTAGCATCCAGTCGGGCAAATGCCCTACCACTTGGCTGTGGATTATTTTAGCGCCTCTTACGACGGCCTGCCGGCCGCAGGAAATTATATTCTTTCTCCGTTCCTGCACGGATAATGTAGTAAGTTTCTCAAATGTCTTATTTTCATTGAAAATATTAGGAATTTTATTTTTATTAATATAATATGTTACATTTCGGCATTATGCAGAATTCCTTGAACCAAGGCTTGGAAGAACTAGTTCGTAATAAAAAATGATACCGACAACTTATTGCAGGAAGTAAGAAATATATTTTGAGTTCACGGGTGTAACGAACCGAGGTATGAGAGATCGAGAAGGTCTCATCTAAAGCGATAATTCACAGAATTAATAAAATGTGGGATGTTGGAGTGTAATAAATCACAAGAATTGTGCATTTTCCACGCAGCTGGGCACGTCCAAGCCTCCCCCCTAATAGCGTTATATTCATCTTACCAACGGATGATTCCTAGTAACATATACAAGAATAATGTCTATTTTTTAGGAACTTTTCAGATCTAGTAGCTTGTTTAATGTTTTTAATAATGTAAAAAAGCATTAGCTGATCATACAAATAACTTACACGTAGTCGTACATTGCCAAATTTACCGCCAGTAGGCTATTAAAAATTTTGCCACACTTAATGGCATGTAAAATTCGATTTGCTATTTCACAATTATATAAAAAAAAATTACAACAAAATTAAAACATTATGATTTGTGTACTAATTGCTCCCCATTATCTCCCTAATTAGTATGATTCTGAATTAGAGGAACAATGTGTCAGTTCCTAGATAAGTTTTACAACTCAATGATTTAGTTAAGACAACACAACAAATAGTTTTTGTGTATATATAAAATCACAATCATGTACTGCTAATAAGGTATATCGACGGCATCAGTTCAGGATCTTGTAACTATATTTTTGGTGATATTTTTTGAAGTGATAACTACTTATGGGAGAGTAAACAGCTTCGTTACGTAACGCGTTACGGCGCCAGTCTGTCTGGCTTCCCTTTCTCTCAAGTTAGCTTAGTTTAAGTTATTACTTCTGTCGGGCGTCCCGAGACGCACACCGTCTGTTTTTTTAGTCAAATTATTAATAGCCATTACTTATTATATATAATATGCAACATTTTGAGGAATTACAAAATATAGTTACCTGCAATAACGGCGATGGTATTACGTTTTAAATTATACACTTATTACAATACGATTATATAACAGTACAATATTTTTTTCTAACATTACTGCTAGCTTCTGATAATAGCGTGTTCAAAACGGCTTTAGGTATTATTTGAGGTTCGAACATAGACACGTTGACATATGTAATGAGAAGTTATGATAGCTGATCAATTAATGACGTCATTCATAAGAATTTAATCAAATTCTCCGTTTATTTAATTAACAGACCCTCACCCGAAACGGACTCCAAGCTCATAATCGAGATTAACAAGGAACGGAGATTAAATTTTGTTTTTTCTTAGCAGTAACACGATTAATGGTTCTATAAAAGATTTAGGTGTGATCCCTTTGCATTTCTAATCAAAGTGATTTTATACGTTGTTTTAGATTTTACGACTGTTTATTATTAAGCTCTACAAATAATTATGTTTTCTTATATGCTTCCTTCCTTATATGCTTATAATGTTGAATTAGCTTTTTAACTGTATAAATAAATCAATAAGGGTTCATCGCTATCAGCATTCATACTCCGTTGAACCCACTTAAAATTGTATTTTGCCAATAACTGTCGATTTTAATCGGGCACTCATGATTGTTAAAATTTAATGAACATGCTTTAACAAATGATAAATTATTTCTGTTTCAGTGTTCGATGCATCGGGCCAGTACAGTCCAAATGTTTTGTTTGGGAACGAATACTGGCTGGGGTCATTGCACGCCTGCAAGGACTTGCAGCTGGCTGAGTACTATTCACAGATACCACCCTTCCCAACGACTTTCTACGTCTCCAGGATCAACCTCACAATCGACAACGACCATCTTCCTGAAGTAAACATTTATTTTTCTTAATTAATGTCCTTACAGAAATAATATAAATGGCGACTAGTATTAATTTATAATTTTATTTATAATAAATAAATAATAACAGCCCATAAATGTCCCACTGCTGGCTCGGGCCTCTCACTATAGGGAGATGGACAGTATACCCGCCACGCTTGTCCAAGGCGGCTTGCCAAGTTTGACACATCGGTTATCTGGATGTGCAGGTTGCATCACGATGTTTTCCTTCCCCGTTATTAGCACATGGTAATTGTAACAATATGCACATTAAGTCAGCAAACTGCCTAAGTGGTACATGCGCTCGGGCCAGGATCGAACCCGCGTCCTTTGAGTTTGGGACGAATGCGCTAGCCATTACGCTACCACGACTTTTAATTTTATACAGTTTGAAATTAAATAAACAAATTTCACCTATATTAAGTTGCCGGGTTATATATTTTAACTTTTCTACTGCTGGTTAAAATGTGATATAAACTCCACACAAGTAATGTCTTGGAATAGACAATAGGTACTCGTAAAGTATAGAAATCCGGCAGGTATCAATCTTAGTACATGCTTTCTATAGTAAAAACGTAATATAAATACTAAATGTCTTTGATTTGTGTGATTTTTTGTCGTTTCATTACAACGCTGTGTTTAGCATCATATCAGCTTTTTATTTGTTTCTTTTTAACTGTACTTGAATTTATGTTACGTAATTTACCATTCTAAAATATATATACAACTTAATTTATAAAAGATGAAAAAACTACAAATAGTAAATGGGTCCCAAATCACCGTCAGTTGGGAACGTTCCCAAAACGCTGGCCGCATTACCACGTTGTATGGCAACGCTTATGCGTTGTCCAAATACACGTCAGCGTTTTGGTTTCGTGAGACATCTATCAACCGTTTTGATAGGTCTCATATCATAATACTCGGTGCCGTCTTCCCAACTAGCGCGATCGATGAGCCCCTAATTCTGGTCGGATTAACCATTTTTTTTTGTTTTATTAAAAACAATAGTCTTCTGTCATACATAGACATAGGGGCCCCACATAGGTACGTCAAAAAGTACTTAGAGGGTCTCGAATAGGTTATAGATGCTACTGGCTGTGTCCATTAAAATGTATTAAATATGTTATGATTGCTCAGTAGCTAAGGCAGTATTCATCTCATTCCAGTAACGTGGGTTGGAGCTCCAACAATAAACACACACTTCTTTAGCAGTATTTTTATTTTAGTTTGCAATAGCATAATGTTACAATACCGTTACGTGCTAAGTTGATAATGTTAATGAAAAACACTCCTAAGAAATCTACATACCGAGATTACTGATATGAACTTTCATTTGACCTCTGACAAGCATGACGGATATACTGCCTGCCGCTTTAAAATAGGGAAGCAAACAATGCAAGGCCGATATTATTAATTATTACCAACTAATTTGTCAAATATAATTTTAGATGTGTATAAGTATGACTCTGAGGTATAATATACATACCTATGTAAATATGTATATTGCTAGTTTAGCAACCTACGTATTAATGATTTAACATAAAAACGACGTGTTGCAATAAAACGAAATAAATATTAACAACAAACAAACAATCCCTGATCCAGAAACCCTTTCCAACTTGCATTTCACTAAGAAACTTTGAACAATTTGACTCGAGAAGGTCCGTGGTCTTTGTCCAGCTCAATGTCAGGGAATTTTAATATAAAAGTTTTATTACCTGTTCACCCGCTATACAAGTTTCGACCCAGTTTCTGTAAATAGACTTAACTTCAGCACTCAACGCAATTCGTCGAGCTTGCAGACATATTACTAAGCATGGAATCCAATTTCATTTGATTTATTCGAATGCATATACACTAGTGTTTCATAGAATATTCGGTATTCCACGTATTCCGGTCGTATCTTAGTATTCGGGTGAATATCGAATACCAAAATATTATTAGCTGCAAACTGAATAGCTATTTGTAAACAAGATACTTTATACTGAAATAAATAAATTCTTTCTTTCTTTTCTTGCACTTATTTTCGTTATCAAAATAGAATTCGAGTAGATTGCATAAAATAACTGAAATGATACTTTTTGTGCACAAATTTGGTACTTAATTTCGATACATACATTTTAATAGTGGTAGATTAAATGTTTATACAAAAATAGACGATAACTATAGGGCTATTCGGCTAAAGAACTGGCTGAATATTCGATATTTAGTTGTGTTAATATAGTAGTACTATTCGATTTAAACATAACACATATACTGTTAGAATTAAATACATAATTATACTTTTTTGCAGGGGACGTTGACATATCATCTTTGTAGGAACAAAATATAATAGCTGGCCCAGCAGTCGTTATACTGGCCTAAAATATAGAATTTAGACCTCGATTGTAGCGCCACCTACCAGGGATCCACTTGAACACACACAAAAAGTGCATCAATATCTGTCCAACCCTTTAGGAGGAGTTCAGTGACATGCACACAAACAGACGAATTTTGTATATAAAGATGGTGTTATTTCTTGTAGTTTATGACTTTTACATAGATACAAGCGGTTCCAAAAATGCACGACTTCCAAAAAGTCGGTATTTAAATATTCTACCCTATATAACAGAATAACAAAGTAAAATGCACTCTGTAGAGCAGATTGATGCTGGTCGGAGAGTGCCTTCCGGCGTCATGCAGCAAGGACTCATTATTGACACTCCTCGGGGCGGCAGAGGTTATTGCTTCGAGGCAAGCAGCTGATAGTGGCATCTCGGCTCACTTCCGGACGATCCATGTGCGACCTGTTCCTGGTACATACAATTTGTTGGCTGATATCAAACTCCAAATTCTTGGGTAGGTATAAATATCTCCATTTATTATCTTATAACCATCATCATCACGTCAGAATCATATCGATTGCTTTTAAGGTTTAATAGAATGCGCATGATCCCAATTAAGTCATGTTAGTTTTATGACCCCGAGCTCTTAAAGTAAAGAAAGCCGATCACGATACAGAATATTATGAGAACTTAATATTAAATATCGTATTAGTACGAATAAGGTTGGAACAGTTTCCAATGGATAGATTTCTATTATTTCTAAAAATAGGCATATAATACAATATTATACAATATATTAATATAATTTCATACGCATAGTCAAACACGCACGCACACACAAATACACACACACACACACACACAAATTTATTTTAAGTTGTGTTAAATGTTTTTTTAAATTATTGTTCCGACATTAAGGGAGAGGAGAGGACACTAGCTCCTATAATACAGTGAAAACTAGTTTAGGGGCTAGTAGAATAAATAAATAAACTGTGTATCAATGTAAAAGTTTCAAATAAATAAAATAAAAAAGAATGCGGTTACAATAAATACCTATTAACCACATAAACGCAAACAACAAGTATACTACAAAGTTTACTCATATAAGTTTTTAAACAATACTTCCCTTCATTTTACGCTTTTTTCAAGGAGAGCTGAGTGTCTGAGAGCTTCTTATTTTACATTGGCTCATGTAAAATAAGAAGTTCATTCATTCATAAATAAAAATAGTGTCACTTATATTAGCATTGCTTCCTTCGACTATGAATGACACCTTTGAATGAGCCTATGAATTGTAAGTATTATAAACATCTTGTTATTGTATGGTACATGATGTGCTCATATGTTTGGAGTTACAGCTTAGACCTAATAATTTATACATAATATGAAATAATGTAACTTTTAGCTGTTTCTTGTTTTGTGTGCCAAATAAATAAATAAAATAAACAAGGGAGTTAACAACTAAAAAAAGAAATTAATTTAAGTTGCATACCAAAAATGTTTAATAACCTTAAAATAAATATATCTATATATAGATAAAGCGTTTTTACCGATATGAGTGTATGTTTCTGTTCATTTTCTTTCTCTATGCTTTTTTTGTACAATGAAGAGTACCCTATCAATATTATTTAAATTGTTTGAAATACGTACAAAGTACTGATATAAATTTTACTTATAAATTAGGTACACGCGTCGCCTATAATCTCACTGTTTCGAGATGATTCATGCACGTAAGCAACATCATTAATAATACTGGTACAATGAATGAAGCGCGGGGCATACCCTTTCAGCTAAGCACAGGTAAAAAAGTTTCAAGTGAAAGAAGTGATTATTCAAGGTCCTCTTGAGAATACAAATAATAAGAGCAAGAAAAATATGGGCAGATTTTATTCAAATAAAAGAATTTCTAAATTTTCATTACGTCATTCGTTATAACGCAACGACCCTAAAACGATAGAAATGTAAATTAGTGCGAAATCACAGCCTTTCCGCCGCCACCGGTCTAGATCTAAATTGGCATAATATTATTTTCAACAATTCAGTAAAATTTAAGGAATTTCTATTATCTCACCCTTAAGCGGTAGGTGTATATTTTACTTTTATGTTAATCTCCGTTTGAAAGCTGAAAGCAAAATTATGATAATGTTTGTAATGAAATACCAAAAAAACCGGCTTCAAGAGTATCTAAAACGAAAAAAATAAGTATTTTCTACATCTTAAAGTCGGTGCGAAATAAAATATAGAAATTACTATATTTTTCTGCTTTGTTGTCATTATTTATGTTTTACTTGACACCGACTTCAAGCTATTTGAGACAATATTCTTTAGCACAAAATTTGAATGATGAATCCGTGGCAACTAAGTAATCCACATTTGAAATTAGATTTTATGAATAATAGTTTTCTTTATAAAGTGGTGTCGTCAATAAACCATATTTACCCAAACGATGTAATAGAGCTCCTTAATGAACAAATGGTTCAAGTTTGTAATTTAACGTTTTTCTCTACTAATGAATCGTACTTATTTTCCTAAGTGATGTTTAATGGAGCATAAACTGTATTTTATTACCTACTTATCATTTAAAATGACTAATGAGACGTAGTTTTTTTAATTTATTGTTGGTTGACAGATCACGCTTTATTTCTCACTGAATAAACAATTGTAAAAACACACGATGACAATATTGTCATGTTAAAACAATATGCACTTGTCGTTTAGAATATTTTCCCAGGCAACTTACAGAATAATTTCATCTAATATAGGTGCTGTTTCTGGTGGTGCTGGTTTTTCGCTTTCGTTTAATTAATTCCTGTCTTAGAAGAATAGAGATAATTAAAACACCCCCGCGTACTAATATTCATGCTTGCGACTGGTGAACTAGCTGAACTCGAAATACAATTCTTGCTTTCAGATTTTGTTTACATAAAGACGTCAATACTCAATGACCAGGCGATTATCGCACTTTCACTTGCGATATCGTATGTTTAGTTTACATGATCAAATTTTTTCTTGCTTTCGACAATGGTATCTTCGATGTTAATGACCATTTATATATTTTTATTCAAGGCAAAGTAGTTTTTTCTGAGATAATTCTTCAATATAGGCAATATTTTGTCACATTCCAAAATTTTATAGCCTGCACTGTAAATAAGTTATCATAAAAGGATCAAATGTGTGCAGCAAACGTATTTAACGTTGGAAGTAGGTACTTTTGTTTAAGATGTCTATAGTTATTAGGTTATTATATCAATGCAAACATAGCAAAAATATGGAATTAAAATATAAAGGTTTCCAATAATGATTTTGTTTGTTGCTTACATAGTATCTTTTCAATGAAATTAAAATATATTTATTATCAAAAAACTTCGTACAGAAATAATGTTAGATGCTACCCGCACTAGGACTAGCCTATATTCCGGAACATCGACATACCTTGGACGTGTGTTCTTCTTATATTGTGTAATTACAAGATCCAACACAATTTGTGCTACTAAAACTAAAATTCTCAATATACCAGCAACGCGTTGGTTACATCTTTGGCAAATATAGACAGCGGTAATTACCTTTCATTAAGTGAATCGCTACCTTATCTACTTTACTCCAGTAATAAAGATTCAAATATCTTCCCATACCTTCATTTAATACACCAGTAAGCATGTGGCCATTTTTCTCCTCAATATTTCTCATGATATCGCTATTGACATCCTTTTTATAATATTTATTATATTTCAGGTCGGCTGTGCTAGTCGTGGCACTTCTGATGTTAACGGCGTCCTTTTACGAGGGCTATCTGGAGCGAAAATACCGAATGGCAGCTCAGACCAGAGACCTGGAATTGGCTAACAACGACAACCAAAAACAACCTGTTGGTACTTTCGTTTATAATTATATTCTTATACACTAAGGCAAATAATGAATATTCTGAAGCATCATCGTATGCGCAACGAAGTGATCTGGCAGTGAAACTAAGTCGTCGACGAGACTTGTCTAATTAGCTAGCTCCACTAACAATGGGGCAGTGGCCTAGTTATAGCTACCATAAAACTAATAATTATATTCGGTAGAATAAATGAATTTTCAAGTGAACTATCCGTCTAGGCTATTTATAAGCTCTCCGTGCCGAGATAAGGCAAGCATTGCGGGAAGCAGTTATAAGATCAAGCTCATCGATCGGCCTTCAGAGAAGTCTAAGTCCATCAATGGTGTTCACTTGGCTTGTGATGATGAAGGGTTACGCAGTCTAAAGTGTATATTTTTCTCTGTATTTAAAAGGGCTTTGTCACCCAGCGATAATACCAAGCCATAAAATATACTGATATACGAGAACAGATTCTGAATATTTCTTTAACAAAAAAAATATTTTTTTAAAAATAGCATCTCCAGGTAACGGATATGGCAGAATTACAGCTGCATTCTCCTTTAAGTGATAGGCTCCAAATACCAAAATATCTCAAAAACTCAACAAATAACTTTTTAAAAACTTTTGTTACATAAATCAACAAACTCGTCTACTGTATTTCTGTTCGTATTAATAATATTTCCTTTTATTTCAATCGAATGAAAAGTAGGTATTTATCGTAAGATAGATTTGTGACCTTGACTTTTGCTTGCGAAATAGAATTGCCTTTGACACAACTTCGTCAAGGAAAACAAATTTCTATACAAAATGAGTAGCAATCTGCTGGTAAATTGCAACATCAAAACAAACGTATGTTTAATAACATATGAATACAGCCTTGATTTGACCTCTTGGGTAATATCAGAGATGAGAGTAACACTGAGTTCAACGGCGCTTATAAAAACAGAAATAAATCTCACATTAGAAAATAACCATGTGAACACCCTTAGGTTTTATTAAAGTACTAAATAAACTATGCTCATAGGTTTGGTTTTAAACATTGTCATAGAACTCATAGGAGTTTTATTGCTGCTTACTCGGGATAAAAACAATCTTTCAAAATCTTTACCAACGCGTGTTGACATGACTACGTCCCTACAGTATAGGATTCTTTCTATATTGGCAAAGCAACTCTTGCATTTTTAGCAGCAGAATTCCTTCCCTACTGAATCTGCGTAATCGATAATACACATCTCGAAAATTTCTGAACATTTATAACAGCTATTTTTCATATCTCGAAAACTTCTCGATATTTGTAACTATTCAAACCAGTTAAAAATTGAAACATCTGTTAAGTTTTACCACCGTCAATATTTCTACTATATACCATATTATACAAAATGTCTATGAAAACTTCATATCCAACAATAGCAAACGAAATCCGTAATCAAATTCTCATGAATAATTCCACACCACGATTCCAGAACTGACGTAAGAGACAATACCTACATTACAAAATTGGATCAATAGGAAAAATCAGTGATGCGTCAAACCAGCGTCCGCGGTATCTCTCCAAGTTATCACGCAATTCATCGGTTCAGTTCATTTTCAATTTACGTCCTATGCATCCCTGTTTTTATGCTGGCTTGTTAAGGGGTAATCCCAAAATATGCCAGCTGGATTGCATGAAGTGTATGTGTGTCAGTGATCGCATAATCAGGAATGCCGTAAACCTTGCGAAGTGGAGGAAAACTTAGAAAAGTGAATCTGAGCTCCAAAGCAGATGTGAATGCAACCGAGATTTAACTCTAGACGACTCGCATGTGGGTTACATAGCCTATTTTAGCCAGAAGTTGTACTTACACTTGGTACGGGTCAGAACACCTCCACCAATTATAAATAGGGCCTTTTTTCCTCGCTTTTGACATCAAGCTCGTTTATTCTTTTCACATCAAAACTATAGATATATTGTTTTATTAGACGCCTCTTTCCACCCTAGATGTTTGAAGCTTTCCAATTTCCCACTTTTTAAAGTTATACTTCTTTTGGCGCGTTAGGGAAAAATGATGAGACTAAATTTTACGATGCGCGTGCACACCGTCACGAAAAACCGAAACCCTAAAGTTAGCTATAGTTAAGATTTTAGTTTTTCTATTCTTAGTGTCGTTTTTTTCTACAAAGCGTAGAATAAGGCGAAAGATAAAATTTTTGAAAAGATTTTTATCTTGTTACGCCGAAGAAGTATAACTTCTACCACGTGTACATAAGTACACTCATACTTTTATTTTTAATTTAGGTAACAATTCAAATTTCATATAGCTAACGTTAATGCGACCGCTTTTGATTGCAACCACCAGAAATCTATTTTTGGAGAAGCTATTTTTTGCATAAGTATATGCAAGATTTTGCATTTACATTTTTGATAGGTCAAAAAGCGCCCCAATAGTTTTAGCCTAGGATAATCAGCATATTTCGGCTTTAAATTTGTGTTAATACAATAATACGCGATATTAAGTCATGTATGGTCCTTGTAACTTTAAAAAAAATCTAATAATGTTAGAAGTTATTTTTGTTTAAAGAATTTTCTCTTTGCTTTCTCGCCGAAACACTGAACTGCCTTCAAATAATAGTTTAGAATGATTATTATTAAATGATGTAAATTAGGTACAAAGGCGGCGTCATAACATTAATCTTAATAAAAGGCAGGGTAACGTTATCAAGGTGTCACCCTGAATTAATGAAGTGAAGAAGCTTCGTAGAGGCTCAGACATTTTAGGCGCTTTTAGTTGGTACTTAAATTTCTAAAGACATTTTCTGTATATTAAGAATAGATAGCGTTAGGCTGATGAATACTTGCTTTCTAAACTTGTTATGATTTCTGTGTTAAATATCCATCTCCACTAATAAATAAATGGAGTATTCAGTTTGTTTTGAATGCTTCTATATAATCTTTTGTTTGTTCCCCCTGTCTGGCTTTAAAATCAAACTAATTCTCCTGAAATTTTGAAACGGATACATTGAAACAAAAGCTTTCATAAGGTTATTTCATTTTCGTCTCGGGAAGTGCGATAATCTGGTGAGTGATAATCATCACAAAGTGGGTCTCGTGTATTTACCTCTATCATTCTTTTAACGATAAATACCGAGGTGAACCGTTCGATTGTATTCGGAGAACCCGTTGATCCTGGATCCAACTTCGTCACTGCGGTCATCACTGTAAAAACAATATACCTCACAATGAAGACATTTTTGGCATCAAATTCAAAAGTTTTTATTCGAACTAAGTTCCACTGCAGGTCCATTATCTCAAAATATCACATATAAGTAAAACTGAGGTCTACTTCCTATTTCATGTATGTATTACACCACTTCGCCTTGAGATAGCAAATATTTCTTGGGATCACCTCTTTGACTAGGACCTGGTGAAGGTGACATGGCTAGTTATTTGCTTAATATATAAATTGTCGTTTTCTGAAAATGAGTTCGTAGTAAGCGGAGAACCGCACGCCGAAGAAAGTTACCCATCAAAATTTATATTTTAGTGGGTAACTTTCTTATATACGTTCATCATTATCACACACACAACATTAAGTTGTTGTTTTTATTACTGATTGATTAATTGACCTTGTGAATAGATGAGCGGACTCAATCGGTTCAAATCAACTGAAATATCTTTTATATAATGACAGAATGTTGCAGTCTCTTAGATTTTATGCGTGCGTACCTACTTATGACGTAATAAGTAGATACGAGAATAAGGAGCTAAATAGCGCAAATTTATTATTTCAAAAGTAATTGAAATTATTTATATCATGATATTTAAAGATATAGATGATCAGATGTAGATGATGATGTTAACGTCTGTTCTTTTATGTATTAAAATATTAGAATTTATTGCACCACGTGTCTGTTTCTTTATTGGCTATAATGAGAAGTACGAATATCGGGAATTCGCGTTAGATTTTTAGGTACCTACTATAATGTACCTATGCAAACACTAAAGAAGCCTTTAATTCTATGCTTAATAAGGTGTTTATTGCCAAAAGCTATAAGCTACTCGTCAAATAAGACGAAACAAATACATAGAATTATATCTTAATCACCGAGCGAGATTTATTACCAATCAGTTCTAATCGCGTAATAACTTTCGCAGACTAATAACAGCGTGCCACAGAGCGATGTGAAACCTCCTATCCCCAACAATGGCGACAGGGAGCTCCGACGGGAAACATGCGGTTGGTATTTAATTAAACATTTACCTGATTAGGTGATTACCCCAAGCGCCTGTAGTGCTATACCAGCTAATGAAATAACACTACACGTATACCTACGTGATGGGAATAACTAAGGTGAACTCAAAGGAAAGTTCACGTTCAAAACCAATGAGGTGTAGTGTGCCCTTCCAAATAATGGCCAGTTTCTATATCTTACCGTTCATTCAATTGCCCTGCACCATCGTGTCATCGGTTGAATTTTAACATTACTTGTATGTTGTAATGGAGCTTATGTCAAATTTTAAACAATAGTAAGGCAAATGAATGGTCAATGAAAAGGCTGTATTTAATTTAGAATTAAAAAATATAAATAAATTAAGTTGAATTTATTTTAAGTGCTATTTGAATTTCAATACATTATTACGTATAACGTTGAATATAGGACACATATAACCTTCTACATCACTGTAATCGTTACTCGTAATAGAATTTTCATTATCATATTATTGCGAATGTAGAATGTGACGGTACTTTGCACATTCGTATCTTTATTACCTCATACAAGACCTTCATGAATTTAAACTGGTATGAGAGACCATAAAGATTTCCCTTAATTCGTTAATAGGAGGTTCAATTAATTCAGCTAACATTTGTGTGAATGTCGTTGGTTCTTAATATAAACCGTCGAAGAGTCCCGGCTTAGACAAGTTCGGGTGCTGCCGTCTGAACCAGTAGCTTCCCAACCGCTCCCAAGCCACTCCTATTTAATTAATATTGGCCTGAGCTTAATACTACGACTTCATTACTCGAATACATAGTAATTTACATTCATTTACATACTTATACACGTTTAGAACTGTTATATTTTTACACATTTTTTAGAGTTCTTTATCTATTTTGAGTAGAAACGGAGCATTTCCAAAATCGTCATGCACTTCCGTTCCTCTATCTCCATGTCTTTTCGTCTGTTAATGTACAAGTATACCATAGCAGTTTTCTTAAAAACTATGAGTGTGTGTTGGTGATATATAGCATAAAGGTGTATGAATACTACATGCTTAATCTTCGTCGTCAGCAATCGCAGTCCACTGTTGGACGTAGGCCTCTCCAAGTCGGCGCCATTCATTCTGGTCTTTCGCTTGCCTCATTCAGTGCCTACTGGCGACTTTACGCGGATCGTCTGTCCACCGGGCTGGAGGGCTTCCGAAATAAATAAAAAATTAGAGTGTGATTAAATTTTCTGTATCAGTTACCTAGGTCTTCAATCATAATGATATTTCGAAGTCGTAAAGAGTTTGTTCCGATTTAAAACTTATGACTTATGAAATAAAAAGTTCTGAAAAAGTTCGAAGTGATAAAGCTAAAAAATCCTTTCTACGGAAATAGGATCGAACGTGATACTTTCAATATTTTAAAAATTTAAAGTTTATTCGACTTTTTTAAACAACCAAATGATAAAAATGTTAGTTACTCGCCTCTACAGACCTACCTGCCTAATGAGGACCGTAAAACAAGTACAACAACATAGAATGTTTTACGTAATTAAATTTTTGAAACACAAAGTAAACAAAAGAAGTCTAAATGCGAGAAAGGTAATAAACCAGGTGTGCATCTACTTTTGTCGGCATGTAACAATATATTGCACACCGCTACCAGCAGAATATAGATCTGATACGACTAATTGTAACACTTTTATACTTATTATGTTCACAATAAATTAATTTGATTATGTTCTAGCATCATATGTTAAAGAGCCTTATCTCATTATATGTTTAAGAATTGGTCACTGGTCACTTTTTGTGATTTAGCTATATATAAATTCAAGTAAACTTATGAATTAGCTTAACAAGGAACGCACACGTATGTCAAAGCAACGCAACACAACACATTAGTGTTTACCTAAATTTAGTCCCACAAAATGTTGCGCAGAATGTCACGTTCTCTCCACATTATTTGATTTTCTCTTATTTTCTGCGAAGATCATACGTTTGTATATTTGGGTACGGAGCGATCTATTGACATAACGAAAATCTTTTTTCTTGTTATTTTGCTTACATCTTTAAATCTGAATTTTGAAAGAGAATATCAGCACCGGTTAGGAACCCTGCATTATGTAGAACAGTGGCCTATTTAGAACAACTTGTGTTTAAATAATATACTTGTTTTGCAATATAATTATGTATTTGTCCTAAATTGATTATTTTCATAGAAACTACTTCTACTACTACTACTATTCGAAGTGAATATCGAGAAAAAACTAGGGTTTCTTTTTTAATTTATTGGCCAATGTGCTAACATTCATATACATTAGAAACACATTTGACCGTGGCACAGAAACCTCATGGGTTTATTCGCGCCGCAGAGAGTCGTGTACACAATATTGTTATATCAAAAATAGGCAGAGGCGAGTAATTGTTACATGGTTTTTAGTTTAGTTAATTATAATTGTCGATTTATCTACACCATCGTGTAACGGTATGTAAAATACAACTTTCTACCTAATTTTCTACAACAATAACATGATGATTTTATAATTGGAAAGAAACTGATCTAAAGAAGCACCATTGTATTTATTTAGAATACTTTAAAATAATAACGATTATACTTCAGGAGGCTACAAAACCTTGTCAAGGCGCATTTCAATGGAGAATTGTGAGATTTGTTAAGCTTTCATATCATGATATTAAATAAGGTGATTTAATATCATGATATGATACAAGAGTTTTCATAAAATAAAATTGTTTCATATTTTTGACAGGTTTATGTTCGGAGTTGCTTTTGTCGTTCTCGATATTATCGAATGGACGAACCATTTTGAACACTGAGAAACCCAGCGATGGGGCACTCACATGTCTTCACGGTATGAGGTAAATAGAAATTATGACTCCATGTCACTGGCTTTTTTCTTACTGATAATAATTAAGAAAGAAATACATATTTTATTTAGGACAAAAACAATACAGAGTATTATTTTTATAAACCTTTACTCCTGTAAAGGCGCCATTTGCAAAACGTGTCGAGAGAAGACTAAGTTCGAAATGACCCAAAAAAACAACATTAGTAAGAAAAATGACTAAATATATTTATATGCACTACAGATTAAATGCATTTAAAGTAAAATCTAAATAATAGTAAAAATACACTCCTTATAATTTCCAACAAACTAAAAACTAATTAACTGCTGTCTTAATCCTTGTTCACTGAAGAAGTGGCCTGTACTTCCATAACTTGAAGTGTTAGGTACAAAGTTTTCTGCCCGCTGCGCCGAATACTTGGTTCATAAACTCATTGAAGCGCACGCTTGCACGGTTCAGTAAGTTCACGATATTTATCAATATCGGTGAAACCCGTACTTTTGAAACACCAACCGCAACGTTTATCTGAATAAAAATAATGGGAATCAATAAATGTTTTATGGTTAAGGTGAGAAACGGCTGTTCGAATGTAACACACCTGATTAAAAAAATTGTGAGGAAAAAGATTATGGTGGTATGAGCATGTGATGAGGAGAGATGAAAGCATGCAATAATTATATTATACTCGAAGAGTGACGTATATAAGAGTAAATGTAATTAAAAAAGGCATTATTTTAATCGAGTAGTTTCTGAACAAATGTTTCCTTTTTTGTGAAGGAATCCTGAAAACTGCCTAAGTGTTGCATGTATTCTGTAAAATTCAGACCCTAATTTTATTGAAATGAGACGCCCTTGGCACCACCGCGTCTTTTTTCTTAGACACAAATTACTTATACTACTTATTTGATTTCTGTGCTCGCATCAATTTAATTTCATTTACGAGTATAAGCTATATCTATTTATATTTTATATTAATTATATTATAATTTAGTTTTATCTTCTGTTGTGCATTTTTTTATATTTTAAGCTTTACTGGACATTAATATTATTCCATCAGACACAGGGCCACTTTTATTTTGTCTACTCAGTGTCGATCGTGAAGCTGAGCGCTTCATAAATAAATATAATGCATATGTTAAGACAATTTTCTCTAGAAGGTCGGCAAATAAACCGTTCTGCAAGAATAAACTCAAGTCACGATTTCTTTTTTTGTAGATTTATGTCAGTATTATGGGTTATCATGGTGCACACATATCTGACGATGTTCTACGTGGCCGAGAACAAAACCATGCGAGTTGTAACCGAGAGAAACTTTTTGTACCAGTCAGTTGGCAACGCGTCGTACTGCGTCGACACTTTCTTCGTTATTAGGTTTGTATTTTCCTTAATCTAAATCAAAATATCTAAAAAAGTAGAAGGTATATTCAGATTCTTACAAAATAAAACTAGATGATGTGTTGTTAATCCTATTAATCCTATTAATATTATAATGCGAAGTAACTCTGTCTGTCTGTCTGTCTGTCTGTCTGTCTGTCTGTCTGTTCGTTTTCACGTAAACTACTGACGATTTGGATGAAACTCAGTATATATATATTTTCGATACGAGGATGACATAGGATACTTTTTATCCCGAAAAATGGATAGTTTCCGGGATAAATGATATTTGTCTGTTTGTTTGTTATGCTTTTACGGAAAAACTACTGGACGATTTGGCTGAAATTCGCACGTATGTAAATTAAATACTGAGGATGGACAAGGATAATTTCATTTGGCCTTTTTGGTAATTTTGGGCTATTTGGTCATTTTGGCCTATTTGGTCATTTTGGCTTATTCGGTCATTTTGGCCTATTCGGTCATTTTGGCCTATTCGGTCATTTTGGCCTATTTAGTCAATTTGGCCTTTTTGGTCATTTTGGCCTCTTTGGTCATTTTGGCCTCTTTGGTCATTTTGGCCTTATTGATCATTTTGGCCTATTTGGTAATTTTGGCCTCTGATCATTTTGGCCTATTTGGTCATTTTGGCCTATATGATTATTTTGGCCTCTTTGGTCATTTTGGCCTCTTTGGTCATTTTGGCCTCTTTGGTCATTTTGGCCTATTTGGTCATTTTGGCCTATATGGTCATTTTGGCCTCTTTGGTCATTTTGGCCTATTTGGTCATATTGGCCTCTTTGGTCATTTTGGCCTTATTGATCATTTTGGCCTATTTGGTAATTTTGGCCTCTGGTCATTTTGGCCTCTTTGGTCATTTTGGTCTTATTGATCATTTTGAACTTTTTGGTTATTTTGGCCTCTTTGGTCATTTTGGCCTCTTTGGTCATTTTGGCCTATATGGTCATTTTGGCCTTCTTTGTCATTTTGGCCTCTTTTGTCATTTTGGCCTCTTTGGTCATTTTGGCCTATTTGGTCATTTTGGCCTATTTGGTCATTTTGGCCTCTTTGGTCATTTTGGCCTATTTGGTCATTTTGGCCTATATGGTCATTTTGGCCTCTTTGGTCATTTTGGCCTCTTTGGTCATTTTGGCCTATTTGGTCATTTTGGCCTCTTTGGTCATTTTGGCCTATTTGGTCATTTTGGCCTATTTGATGATTTTGGCCTTTTTGGTCATTTTGGCCTCTGGTCATTTTGACCATTTTGATTATTTTGGCCTTTTTGGTCGTTTTTTCCTATTCCGTCATTTTAGCCATGTCGGTCACTGTGGTCTTTTGGTCATTTAGACCATTTTGGCCTTTTTGGTCAAGTTTTGTAATTTATTTTGTTGACAGATAGACGGGGATAGTATATATAATTAGCGATATAAATGAAGTGAATCTTCCGTGGCAATACATAAAACATTGTGATATAATATAAGCTGTAGCACTTGCTCTTTAAACAAGAGACACGCATTAGAGTTAACCGCGCGCAGCCGCGGGGTAAACTCTAGTTTTTTATAAATTATCGAATATTCTATATAGTAGGTAGAAATAATTTTACTTAGACCCTTCTTCTTCTTCTCGACGACAAAGTGCCGACAACTCAACGACAAAGCGCTTATTTTGTGTGCGAGGGTCGATGAGGCTCCATCCAGCCCAGCTCCTCCAGGAAGTCGACCAGCTTCTTGACGTTGCTGAAGACTTCTCGGAGGCTACCTGGGGCGTCCAGATACTTCGCCCTGTATTGGGCCACCCCTCCGCATTGTAGCAGGACATTGGCGGCTGTTTCTTCTGCCTCCAGGCATGCTCTGCACAGAGGGCTGTCGGTGACACCTATATACAGAGACAGACACCTAGACACTTATATACCTATAAACAAAGGCCCTAATTTCACTTTCATACTTCTATGTATTTTGCAAACTTTTATCTGAAATTCAAAGAAAAGGTTTTATAATTTAATTTATTTTTAAGTTTCTAGTTAATATACTCGCTTAATTTATAATAGATGGTATTCTAAACGTTAAAATAATTTGATATTTTTAATATGTACAAGATTGAACTTAATCAAAATGTTCATATATTGCTTCAAACACTGACATCATTTATAAAAGCGGAATGTGTAATAAAACCTGGTTTCTGAGATATATTACATTCTTCAATTTATCTACCATATTCCACAGTTTGTTAATCAAATTCCATGTTTTTAATAATAAGAAAAACATTTAAACATGATCTAGCATTATTTTACCCAAATTATTTTAGTTATTTATTTTCAGTGGTATTCTAGTAACAATCCTGTTCCTAAGAACTGAAGACAAAAAGGATGCCAAAAAATCAGTAAACACCAACAAGGAGGACTTTAACAAAAATGTCAATGGGTACACGAACTCCGCGTTATCGCTGGCGGTGATCAGCCAAGATTCATTTAAGGAAGATTTGTTCGACAAACCGAAGACAAGGGTCTACACAGCGCCTGAATTCTTTAGATTAATAAAGGATTTCTTTGTTTTATTCTTCTACCGGGTTGTGAGGTTGACTCCGGCGTATGCTTTCGTGATTGGCCTAAATGAAATTGCCCTCAGATATACTCATGATCAATCGGTTTTCGAACCGGCGATCTTTGACCATATCACCTGCGACAAGTATTGGTGGCGTAATCTGCTTTACATCAACAACTTGTTCCCTCAGAGCGAGATGTGCATGGTGTGGTCCTGGTATATGGCGAATGATACCCAGTTTTACGCCGTCGGGGTTATCTTGCTTTTGATTTCCGTGAAGTGAGTATATACATTATATATATATAATATTGCTTAACTGTTTGTGTCATTTGCGATACTGAAAATCACAACTAGACGAATCTTTGTCCATGTAAATTGCGTTTACGTACCCCATTGTTACAGACGTAAATAAATTTTATGAATTAATATCAGTTAATCCAGTTATCCAGGACCATGAAATAGGGTGAAGCAATTATCCGAACGTATTCAAATTTACTATTATGTAAAAGTAGGTAAGGAAGAGGAATCTGGAAATTAAAATCGCCCAGTAAAAACGTGGCTCGAGCGCTCTTAAGCTCTCAATAAAATAAATGGTGACACAATTCGTTTTGCTCTAGATCTACTATAAAATATTTATTTTAGATAAATGTAGTACAAAATTGAAAAATTATCATCTTAATAATAAGACTGACTTGGAAAATGTGTTTTAATAACAAAACATGAAAAAATGAGAGAACATGTAAAGTTGTTTCGTCATGTAGGATTTAAGAGTCTTATTCTACATTTATTATCGGACGCTTGTTACTTAGTAGAAAATTTGTGATTCACTTTTTTATAATATTTTGCTCTATCTGTGTAGTGAAGATGTGCTTATTGAAACTAACAAGTAAATGCTACATCTAAGAGCTTAAATCCTGTACGAATACTACTTTGGCACATAAATCTCTGTTCACTTGAAAGATCTTGAAGTATAAATATTTCTTCAGGAATAATTTCTGAGTTATTTCTTAAGGAGTTTTAGCATAATAAAACGCAACCGTGTTTCATTACAATGACATGGGTTCCAAAACTGTTCAGAATTAGACAAGCGTGACATTATACCATTCGTGTTTTTAGAACATTAGGAATCTAGAGCCCATTAGTGGCACATTTATGGTCTGATATTTTACATATTACTACATACATACATACATATACACTAACTAAACCCTGTTATGTATCGCTGTGGTTCAGTGTAAAATTTAACATTGACAACGTTGCAACTTTTGTAGACACAAACAACTGATTTTTTTATATATTTTTAAAGATATACTCCTTAAACTTTTATTTCTTTGAACAGGCACTTCAAATTCGCAACAGTATCTCTGGTTGTTGTTTTGGTCAGCTCATGGGCAACAACGATCTACATTTCAGTATCGTATCAATACAAGGCGAGGATTCAAGAGCCCTTCGAAATGTTCGACCCGCTTTACGATAAGCCCTGGTCCAGGATTGGACCGTACTTAGTAGGTAAAGGGATTTACTTAACAGCTCTTCTAAAAATACTGTTAGTTTCGAAAGAAAGCAATATTTTTTCCTTACAATTATAAAAATGAAGAACAATAAGAAATTTCTATGGATTGGCCTCTTTTCCTTCGGTTTTCTATCTTGTAAGAATTTAGCGTTTGCAATAAAAATATGTTTATAACATGCTATCCTGTAAAAAACTGAAGGACTCGTTTTGTATGAAGATTTCCTTATTTTGTGTCTCACTGGTTTCTATAGAGGTGTATACATTAGGGTGGTCGTTAAAACTTAAATTTCTTGCGACGCCCCTAAAAAGCTTCCTTTTAATGAAAAAACACTGGGATTTTTTTATAATTTTTTCAAGTCAAGACATCACGTGCCTCAAGACGATTCAAGTTAAAACTAAAAATATAAGAAAAATTGAAAGATAAGCTTGAATCACGAAGAATTTTAAACTTTTTCTGAAACTACAATTTGAAATTCATCACTGAGAATGATAATACGGAAGGTATTTCATTGTTAAAACTTTTCCAATCTTAAAATAATTATTACTTCTAAGTATGAAGAAGTTTCCTGAAAAAACATGATATTACCCAAAAATTAACTTGAATCGTCTTGAGGCACGTGTTGTCTTGACTTGAAAAAATTATAAAAAAATCCCAGTGTTTTTTCATTAAAAGGAAGCTTTTTAGGGGGCGTCGCAAGAAATTTAATTTTTAACGACCACCCTAGTATACATTCATTAAACTTCATCATTTTTAGACGATGATATGATAGCTTGCACAATGAAATCTTAAATAGAACGCGGTTAAATGTATATAAAAGTAACGTAGAATATTCATTGACTTCCGAATGAAGACGTTTTGACTTGAATTCTGTGAGAGGGACATGCACTAACCCTGTGGAAATTGGAACCGAGTGTAATCCTAGACAATCGTGTCTTTTACAGCCACTTTATCGATCCTTTCGAAATAGAGTGTTCGCTGTTCACATAACATTTCGGTGGCCTTTTTCGAGCACCACTGAAATCGTAAAAGTGTTTGACAAAAACTACATTAGTCCACTGAAATATTGAGTAACTCGAATTCTGTTTGGAGACTTTTATTCATGTCTTTTTTATTTTAGTTGAAAAGGGGTTTCTAGGTTCACAATTATGATGACACAAAAAGTCGGTCAAGTAAAATAAAATGATATAGGCACAGTTAAGGGTTTCGTAGAACATCAAAAATATACGTCAGAAAATACGGGAAGACAGATGGATACGACAATATTGTAAGGATTTCATTTTTGCTGAAATCTAAAATCTGTCAAAGTGGCAGTGCACAATAGACAAAGGTTTCGTAGATTTAACGAACTTCGCGAACGAGAGCCTATTGTTTTTAGAGTTTATCTTAGATATGAATAAAATTTGGCAGGAAATTGTACTCTGTTATACAACATAATGGCAGTAAAATTTGAAATCAAGTCCAACATTATATAATCAGCTTTTTAAGTCTAAGTTGCAAATAAAATAATAAAGTGTTTAACATTGATCCTTAAATGACAATAATTTAACAAAATCTTAAAAAAAAAACTTAATACCATGACATTCATCGTCTCAGAAATTCATGAAATATTTGTAAAAATTGTCCTATTAAAATTATTTTAGGGATGATGGTGGGCTGGTACCTGCACAAGACGAAATGTCAGGTGAAGCTTCCTTATTGGCTGGTCGTAATAGGATGGCCGTGCGCCCTTGCTATCATCGGTAGCCTCATATTCAGCATGGTAGACGGATATTTTGAAGTTTGGCCCACTGCGTTCTATACGAGTATTGGACACACTGGTAAGAAATTTCATTTTCAACTTAATCTACCCGTGACTTCGTACGCTTCGGACTAAATTTGTACCCATATTCTTTGAGCCTGTATATTGAAATGAAATATAAGCAAAAATTTTAGATAAAAAAGTATTATCCTTAAATTTATAAATGAAGTATTGTAATTTCGGAACCTATTCGAAATAAGATTTCTAAGTAGTTTTAAGCGCTAACTTCTTATTGGAGGGTAAACCGCTTCGTTACATAACGCGTTACGGCGGCGGTCTGTCTGGCTTCCCTTTCTCTCACTCATACAGCAGCGGTAGGCCTGCTAAGTTATCACTTCTGTCGGGAGTCCCGAAATCACACTTTTTTTAAACTCTTTTTTTATCGTATAACTAGCACTTTTCACATAAATCGTAATGTAACTGAATTGTTCTAATAAATAGCAAGCATTAAGATGTACATGATAAACTAACTCTTTAAAGAATATATAACTCGTGTCTTATTAATGACTAATTTAAGTTAAATTTAAATTTATGTGATACGCTGGGAAACTTTGTTTATTCATTGGAAATATATGCAACAATTTTCAGGCACCAGATATAGAACTCTCTACAACCGTAGTTTTCTACTTTATTTATGGCTATTCCGTGTTCAGAAGTTATGTTCCGGAGAGTATTTCTATAAAATTATTTGCCTGTTATCTAAATTGAACTTTTAATTTAATGCACACTTTTAGGTTACATCAGACTAATTGTGATATATACATACAATTATACAACAATTAATTTTTATTAGAACACACAATATACATACTAATTTCACCAAAAAGAAATACAACTATAACACCTGAGAAAGTTTTTTTTTATATTGCAGGAGGTCAGCAGACAGGCAGACGGCCCACTTGATGGAGAGCGGTTACCATCGCTTATGGACATTTGCAACACCAAAGATGCTACAAATGCACTGCTGCCCTCTTAAAGGAGACTGGAACCTGGTCCACTAATGCCGGAACACAACTCAAGGTTGTTATGGCGACATACTTTAGACCAGGGGTGGTAGCCATCTAGTTGGGCAAATGCCCTACCACCTGGCTGTGGGTTGTTTTGTCGCCTCTTACGACAGGCCGCCCGGCCGCAGGAAATTGTATTCTTTCTCCGTTCCTGCACGGAGCAAAGTTAAAAAATAATCACGAAATAGTAATAATTAAGAGGCGTAAACTGGGGAATTCCGTCGTCCAGCAATGGACAACGATTCACTGATGACAACAGAATAAAAATTATAAAAAGAAACAAAATATATACAAGACCATGTAACTGAACGTAATATTATGAAAGCCCAGGCAGAAAGGACTCGAATACAGGCGATTTAGTAAAAAAAATGAAAATGCTGAAATAAGGTTGACATAAGCGCGAGTCCGATGCAAAACTTGTTCGCTAAAAATAGAATCGGAAAAGTGTCAACGGGCATTCTATTCAGTCGAAGGCGGTACGGAAACCTCGATGTCAATCATGGGGAGAACTTGGAAACGTTTTACTAACTATTCGTACACTACACATATTGTATACACTTCTTGCTTCCTTTGCAGTGTCTTTTTGGATATATTGATTCTAAAGTTGTTTTTTTTGTTACGATTTATCTTTTGTGTTTGCAACCCAACTGTTTTTGGGGTTGAGAGTTGAGTTTGGGTTACAAACTAAAAATAAACTATAAAATTTTGTATCAGGTGGTTGAAACCAGTCTTTTGGTCACGTGAGACATCTACCAGGGGTTTAGCTATGTCTCGATATAGTTTGTGCGCCTCAGGCCCCCATGGTCACTGGGTCTCGACCACAAAAGCCGCTAATATGTAACCATTTCCGATGGCGGGATATTTGCGGCATTTTAGGGCCCTCTGTTGTGCAGCAACTGTGCAAGCAGACGTATTACGAATTATATACATACTTCTCCTATATATATGCACTATTTATAGATAGAAAAGGTGGTAAATTAAGCTATCTTAATTTGGTTTTAAACAGTTTGATCCTTGACATGTGTTTGTATTATTTTCTTTTTATATTTCCCAAATTCTGCATGTCAATTAACTGAATCTATAAAAACATTTCAGTAATGTCTAAAAAATATATTAATGATAAAGGATTATAATCGAATTTATAATTAGTATATGTAATCTGTAATCATTAAATAAAAGCAATGGGCTATTGTATTCCGACATTAGTGGCCAGGTTCCAGTCTCCTTTAGAGGCGGCAGCACATTTGTAGTGCCTTTCGTTTACAAATATCCTTAGCAGACGGTAACTTATTTCCATCAGGTGGGCTGTCTGCCGGATCGCTGAACTGTGTAATAAAACAATGTAATATTTATCAGAAGAATAAGAGAATTTGATATTTACAAACACATGTAGTACCATATTGAACTAATTTATAATTTAGGTCCTATTTATCAATGTACCAAGTCATAAGGAAATAAATTTCATTAAAATCGCCTTGAACTTTCAGCGTGGGGTGTAGCAGTGGCGTGGGTGGCAATATCTTGTTGCTGCGGTTTCGGTGGTGTAGTGAATTCGGCGCTGTCGTACCGCGGTTTGCTTCCCCTCAGCCGGCTGACATACTGCGCATATCTTGTACATCCAACTATAATGATGTACACATCATTCCTTCTCGACGGACCCTACCACATGCAAAATTCTACTATCGTAAGTATCATTTATCTATTTTATTATCAATTTTGTATTTAAAATCATAACGATTTTTATATTATCTTGTGTAAATTCTAATCTATTTTTACATAAATGTACAAGTTGTGTTATCATCATCATCCCAGCGTTAAACCCCGGCTGCGTTCGGAGCGTTCACTGCGACGCTCAGGGTCCGCTTTCCTACTTTTTCTACTCCACTTCGCGCGATCTTCTTCTTCCCCCGTTTTGAGACTATTGGTACGCATGTCATCCATCACAACGTCAAGCCAACATATCTTGAGCTTTCCCCTTCGACCGAGACCTGGCGGAAGCGGCAAATAATTAGCCGGTCTCCGTAAAACGTGGCCGTACCAGCGTAAGCGACACTCTTGCGGGATGCGGGAGTTCCTGATTCGGTCTTTCCGCGTCACTCCACATCCATCGCAGCATATTCAAATATACAACTTGTGTATATAAATTTAAGTCAATAAAAATTCAATTCATATATGTAGATAGGTACCTACTAACTAAAAAGTATTAATTTGATCTAATATTTAAGTTAACGCTTTTAGTGGAAAAATCAGAATTGACCTTAATCATTATCATCATCTTAACGTTAAATCTCGGTTGTATTTGAAGCGTGAGCTTTGAAACCTGGGGACTGCTTTTTTCATTTTATTTCTCCACTTCATATACTTTATTCATTCTAACTTTAAGACATAGAATAATTTATAGCTTTTTATAACTTCACAAAAAGAAAAAAAAATGTTGTTGCTTTTAGTATTTAAGGGAGAAAATAAATAAACATTTCATTTCATTTCAACATTTCATTCTTGGACCATTAGTACGCATATTATCCCTTACGAGATTCAGACAGCATTTCATCTTCATACTTCTCCAATATTATTTGGATCGCTATTTGATAGGTTGTAAGAAATGGCACGCTACTTGAAAATGTTTTCAAAAATGGATAAGGTTTAATTTAAATTTTTAATTTTCATTTAAAATACGTAAAACTGAACGAAAATAAATTAGATTCAAAGTAGAGGCAGTAAGCTTTGGGGAGTATCAGATTAAATTGCATTCGTTTCTTATTGTCGCCATAAATCTCTCACTCGGTTCGGTGACGACGGTAAGCGAGAAATTTTGATCGTAGCGGAGTCGAGCCTGGCTAAAACAAAACATGCAAATGAGAGATAAATGTTTCATTACCATCCCACTGACCTGTATAAATATGTCGTAAAAACACTATGGCGCGCCTCGAACAGCCTCTTGTGTTTTCATTACCTTTTTGTAAAAGTAGGAATTTTTATTTCAATAGCCCACCCTCATCATTTTGATACTTATCTTTAACGACCGATCTCATAGAAATGCCGGCATTACTTATCATAACTCAAATCGATTCCGTTGTTCCATAAATAGCACACAGTTCCATATCAATTTCATCAAAATCAAAGGGTAAATGAAACTCGTACTCGTAAAAATGTCATCAAATTCAATTAGTCTTGGCAGTATGTTTGGTAAGGCCAATACTCACAAACAAGATACGATATGACCTACATTTCTATCTGAAATAACCAACCTCGCAGATATCGACAGCCCGATAAAGTATTAATGTTGTATTTTAAAAGGTAACTTCGGCTACCATTACCAGTAAACTTGACATTAATAACTCATAAAGACCCTTGTTTGTAAATAATGCAGAGTTTGTTTAGGAGCATTAACTTTGAGAATATTATAAAAGGAAAACAACAGTGTATTTTTTATGTTCTATATATTCAGAAAACGAAGTACGTATAATAAAAGTTGCTAGTGGAACCCTTATTAGCAACATTTTCAATATGGATACAGAAACGTCGCATTCAACTTTGGTCGTTAATCACGAGTTTGATTGGCTGTTCAATATGATGGAGATGTTCAATACTTTTAAACCTTGAAATGTCAACGGCATAACCGTCCGTGTCGTGAATTTTTTAGCTACCCTCATATTTTGTGCCTAAATACAAAATACTAATAATACTGTTGGGCAATGATAAAATCCCGAATTTTTAGATAGATAGATAACACTTTATTGTACACCATTATAGAAAACTGGTTTTGGTTTTTCCACTGGTTACGTTTCCTGTGTAATATAAAGAGTTCAACTGAAAAGGTTTTTTGTATTTTTATAAATAATATTCTTTATCGTTTTCCTTTTTTTACGAAAAAAAAGTCCGGTGTTCCAGGGAAATAAGTCGTGTTAACAAAAAATGCTCGTATTGATGAAAAGCCGTGGCTTCTTAGAAGCAAACGTAATCCTGTCTAAACATCTCTTTACAAAATGAAATGAGGTGGGTTCTAATCTTAATCGATAAGCGCGTCGTTTTTGTTGGAGTACAGTAGGCAGGATGACGGCTCGAGTGTGATGGAAAGTCGTTACCGTCGCTTATGTACACTTGAAATACTAAAGGTGCTACCAAAGTCCTGTGGGACTTAAACTAGAGTCTGAAACCTGGCTGATGCCGGAACACTACTAAAGGCTGTTTTGGTGCCATACACAAAACGAGGGGTTGTAGCCATCCAGATGGGCAAATGCCCCACCACTTGGCTATTGGTTGTATTATTGCCTCTTATGACAGGACATCTGGCCGTAGGGGTTAGTATTTTTTCTCCTTTCTGCCTAAATAGCCAGTTTTCTGACCCAATGTGTATTACAATTGCAACGTGATAATGGTGAAGAAAACAAAGTAATGTAATCTGTACGTCGAGATAACTGGTGTGTAAAACCAGCTAATATACGATAGATAACTTGGCGAGTTTGCTAGCCGTTTCCTCCTAATAAAAAGTAGGCTCGAGCCCAGCAGTTTAACGTTTATGGGCTTGATATTTTACGTAAAAAACAACGCTAGCAAGTTATTTATGTCCAGTTTGGTAATTGTTTTCGCATGAATTGCCAATGTTACGCAACATTAAACGTCCCTGTATAGCAGGCATAAGTCAAAGACAAAAGTAAATCGTGACCTTCTGTAGACAGTTTAGTCATAAACTGTCCACATAGTCATATGTATGTACTTACGTACTTATCGTGAGCCATAATTCACAGTCGCTTTTGACGATCCTAAATCATTCTTATTAATGCTGCTATGGGCTTACATACTCGTGTACCTTTGTAATATTCTATCGATATTCCAACCCGTTACACTTCGTACAATTCATTTAAAAAATTAAATTAGATATTTAATTTACAATCTTTTTTCGGATGGAGAACGTATAAAATAACGAAATTAATGAAAAATTAAAGGTTTTTGTAATAGTGTGTGTGAATCATTTTTATTTTATTTGACATAGACATATTCAAAATACTTAAAAGTAAAACCTTTCTGTTGTAAACGCATTCCGATACTAAAAAGTAAAAATCAGCCGAAACCTACATAACGGAAAGTGGTTTACGAAATTTACTATATCAAGAATCAAGCCTAGAGCCTCTAGATTTAATGAATGCGCTGTTTAACTAAATTTTTATACCAACTTATGACATCATACCTTTGTACTCTCATACAAATTCTGTGAGGCTGCGAAAGGTCGCACTTAGACTCGTGGAGTTATATTCGACTCAACGAGTTAGACTCAAGAGGGCTTAAAAATATAATATGGGAGCGAATAGTTAAATTGACATAGATACTTTTCTTCATTTTAGAACTTTTTCTCTTTAAGTCTAACTTGTATTTATTTATTTTAAATGTATTTTTCTGTTTCAGCTGGCCATATATGCTGGTTATGCGGTGATGGCATTTTTGGCATCATTTGCAATTTCCCTCGCATTTGAAGCGCCAGCAGTAAGACTCCTAAGAATTATAAACGGAACAGGCAGACGAAGGAACAGTTCGTAATTTGTGTACAAAGTTCAGTGTGAATAACGTTACCTAAGAGATTTCTAGAATAGATATGTAAATAAGGCCCCAACCACTGAAGATTTATTGCGCGGAGCTTAGGGTCAAAATGTTAATTTACTTAATTAATTTACTTATGATTGTAATTATTCCCTTTACCTTTAGTTGTAAATTTATATTTATGATAGCTTTAAGTAGTTTAACAGAATCCCTTATAACGCCAAACTACGATTAAACTTAGTTTTGCAATCGGCCATCTGTTCGTCAGTGATGAGATAGATTAAGTTAATGCTGCTAAATTGCAACATTGTCAGGCGTGAAAATTGTAACACTTTATCTTTGAAGACAAATTGGGTCACGCAGAGACGTGTGTGCGTCATTAGAACTCATTGACCGAGTGGTGAAAACTTTTATAAGGTACTGAAAAGTTAGACATTACGCTTGATTAACTCTTAAACAATTTATAACTCTACTAAATCTGGAATAGTATTAGTGACCGTTTCATGCAGATATAGCGATGGATTTAATGTGTTATTTGCGATGCAACATTGTAACGTTAAACATTGACAGATGTATGTAATGTATGTATATGCACTAATGTAGGTAATGATTAACTATGTTATTTTAACTCTATAAACAAGACGTACTTGACCACATTTATTAACACTAACATTATCCCAGATGAAGCATGGACATTTATTTTAATATATTATAGGCTTCACTAACATCAATACATTTAAAGAGATCATTCACACGTCTACTTAATATTCATTATTTAATTGTGATATTTCAGAAATCCTTCAAAAACATGCTTTAAATTCCTTTTATTAGATACTAATCAGGAATTGGAAGGAATAATTTTCTTTATGTTAATTGTAATCAAAGAATAGACTAGTTATTAAAATATTATGGGTTTAATACACCAGAATAAGCCTAAATGGCGCTCTGTTGTTGGTGCCTACCCCGCAAGGGACCTGGCGTGAAGTTTTGTATGTATATATGTACGTAATACACCTTAAGAATTATGATTCAAAAAGAATTTATGAACTCGACTATGAATCTCGTGTTTATTATTTTTGATAAATATGTTTCAAACAAGATGTAGTTTAAACTTTGAACCTATAAAATAACTTAAGTCTATCTTCAAGAACTTTATTCTATAAATAAAAAATACGTTAAAAGTCTGGTGTACTTATTAATAAGCATATAACCTTATTACGTTTTCGAAACTGCTACATAGTTGAGTTTGTTGTTTTTATTTTTCCTTTTTTATTCGTTCATATTATGTAAATAAGTTCTTGGATAAAACACGACATAAACATAATAAACGTATGTCTCAAACATTCTACATCTTTGCCAACGAAAGTTAATTTTCGACAAGGCGAAGAGAGCGTACACATGCAAAGTTACCTTCATCCACTTGCACAAACATAAATACGGAAACTTTTACCATCCCTTTTACATCAGAAGTTGTAACGCTGTGTAAAACGAAAAATCAATAGCTAAGAGCTCTCTCGTGTAAAAACTTCCTGGAATTTAATTTTTGTTCAGCTTTGCAAATTGTGTCATTTAGTTTTTGTTCGTTTGTTGTTAGGTAATCCACGAATAAATACGATACAATCTACGAATAATCTGATCTTTCATTATAATGACAAATGATAACATATCTGTATCTTTATTAATGGCCTTACTTATAATCGTTTGTTAAATTTTAAAAAATTGCTCAGCAACTGGTTAACGAATATCTTACCATAAACTCCTCTTAAGGATAAGAGGTGGTGGTAAAGTAACTCATAAATAACTGTCAAAAATACCAACCAACATCGAGAGGTAGTTTAAGTGACTGGTAAGAGGCAAGATGGCAAGTTTTATTTGAAACAGCCATTGATTAGGGGCTTACGAGTCTCTTATTTAAGAGATGGCTAATCCCTTCTTAGCGAGATTATTATAAGTAAGGCCCTAAATTACAAGGATATGCCCGCGACTTCATCCACGCTTGACTTGAAGTTCCCGCGGGATTCGCAGAGCAGAAAGTACCGCGGTATTGAAAAAATAATGTAAGCTATCGTTTCAGCGAAGTGTCGGAAAAGCTAAATTTTATGCACCTCAACAACTATAAACTTCATATTTCAATCAGTTCAGAATTCAATTCTCAGGATAAAAAGTAGCGTGGATTTTAAGTCGAAGAATCAGTTGTCAATTAATGAAAACCGCATCGAAATCGGTCCAGTAGTTTTTACATGAATACCGAGTAAACAGACAAAACACATGGCCTTTTCCATCGTTTATGTACTGCATTCCTCTTAATTTCTTAATAGATTCAAAGTACAGACACTAAGACTTTTATAATATTATAGATTATGTAACTAGACCAAAATATTTGCAACATTTTGTAAATACGCTGCTTCAGACCGTTTATAATTAATTTAGTGTATTATGTTGTAAATATTAAAATTATGATTGAAACTGAATCGTTGTTGTTATTTAATTATTAATGGACTGGCAGTATTGCTCTGCTTAATAATGTTGCCGCAAGACGGCGTCATAGAAATTCAAATGAGGTTAGAACCCGACAACAACAATAGGCTTGCTTACCGTTATTGCTAATAACAAACCCGAGTCATCTTTATAATGTAATTGAGAACCAGCCCACTTTATCACTACAACAATGCAATCGGAGAGCGGGTCCAAACTTGTTCATTGTTAGATAGAGCGAGCCTCGCAACGATAGAGGTGACAGCGAGTTGGGTAAGTTTAGTTTGGAATTAGGCATAAAGGGAACCTTCAAAGGGTCTGTATTTCCTTATCAAGCAAGCCAAATTAATTATAAATTTCTGGTTTCATAACTTATGTTCTTACTAGAATCAGCCTTGTCTTTATCGTAACTTCTTGTTGTTGACTATTAACAGTAAACTAGTGACAGATTTAATACAGTACAATTTAAATAAAACAGTGGATACATTGTCACTCTGGATGATATGCTGATTCGCCGTACGAAATATGAAACAGAGGTAGCAATTTCAAATAAACTTACAGAATACAATACAATAATTTACATTTTAGCGCCATTCGAAAATAAAACATGCGTTGAGTTTTACATTCGCGTTAATCTGTTTAAAATAAGTTGTACGATAAAATTCAAGAAAAAAATATTGGTCAAATACAAAGACACAACAAAGTTGCGAAGCGGAGCGTATTTTTGGCAAGCAACTGTCGCCACATCCATTACTTTTTTAGCTTATGCCTAATTTCTTTTAAGGGAGAGAAATTCTACTTTTGAAAATGAAAATGTTGGGTCTCTGCCATTCTAATAAGGAAGACAGATGCGTCGTGGCTTTTTCACTTCATTTTCTGGTACGCTTTTATTTAAACAAGAAATCTTATTATATTATCTAGTTTTCGTGAAGCAGCAAATACGTTGAGATTAGATACGTGATCTTTTGTGCGAAGATGTGCCTATAAAGAAGCGAGCGATGTCGCACAATCGATCCGTAATGTGTATTTGGGAGCTTCATATTCTGTTTTGTACGATACCAGTCACCCGTGCTGCGGTAATAACGATAAGCGAAACATGTCTCTGTCTTAGCCATAATGTTTGTACATAGGGGAAACTTGCCTAAATTGTACTTGCTCTTAAATCGTAACCTATTATTTATAAACATAAAACAGCAGTGTGAACAGAAGTAATAACTATGAACTAATGGTCCGCTAGATTACTTCAGCCCAGTGGCTGGGGTGGTATATTTGGAGGTGTTTTATTGATTTCTTTTAATGCTTTGTAATGGTGTAATGGCTACTACTTACTTACGGACTACTGTAACGATACTTTACAAACTGAACTGCAAATCAATGCTGGTTGTGATTCACTAGCAGGTACCAGATATGAAATAATAATGGCCATTTTAAGACACTACTGTCTTATATAATTTTCTTTATTTCACAGCGCTTCACTCACGTTAACTTTGAATTCTTATCTAACGGCTACTATTTTCAAGAATAATTCAAATTCATTTCAGGATACCCGGTTAACGGCTACGAAGAATAAAATACACATACAATCCTAAAATTGGAAAAGCGACACAAGTTGGTCAGTTGGCACAGTTTGCAGGACTTATATCTCATATTCACGAGAACAAAATAGTTTGGCGACGTATATTGTGCCAGAGAATTTGCGGAATTCACTGCACTTGTAACCAGTGACTTGGACAAACGATAACCGCATCCTTTTATTCAAAAAGTCATTTGAGTTTACTTTGTGGCCTGTGAGTCGTAAATGTGCATCGTATATTTTACATTACCCACCCAAGACTCCATTACATTATCTAATGCAGGTGTCGTATGTAATGCTACAATAAAACCACAAAATAAATACAGGAGCACAATTTCAGCTCACTTGGAAAATAATTCACTGTCTCGACCGATTCTAGGGTTGACATGTAGTGTAGAATAAAATATGAATGTATGTCATTATACGTTTTTACTTGCTTTTAAATATATACGGTATTTTTAGCTAGTCTTTATATATAAAAATGAATGCTTGTCTGTATGCCCTTAATAGAATCGTAAACTATACATTTGATCATGTGATGATTTTAGCAAAGATGTTGTGCATGAGCCAAAGAAGGTTTCTAAGTTGATTTCAATTGGACGCGGTGGTTGGCGCTGCTGTCGGCATATCGATTGAAGCTTTTCCGGGCAGGACGACGTCTGCTGGGACAGCTAGTATCAAATAAAACATAAAATAATAACTAATTAAAAGCAACCCCAACTGCTTTCCACTTACCTACCGACGCGGCATGTGTTTGTGCGCCATTTGAACATTTAACATCAGTAGGTATCTTTTTTGTCTTTGGTACTGATAACCCTACTCGTATAAAACTATTATATGTAAAGCAGCACTACTACTAATTGTAGATTATGTATATACACCCACACAAATTATAACACGCTTTATTTCCGGCACAGGCTATACGTAAGGAATCGCTCTTAGGCATAACCCCGCTTGTTTGGCACATTATTAGAATAGTACTAGTCAACAAGGTTTCTCTAATGGATAATAATAGTTATCTATCTATGTAAAAATAGAGAAATAAAATCCTGTTATAAAAAAGAGAGCAAAGTTTGTAAGCGCACCTGAGCTACTGGCGTAATGAGGCCTTCATGTTCGGAGGTCTGGAAATGCCAGCATTTTGATTATTCTATATATTTGATATGTAATCTACTCAATTCAATATTACTACTGTTTATAACTATATTAAGTTTGAACACATAATATAACTTATTATTGTCATAGTAGGCTGACATTTGTGGTCCTCGGGTTGATATCTGTATCCCGTTTCTACTGCTCTCATGTGAGGTTTAATTTACTACACATGTTCGTTATGTTGTATTTGTGAACGCCTTTTCTTCTTATCTACAAGATTAGATTTTGTCACTTATTTGCTATTGATATACATATTTATGTAATGACTGTTATATTGATAAATGCACAAATATTCTACGCTGACAACATCTTCTCTTCAGTGGTATTCTGCCTGTGTAATGAAACGCACAAACGAGTAGCACAGCCTATTGTTCCGAATTTAGCGGTGTGCACTTTGTCATGCGACAGTCCAGCCCGTAGAATGTGCACCAGATGTTTGCACGACGTTATTACGTGGTGCATACGTTGCGCCATGAATTATAATGGGATATAGCGCTGGATTTTAACCACCATTTAGTTCGTATTCATAGAATGGTTATTTAATATATTTTATGAAAAATAACAAAAATAATTCTAAGTATTACAATATAACATAAAAACCGCAATGATCTTGGTCTCCTCTATTTTAAGGGACGTGAGTGCAGCAACTATAGTTGTCAAGATCTCAATAATGAATATGGTGTAAACTTAGAGAGATGATACCTACAAATTTAATTTCAAAGTTGAAGCACAAAATCAATCGATGTGTGTGTGAGCGCCATCTAATTATTTTCGCTGACAAGCACAAATAATGTTGCAAGTAAATTAAAGGAAATAAATAACAAACCAATTAAATAATGACGATTAAGATACTGCCTACTTGCACACCAGTGAAACTGGTAAAATGTACTGAACCATGTATTTCTATGAATGACATCTGTATACAACTACAATTATGCAAGAATAAATATTTCATTTCAGTAAATAGATCTTTCTAAAAAGTAGGGTATTGGAACTATTGGAGCTCGTCACGTGGACTTTGTCTTACGAACTGACGAGACCGACGCGTCGTAAAGCGAACTGAAACTTTTAGGTCCTACTTAAAAGTGCTTCACTTTACTGGTACGTACTCGAGTTCTAAGCGTATTCGTTCTATGGGGGTAAATAGTAAATATTGACTTCAAAAAGATTATAGTCCAATTTAATTTAGTTTAATTAATCTAAGGCAGTGACTGTGAAAATGCGACTAAAATTTCTCTGCATTTACAAAATTATAAATCAATTTCATCAATATAAAAGTCTAGTCTTGTTTTATCAATATAAGAGTTTTAGCTAATTACCCTGCAATATCAGGGCCTATATAATTAGTCACGCACACCTGGTTTCACATCTACAGAGGGGCTTTTGGGAATTTCGTTAAGTAAGTAAATCGTTATCTGGAGACTGCACAGATTATGTGGGTTCAATAGGTACAAAATGCTTTCAAATAGGAATAAGAAATAGGAAACTATTTTGAAAAGTAAAATAAACAACTCTATTGGTAAATGTTATTCTTTTCCTGTTCAACTAAACTGAATTTATACTCGACAAAGCAGTCTCGGTCTAATGGTCGACGATTAAAACAACACGTTCGTTCAAAATTGTTTTAAAATGAAAATTAAACTTCCTATCCTGAAACTAGGAAGTTGTATAAAGTCGAAGAAGCAATTGAGCTCTTTTGTCAAGAGGAATATTTTTAAACATCGTTTATATAATCTGAACCAAATATAATCTTTGATAGTGATAGCGCTGAATTATTCGCAACCTGTCTTAAACAGAAGTATTAGATTACCCTAGGTAAAACAATTGAACAAAGCATTTCTTTTATATACGTATTTATTCAATAAAAACCAACTGAAAATGTGACACAAACACTATAGGACTTTAAAATATGAATATAGGCTGATATAATCAAATTATTATCAGTTTGATAAAAAAAAACTTATGGGTGTTTTTTTTTAAATTATATTGTTTTCTTACGCGTGTTCATAAAATTGTAACCCCTCGTTCACATTATGCCTACTTCCACGACAACTAATAAGAAAGTAACTAGAGTAGTGAAACGCGCGAGTATGTAAACGTGAATTATATGAACATTTTATACTCGCGCTGTCTACTACGCTCGCCACTTTTCTATTGGCTGCCATAAAATTGTGCATAATGTAAACGACGGCTAAATTTTTATCAACGTGTTCGAGGTTCAAGTATTGTGATTTATAAAAAAAAACTGCGATCCCAATCAGGTGTACAATATAAAGTATAGGATTAAAAATAATTTTCTGTGGTGCTGAAATATTTATTGACAGGTAGCGTGTCAGACAGAATATACAGCTCCATAAATTATTTATCCAATGGGTATTTAAGTTATAACGCATAATATCCATGACGCGTGACCGCAAACTGTTCAATAAGTGTTGGCCTATATTTTCTGGAATTGTACGTAAATTATTTGATGGGAGTATAAAACATTTTTTTTAATGTGCAGGAGGTCAGCAGACAGGCAGATGGCCCACTTGATGGAAAGCGGTTACCATCGCTATGGACATTTGCACCACCAAAGGTGCTACAAATACGCTGCTGCTCTCTTAAGGAAGACTGGAACCTGGTCGCTAATGCCGGAACACAAATCAAGGTTGTTATGGCGACATACTTTAGACCAGGGGTGGTAGCCATCTAGTCGGGCAAATGCCTTACCACCTGGCTGTGGGTTGTTTTGTCGCCTCTTACGACAGGCCGCCCGGCCGCAGGAAATTGTATTCTTTCTCCGTTCCTGCACGGATAAAAATCTTCAGCAATAAATAAAATTTAAGCATCTTTCTTACGATACCCAAAACTTTTTGTTAGTCTTTCAGTTCGAAATTTTTTCTTCAATAGGCTTCGATAGGGCCTAAATTATTTCAATAAAAAAATGGGCTTAAAACAGGAATTTCATCTTATCCTGTATGTGTGTTCCATTTCGATGTTTCGCAAATTCATAAAATATTAATATAAGCATATGAAGTGAATATAATGATGACAATGCTATCCAGCGGGTATCATGACCAACATAATGCGACAAAACCAGTTGGATGAAAACATTATCTGTGACCTAGCCACTTATCACTTTGAGCTCCATAAGCCCACTTCCTCCCCTATTCCATTTTCCCTATCTCATTCTTCTATTCCTATCTCATATCCCATTACCTCTGACTAATTCCTCCGGCCTGATCCCTGTATCTGATCCAAAAGTCACGTTGGCTTCGCCCTAGTGTAGGAAACAAATATATACATACATAGTTATAAATATATACATATATACGAGTACATTCACATAAACATATATGGGTCAAACACAAAAACGAAAGTGTGTTCAAGTTACACAAATTCTATATGTACATTTACTTTACTACTACATTATTTGTTCATGTATTTTTTTATTATATATGATTATTTTTTCGGTATTATAATACTATAAAAGATTTGACAGTCTTTTATAATTTAACAAAGACAAAGAAGAGATGCACACACCCACACCATCCAGTATCAATAGTGGGGACATAAATATCTTTTTTCCCGTGGGCAACGGGACGGGATATTTATAAAAACCGATAAAAGTCGTGAGAAAGTTTATTTAAAACTCATAACAAATTAAATATTTTATATTTTATATAATGAATCTATCAAATTCAACTAAAAATTGCTGGTTTGCATTACCGTAAACAATTTCAGATCTCCCCCGTTGAAATGATATCTTGCGGGTTTACAAGATCCAATTTTCCACAGCTGACTTGGACTGTTTTCATTTCCATTTCTAAACGTTTTCTAGTCGAATGAGGCCATCTAAAATATTATAAAAAGATTTAAAACCGCTGTTTTTATTTAATAATTTATTTTTTGTGTGTACATAATCTCACCTGAAATCAAATAATATCAAAGTAAAACTAACTTAAACATATTAAATAATAAAAATAAATTAACTTATAAATATATAACCTAAATAAGAACTACAAACTATACTATGAACTATATAAAAACTAAAAATAAATAAAAAAGGGAAAAACGCCTAACGATGAGTTAAGTTTTCGCGCCTTGTATGCATAACAGAAGCACGATTTAACGGTTTCAAGCGCACTAATTTAAACGTTGGAATACTATAAGTCAGATAAATTACCGCGCTTAAACCGTTAAAACTTAGTTGTATTATATACGTACAATTTAGATGTTCTGAATAAAACAAAATTCACAAATATACAATAGCACCAATCTAACGTGATTGCATGAACTGCAATAAAGAAAAATACGTCCAAAATAGAATATACAAATAGTTGATCACTAAGGTTATCTTATAAATAATTAAGCTAGTGTAGTTCACGTCAAAGCTAGTATGGACACAGTTGCGCACTAACTCGGTTTATTACGAAAAAGTAAACCGCAACTACCTAGCTGTTACTAACTAAAGCAGCCATATATAGAGCACGGATTATGTAGGTACATGAAGTTAGATTACTTATATTATATTCATCAGCATCAGAGCGTTAAAAATCCCGGTTGCGTTCGGGGCGTTCACTCCGACGACTCCAGGGTCCGCTTTCCTACTTTTCCTACTCCACTTCGCGCGATCAGTTACTTATATATTATACTATACGGTAGCAATGTTTTTAGAGAATAAAACCTTTTATAATAATATTAATATATATGTAGTTTACACGCTAGACCTCGTGCACTAGAGGGCTCTGATTGTTTTTCAATAGTCATATAGTCAATACCAGCAGTGTCAATCTACGGTCGATTGTCGGGATTTACAGATCGTTCATCTCAATATGCAAAATTCTCACGTAACAATATGTGTAGATTTTACAATCTATATACATATAAAATTGAAATCCACGTATGTAGTGACAAATTACAATATGTCAGGAACTGTATATATAACTCCTGTACACTTGAAATTTGGCATGGACCTTCCTTTCGCCAAGTAGAAGTCAGCTAAGAAAGGATTTTACGGCACGTAAAGCGGGCGGGTATCAGCTAGTCATCGGATAAAAGATTAAAAAGAAAGATTTAATAAAGTAAACCGTGGATAAATTAAAAATGTAATTTGCATGAATAAAACAGTTGAGTGTTTTCACTTTTGAATTCAGTCAGGTTACAATTTATTGAACTGATAACTTTTATAAAAACTGTCTACGCGATGCATGTTGTTCGGTCAAGGTTCGAAGATAAAAAAAAGTCGTAGTCATCAAATATCATATAGCTTTGTTTAATTAATATTTTGATCACACCACTTAAATACTACCATTATTAACAGATTTAACTTAATTTGCTGCTGACAGCGTTATGGGGTACAAAGTTGAAAAATTATTATGCATAAAATCCTAAACAGTTGTTTATTGTAAAATACAACTAATTCAACTAATTTACCTTTTTGTTGTACGTCCTTCAAGAATATGTCTTCCTATTTTAAACTATTATACAACTGACAGGGGTTGTTCACCCAAAGATAAGGGTAAACCCTCTTGGGTTCCAAAGTAATATCGAAGTAAAAATAAAACACAGCGCATAGCTCGCAAATGTACCGTGAAGATACGTGGGTACATATTGTATGTGTTGCTAAATAATGTAGAATACTCATATGAGCCTTTTCCAGTTATGCTAGGTTCACATCACGCTTCTAAGATTCTCCAAGTGTTTTGCCATTAAGGACAAATTAATCCAAAATTGTAGTCAACATTTTAGAAGCTTTTGTTATGCGGTCGAGCATTATATCAAGAAATATTGTATAGTTTAGTATAAAACAATGCCCGAATGAGGGGTGAGGCAGTCATGCGACGATTACGATACGAGCAAGACGTCTGTTCATTCGATAAGCGATGTAGTGATGGACTTTGCGCGTGTTATTGGATCGTGCAGTTTGTACTGGATGTGTCTAGTTATATTTGTACCTGTGTTATACGTGTTTATATAGTTCTAATAAATTCTATAGTAATTCTAACGGCATTTTAATTCGAGTCTTGTAATTCGTAACAATATAATAAAAAATGGATTATGATTAATTAATTTTGGTCTTAGAATAGAATAGAAAACACTTTATTGTTTACCGCTTACAGTTAAAATAAACAATTGACAATAATCACATTAAGGTCTTCTCATATTGAGTTAGAGTAAGTTCTTTTCTTTCAAGTTCTTAAAGAAGCGTTCTAACTCAGTATGAATGTGACCGTTATTATTTATCAACTAATTAATATCCCTTGAATCTACGATTATCTTCAGATATATTCAATTTTCATTTTCATTTTGTGGTTAGAATTTAAACGGAAAAGGGTTTGAAATCAGCCGAGCATGTATCGATATAGGTACCATATCTTGAAAATTATACATCATTCCAGCAAGCATTTACGTTTGGTCACCTAAAGACAATTTCGCGTGCAAGATTAGGATACTAAGTACTACTATTTTTTAAACTATAATTATCAACGCTAACGTGCCAGTTTTATTTGAGCCGAACTGGTCACAAGATGTCTGGTTTTTATGTCGGAATCGTATGTAACCTGCTTAGACATGTTAGCCGTATCCTATTCACACCAAAGACGGCTGGGATATGTATAGGTATAGCTGATAGGTATGTAAGTAGAAGCAAATGAGTTATCTTTACGGTTTGAGCATCTATTGAGCACCTGGAATATTTATTATATAATCGACATTTCAGGTGCCCAGAAGTAAAAAAAACTACGTAGAAAGCATTCTGCATGCTTATAGTCTTGAGGAGCTGTAGATAGAATACGTACGTCATCTTTCTAATTAAGTTTTATCGTCAGCCAATTGCAATTCACTGCTAGTCGTAGGCTTTATCATGTTTGTGCCACACATTATGGCCGCCGCTTTTCCCATCTTTATTAAAGTACTTTATAAATTAGGTTATTGGATGTTTCTATCGATATTTAAGAATAGGTATGTCAATCAGAATAGTTAAATTGAATTACATAATAGATACATCACACAGAGACAGATACATATAATTACACTAAGATTAACAGCATAGATAAAACTTACTATATATATATAATTGAAATCCGCGTATATAGTGATCATCACGATATCTGAGGAACTATAGATATAACTAACTATACAACTATATTATATTATATTACTATTATACCTCTATAGACTTGAAATTTGACATGGATCTTCCTTTCGCCAAGTAGAGGTCAGCTAAGAACGAATCTTACGGCACGCGAAGCGGGCGGGTATCAGCTAGTATATACATGTATATATAAAACTTGACAGCATAAGCATGCTGGCATTGGTTGGAAAACTTTTTACTCCTTTGCTGGGAGTTGGGAGTCCTTTCCACATTTAACTTTTGAGTATAAAGTTTAATGCAGATCACGTAAACTTGAGGTGCGGACAAACTATAAAATCTACAAAGCCTTTGTTTGTCCAATTAAAATCGTGCTCCATCGTGAACACAAGAGCTTTTCTACAATCTTAAGTTTGTCTTTTTAATAAATCTTTTCGCTTTTTCAAAATAATACGTACAGGGAACCAAAGTCAGATGTTGAAAGTAAAGTATAAATAAGTATTTGTAACTCCGACTTAATAACACAAGTTTAACAAGTTAAACAGACTTTACATTTAGTATACATTTCATAATATTTAATTAAACCATATCGAAGTCTCTTACAAAGCTTGAAACTTGTCATGAGAGCAGAATAAATATAAAATGAAAGTCATGTTGTTCTAGAACTGTTTGTTTTATTTTAAAAAGTGAGCGCAAGGCGTATAAATCCATTCAAAGAATTTCAGTAATGTTATAACAATAAAATAACAGTCCATAAACGTCTCATTGCTTGACTGGGACTTAAACTTGGACTCCCATATTAAGGAACGGAGAGTATACCTACCCCTGCACTTATCCAAAATGTCTTAGATTTACCGTCGTCAACGTTCAAAGAAGAATTCTTCTTCCGCCGTTAATACGGATTAATAACGTACCTAAGCGCTCTAAGCTTTCTGGTCTAATTTGGAAAAATTATTAAAATAAGGCGTAATTGCCCTAGGCACTAAATTTACTACTTTTACGGCAGACTTTTCAATCATCAGATAAAAGTTATTAGTCAAATAAAATATATCCCAACTGAATCCAAAAAATTCTTTAACTGTTTTAATCATGTAACTGGTCATTTTTTCATATTATATAAATTTGTATTGCTGTTTTATGAATAACTTTGTGCTGATTGAAAAATCGACCCTTACAATGATAAAGCCAATTTATGCTATGAATAATATACAATGAAGTGTTTTTGGCAATGGCAGACATCCAGGCCCAACCAAATAACGAATATTTTGTTAACGATATCAATTCTATAAAAAATAGAGTCCTGAAACTTTACAATGCAGTCAACTAGGCAGACCGTCGCTTAAACCAGTCCAAAGTAAACAGTCAGACTATTACGTTATATTGAATAAGATTTTATATTATTAAATCAGTTTCTAAAGCATAGTGAGAAATAGCAGGTGTTACATTTAAGGGTTGTGCTAATTGCTTTGCTGCTTCCATTACAAAAAGCGCCCCAAGTGTTAATTAAGGACATTTTTGCTTCGTTAATGGCGTAGTAAGTCGTTTCATTACAGGGGCTTGTTCTCATTGCATCCGTCGCTGGTGTTGCCATTTTCCTGGAAAAAATTCAAGGAAACTTATGTGAAATGTAACTGAATTTTGACCACAACTTATAACACATCTGTTCCAAGACGATTTCAAAGCGTTAGCAAAGTATCATACATAATATACGTATTGAATGGGAAAATTGCGCACATGCATCATGCATGATTGTTTTCAAACTATGTTGTTTGAAATGTGTTTTATGTTCGATCGAAGACGGTTGTTATTTATTATGTTTTCTGTATTAATCTTATTGAATAATAACCGTTTTTAGTTTCCTTTCAGATAGTTGGCATATAATTCTGGCAACTCTACCAGTCAGTAACGGCTGCGACGACGACGCTCCCTAAGTGTAAATTAATTATAGTTCATTGCACAGGAGAAATATCATTTGGCTGAATAAATCTTCGTTTCTGTCTAAAACTTCCGGTTAAGTTCATCTGAAATAATATTTACTGTATAATGAAGAAAAAGTTAGTCTTTACACCAATTCGAACTTCTGTGTCAAACTACTTTAAATTTGTTTCATATATATTATGAGATGACATATGATAGGTCATATACTGAGTATATTTTTAAAGAGACCGAAAAATCGTAGTCATACAACTAAATACTTCCATTGAAATTATATTTAGTATTATAAAGTTTAAGTAAATTCGGGCTTATGTAAAGACTAAAAGAAGCACATTCAAATTGGTTAAGAGAAAAAAATACAATTAATGGAAAACATAATTTTGATTTCTCTTTATATCCAACAGTTGCGAAAACCTAGTATTAGTACTATTAGATAGAACCTATTCCATTGAAAATATTTATCTACAATAAAATATGGACATCATATAAAATAAATAAACTACTTGGTGTGGAATCGAGTAACAGACGGGCAATTACTGAGAGCGGACTGGAATTCTCCGTTCTACCCCCCATTTAATGAACAGTGCTTACTTGTCTTAAACACAATGGCAACCGCGCTCTCTTATTGGAGCTAATGATGAAGGTTTCAAACGACGAACTATCTAGCAGATACTTCCTATATCTTACTGTCGTTTATTTGCCTTAGGAACCATTGGTAATTTCGAAACAAGCTCCATATACTTGAAGATATGTAGACTCGATAGTACGAGTAAGATATGCATTATTTAACAGATAGCGTAAAGGTATACATGCCTTAGCTTGTGTAACTTTTAGCTTTTCAATTTGTTCGGCCTAATTCGTTTTAGGCTTCTATATTATTTATAAAGTGATATAAACGTAAATTGATAGGACTCCAATTAAAATTAGTGCTGTGTCGAATTGTATTGCGGCACTTCACTATATCTATCTTCTATCTATATCTATATATATCTGTCTATATATATATATATATATATAATATATATATATATATATAATATATACATATATATACATATATATATAAGCAAAGTTTGTTTTCTTTGTCCGAGGTAAACTCGAAAACTACTGGACCGATCAGCATGAAACCACAATCATTCGACGCGGAATTAATCGTAGATGGTTATAGGCTATATATTTTTCCATGTTTTCTCAATTTGTTTGTTTGTTTGTCATTCGCCGGGCGAAGCGGGCGGAAACGGCTAGTTATTATATATTATCATGTAGTGACAGACAACTGTTAAGAATGTTTTAATAATTTTATTATTTATTTTCTCTTTGTCGCATTTGGCAAATAAATGTATTTTTCTTTCTTTTTAAAACTTTTTTCTTTAAACTACCTCCTTTAAATTATTTTCTGTAAAGTGACCTTTATGTTGTATAGTTAGTAGGAACCTAGTTTTTAATTGATAGCGAATAATAACGGGTTTTCATTCATGCATTATATCAAGTCAAGTGTAAAATGTCGCTTCAACTTTACAATTCATAATAATACTTATTTGATTCTAAGTTATGAAGAACAATTTTTAACAAGCTTAGAAAAGAATAAAAGCTCAAAGAATACGTATTTTTATTCCCTTGGATTACTTTCCACAGTTTGGTAATGTTGTAACTTTGAGTCCATTTCGTTTCTCGCCTAAAGCAAGGAAATCATTTCATTTTCATTTATTTATGACGGTCTTCAATTTAAGAATATTGTTTGTTTCGAGATATTTATTTCACAAAGAAAGAGTGTTGCAAATCAACAGTAACTATAAATCTACAACTAGAGAATCCTCAATATCAAGTAGATTTTTTCCATTAAATTTTATTTATATTACTTTACTGCATTTGTGGGGTTAGCAGCTATAATCTAGGGTACATAGAACTAGGGTACATATTATAATAATAATTATTATATATATATATAAAAAGGTGAAGCCATTAATAAGCCTCCACAGATGGCATGTATCCGATTTTATTAAGTCATATTGCAATAGTTAAGTTAAAATAATAATATATCATTTATTTTCAAGAGTCAATTTTCAAGAGAGATTCATAACAATGTCAGCAACATAGGTCCTCACGCACTAGTATATTATGCTGAAACCGCATAGTATATATTAATATATTACAGTATATAAATTACAATTCAATGGTTTGCGGTGCGTTGTGGTGCATGTTGTATGAATTTGCGAATGTATTTGTGTCATAGAATTTATATTTGAATGACCAACAAGGACTCAGTTTCCTCGTGGTTTAATGTAAGAAGCTTCATAGAATTTTTTTTTTTTGCACCAGAGAGATTAAGACCTTTTAGAGTAAATCTTCTGCTAAAGTTGCTGTACTGAAGAAAGGATGAGAAATTGCTTAAACGACTGGCAAGCTTCTTTTACGCCTGGGGTATTATAAGCTTTGTACGATAATACTGTGATTGGTTACAGGGACTTGGGATCAAGGATCTTCGGGAATGAATTCAATAATAATAAAACAAATAAGTGTCACGCCACATTTACATTAAATTTATCAAGAGGCCTCTACGTGTTGGCCTTCCCATGGCCCCACGCAAGCCCTCCAAAAGTCCGGGCCATTTTTATGGCCCGTGATCTTGAAAAACAAATAATAAAACACGACTTACATGCTGCTATGAAACACTCAGTTCTACTTAGCTTATCAAAATACGTTTTACTAAAGTATACATGAAAATTTTTCAACCTTTTCAAAATTTCCAGAGCGGAAATAAAGCGAGTCGCTGAGAAGTTGAAAGTGGAAACAATAAAACTGGCTGTGTAACAAAATAAAGCGAAGACAGCGATACTATTTTATACGAAATGTAATGCGTTTCCCGTTTCTCATCAGAATTTTATACGTTCATCTAGTTTCGAAACCTTTCCATTAAATATGAAACACGACTTATTTCAGTTATTTCAGCAACATTGCCAAGAGCATTGGAGTGGTACTACAGTTTTAGTATGAAAAGATATTTTAGAAATCGTAAAATTAAATTATTTAATATTTACATCTGTAAACCTGAGGCCGACTTTATTTAGTGCACTGAGATTTATTCATTTATTTTGAGTGATCTGAAATCAATAGTTACAACTTATATAATAATCGATATAAATATAAATAAATATTTGAATGAATGTATGAATATGCTTTATTATGTTTAAAAGATACAGTTAACAAAAATAAAATTTTACAATAGAATAGGCGGTCTCATCGATATTAGCGATTTCTTCCAGATAACTTTTGGGTGGACAAAAAATTGATAAGAACAGAGGTATGTATGTGGTACTTGTATGTTTGTTCTCTATGCGTTCCTAAACCATTAATAATATGTAATGGAACTTTGTTAGGGTATTCTCAGGACGCCCGCGAGAGTTTCTGGCCCAAAAAACAGATAAAACCAAATTTAGTGAATAATAAAATTAAACATTTTTTTTGTTTTACGGCAATGCAAGTAAACGCATGTCAGGTGCCAATGGTTATATGTAATAAACTCTCAAACTTATTTTTACTCCTTAACTTTATTATTATATAACAGTACTAGTTATTAGTGCAGTCACATCCCATGGCAATTTTAACAGCCGTCTTTTTAATATAGTTGTCATCGACAACCCTGTGCAGAGCTTGCCTGGAAGCAGAAGAAATCGCATAGGCATAAAAACAGACAAGATATTTAATATTTTCTTAAGTTTTCGCGACTTCTATACAATAGAACTACGTTTTAACAATTTTAAGCACGGTAATTTATTTGATTTTGGTTTATCCGACGTTTCGGTCGCTTTTCAGTGGCCGTGGTCACGGACGACAGAGATGACATTTGTCTAACGTGTATTATTAAAGTTTTATTTAGCCTACCGCCAACTTTTTTATTTTAATTATTTAGTTTTAATTTTGTTTATGGATATTATTTACCCTATGGGAGCCTAATCTAATTTACCACCGCTTCACAACATGTGAAACGTCGGATAAAGCAAAATCAAATAAATTACCGCGCTTAAAACCGTTGAAATGTAGTTTATTAGACAAGATATTGGTGTTAAAAAAGTAAAAACTATGTTTGTGGCCTCCTCTCTTGCAATTATTAAGTGGTATAGGGATGTGGACACAAGTTGCTACAAATTTTAACATTTACGTTACATTTAGAAAAAAAAGAGTTAATATAAATTAAATAATTAAAAATATCACGATATATTTAAATATCAAAAAATTACTGCGCTATTTGAATTCTTTTATTCAAATAAACTTATGACGTCATAGGTTAATATTCAGTTAGAGAATCTATGAGGTGGCAGATTTTTTTTTGTACAAGATCTGTCAAGCTGTTTTGTAGGGTGCTTTCATTAAAATCTTTTTAGGGTTACGTATAGCCAAATAAGAAAAATAGTCTATAAAGGATTTACTATGCTTGAACGGACACGGACTTGAGGATTGTTTACATTATTTATTAATCGATTTGGGCTCCTACTTCACTCGTCATAAGAAGTTGGTTAGATTGAAATATGTCATGAGACCGATGATGCATAAACAATAACTACCGATAGAGTATATATAAGTTACAAATAATTCTAACCGTCAATAAATATTTTTATTATGCGACGTTAAAATTGTCCTTTCAAACGTTCAAGAGAATATCTTGGCCCAAGCTCTCAATTTTTGAAATGGTGCTGGAATCTTTTATGATTCTTGCGGCTGGTGCTTTAATACTTTACGAGCTTTATAGTGTGGAATAACAGTCCATGGAACTGGGACACAACACCACTCACGGGCGCTGCAATAATGCTCTAAAAATATAAAATGTTGAATTCACATGTGAGTATGTAATATGTATACAAGTAGATACATTTGTGTCAGGGCGTTGCCTCGTATTCATACGAGAAATACCTTATGCTTTTCCCAGGAATAAAGTGTTTTTGTATGTTCTTCATTGCATAGAATCATGGGAACATCGATACTAAATGTTGGTACAATTTTATGATCCCAAATAACTGAATAACAATGTCTGTTTATTGCAATTTCTCCAGTCTGTTCTAAACCATTATTAATTTACAGGAAGATTAAAGTCATCACAAAAATAATACGTAACAATATATGGCCAGGTCATTACGAAGTTTTGTACGACGGTTTTTGATTTATGAATTTTGTCGACATATTCGAGAGTTTCGAGACCTATGAAGTGTTACTGTACTCGTATAATTCCTAGACGTATGCAGCTATACAACAGCGATTATGTTATACTGAACAGCTATAACAAAGCGATTTCCTCTGCAAGTGTATATTTATTACTTTTTAAGTATTAGTTTGTTGTGACTGTAATTATTTTAATTATAAAATAAAACAGCACATGCGTAATATAATGACGATTTTAATACGGAAAAATAAACAGAATAAAAACCAAAAGAACATCTATGTTCTAAATTTAGTCATTTGTTTGCCAATATTATACATTTGGTATAGAAACTATTTATTGGAGATTCCAACAGACATTTATATATATATTATATTTATAGTTAATGCGGCCTCAGCTTTATAATATAAAGGCTTACACACACCCGGCGATAACATCTCACACACAGCCCTTAGTTCAAATTAGGTGTATGAGCACAACGTGGCATAATCAAGCGGCAGGAAGCGTCCGTGCGCAGGTCATCGAGGGACTTATCAGATCGTCCCTTTGCCAACCTAACTAACGAAGCTAGCCATGTTTATACGTGACACACTCTGGTCTCTATGTATTCTGTCTATAATATTCTCTTGTGTTATGAAATAAATTCATCATATTAAAAAGGGGCTTGTTAACTAACTAACTAACTCCGTTGGCTCAGCTACTCAAAGTTAGTCTTGGCCTCTGAAACGAGAGCACGCCACTTTCCTCTGTCCTATGCAGTGTTTTGCCAGTTGTTGACTTGTAGTCCGGTCACGTCAGCTTCCACTCTATCCTTCCAGTGATACTTGGGACGACCAACCGATCGCCGACCGACAGGTCGACCGAAATATGTCTGTATTTCTTCACTCCTCGATCCTTCTCCATCCGTTTTACATGACCGAGCCAGCGGAGACTGAGATTTTATCTACCCAATTATGTTAGACTCGGCCATGAGGTGTACGGAGTAGATACAATACTCTCCGTATCGGAGTTGGTACGGACCCTCCAGCTGCCATCTCCTTTTATTTTAACTGTAAAATGAGATAAAAAAGGGCTTGTTAACCTTTCGTGATACTACACATTATAATTTATCAAAAGTGCTAAGATAAAAAGCTGTGATATACGGTTTTTTGAAATTTAAGAGATCTTTTGTTTGTTTTTCTGTATAAAGATAAAAATAATTGATTGATGACGATAAGCTCGTTTATCACTCTGACCTAATTTAGCAAAAATCACTATTATTATTGCAAGCCACTGCTTACTTATGCTAGTTAAACATTGTGAAGTATTTTTTAAGCATATTCTCTTATGTAGGTACTATTTACCAAGATAATAATATATAAAATTAGACATTCTCTTTAACCATTGATCTACAACTGAATAAATATTTATGTTTTTTTTTACTTTTATTTGTATTAAACCTTTATTTATCCATTCGCCTTAGATCTACTATAGTTACCTGATAAGAAGACAACTAAACTACACGAATATAATACTTTGTAGGCTGCATCGTACGTCAAACCAAGTAATACGTTTTTACAAAAACAACAAATTATTTTCGTTTATCCGCGCTATTACATTGAAATAGTCATAGATTTTACGTCTTATCCCCGCAAATTGGTAATGCGCTGGAACCTTGTCAAATTAACATTCACGTGACGTCATCCGCAACTCGATATGTACGCGTACTCGCCGGCCAGTGATGCTAACCGTACTGAGTGTTCGGCTACGGTTACATCACCAAAATGGCGGCCAGGCGCAATAACAATTTGTGGGGATAATAATAGTTTATGTTTACCTACTTTTAAAAAGCATTTTTTTATTTAGTTCCTTTCCTTTTGTCTATCTCAATTTACTGCTGGAGTTTGACCTTGTTAAGTTACCAGGACATATACAAAATGTACATGTGCTTTCTTATTCCACGGTCATGACGTTAGCTCAGTCACCGTAGTCAACTCCCGCGATCCGCGTGATTAGTTTTAGGTAACTAAGAGAACACCAGGATGATTTTAATTTATATCTGGCGGTAACCGCGAGTCCCAAATTGCTAGACTGTTTGTCCTGGCATTTATACAAAATATTCCCATCTATACTAGAGTACATCTATCGTTATTTTTATATTTCGAATAAATATATAACTAAAATGAAAAAAAATATCGATAAAACAGCTATGGGTTGTAATAAACTTACAGAACGTCGATGTAGTGGCAAAATTCTACTAGTAATATATTAGTTTATGTTCATATGTAATTGATATAATTTTTCATACAAGTAACGTTCCTAAACTAAGACATAAAATTTAATTAATTCATTAGCTTAAAATATTATTAGCAATTTTAAACCATCATACCAAATTAATTGATAAACGCTGGTTATTTTAAGCAAATCAAATCTTGGCAGCAATGACGAACTGAAAATGAATATATATCCCAAAAATGTTACGTCTCATTATTTTATGTATATAGAAGCATCTCGCTCTTTTCTATTATCGATATTAATCTTAAAACCTGCATATCGTTATGTAAGTAATGTATAGCCATATATCACAAAAGTACTGACTGTAAAGCATTAATATTGAGACGGGGTTCGTACAAGACGCACGAGACAGTAGCGGGGTTACTGCTCGCTTGTTCAAAACCACTTCGGTCGCATATTAAATACGATCACACCACAATCCTTGTATCGTGCGAGCTCCGCACTGGAATAACCGAATCCACTAAGCCCATTAAATATAAACAAAAGGTGAAACTATTCGCACTCTCTCTGGAATGTATTATTCAATAATAGTAGGTACGCTCTGAATACGAAAATGTAAATTTATATCCTGTTTTACTGTTTTATATTATGTTTATTTATTGTTATGTTATTTTTTCTTAAATCATAGTTCGCGACAAGTATAATCGGAATTATTAGATGTTATAAATAATAGAAATAAAGTTACTTTTAAAATATCTGTTATATGATCATTGTTATAAAGTACTATAGATGAGTTCATAAACGATTTAAATAACTCTCTAATCAAGTGATTCTGGGTAAACAAACTGAAGAAGCTAACCATGATCCTATTTAATTTAATTACAGTTTTACACCGTTTGTACATTTAGGTATTTCCAAGTAATTAATATAATAAAAAAATATCTTTAAAAATATATTTCCACTTCCCAGCCTGCTAACAGGTTTCTACCGGTCTTATTCATATACGAGTTAGAGTAAGTTTATAATACCATAGTTGAAAGTTCACCTCAAATATAGTGTGACTTTAGTAAAAATGAGATTTCCTACTACAGTACATTCATATCCTTTTATTTTTATCACGTGGATAAATGAAGTTAAATTTAATAACACCCACAATTCACAGATATCGGTTTTAACGTATAAACCGGACTATATTAATTTTCTTTTTATTTAAAAACCAACTGCCAAACTGCCAACCCGTCCGGCCATCAATAAAAGTTTTACTACATTTCGTGGAGTCGAAGAAATCCTTATGATCTCGCCGGGCAGCACAACTTTACATACGAGATACGATTGCATTGCGTACATGTTTAACAATGGAAACTAAACAAAACAAACATTCGTTTGGTTTTATAAGTAGGTTATTTTATACAAAATTCTGCTGACCTACATATATTACAGTCTGCTTTATAATGATTATATCTTTGTTATGTAATAGTGGTCCATAACTTTTGCTGTAAAAATGTTGTATGACTGTTTGGAGTATCGTTCAGGAGTCCAATCTGCTATATGTAATACTTGGCTTTGCAAAAATATTCAAAGTATGTTTCCATTGTAATAGTGTCATAAACTCGTATTCTACGAAATCCACAATATCTTCTTGATACCGTCGCGGCAGAATTATAGTAGAAACAATTTGGTTTGCCATTAGAAGAAATTGCATTAGCCGAAATTTTTAAACATTTATTTCGCGAGTTTTCGCTTATCGCCATAAGCACCTTGAGTTGTGCTCCGGCATTAGTGATCAGGCTCCAGTCAAGTTAAGAGAGCAGCAGCGCATTTGTAGCACCTTTGGTGTTGTTGCAAATGTCCATAGGCGATGGTAACCGATCTCCATCAAGTGGGTCGTCTGCCTGTCTGTTGAACTCCGGCAATAAAAAAAATTAATAAAAAATCTCAGACCACATAGTATGTTACGTAAAAAGTCCTTTCATTCATTCATATACAAAAAAGCACCGTCGCAGTTAAAAATAACATTGTTTCAACTATTGGTAGTACATGATTATGCAAAACATGTGTGTTATATAAATCACGCGGATAAATCTGTTCTCTCGAAGAAATAAGTAGTGACCTTGTGTTGGCATATTTATAAATACAATTACCATTCGGTACTTAATACTCGTCTTTATGCGAACTGCAAAGGTTATAGTCACAACTTTGATTTGTATTCTGGCATCAGTGACCAGGTTCCCATTTCTCCTTCAGGGCCGGCAGCGTATGTACAGGTATTGATTGTGGGGGTATATTTAAGCCAATGACAGGTTTTAACAAATAAGCTATTGGTTAAAAGTAACATGCAGACATAAAAAAGGCACTGAGATGCTTAGTCCCTGTTGAAAAATTCAAGGCTCAGACACCGCTTGGTTCCTGAAATACTGATTGCAATGATGTTCGGTGGTGGATAACCCTTGTTGCATGCTGGTGAAGCACCACTAGGTGAGAGCCTAGGGCTCAATCTCCCATGAGGGGAGTACAAAATAAGACGACTACTTGCAGAATATTAATTTCTTATTTGTTCCTAATTTAACTTAGACTGTGATATCCATAAGCGACGGTAACCACTTTCTATCACAGTTGGGTCGTTTGGCTATCTGCTGGGTTTCAGCAATAAAATATTTCTGAAACAAGTATATTACTTGTCGTTGAAACTCGGAACCAATACAAAAAGGTTAATAAGAGTGACGTTGATTCAAAGAATTGTCTTTTAAATACCATAGTTTAAGATAATGTAAAAACTACTGTAATTTAGTTACCTACTATTTATGAGATATAAATTCAACTTTCGCAATAATTCTGTACGCAAAAAATTCATGGTAGATCTCAAGATGTTTAAAAATAAACAAAAACAGGTTCTATAAACGAATAAAAAAGTAAATTGAAATTATATTAGAAACATTTCGTCATAAAAACAGCAACCTCTTTTCTTCCGAGACGTGGAACGAGGTGGAATGTAATCTTATCGTTGTTAGGGGATTCATAGCTGCCGCCTCGATGATTCCACCAACAGCGCTTTATTAAAGCGAAAACTGGGTGATTGGGTGGGGCAAGCTAATTTATTGGCAACGCAATTCATTTCAATAATAATATTATTTAAACTAATTTCAACCACTGCGACTGCTTTGCATTGTCACTGCAACTTAGAGTGGTTTAACTATACAAAGCGCTCGTTTAGTTTTTATTGCTTATATTGTATAGCCTATTTTTGTTAGGAATGTGCGATCACACTTTGGTCATTAAAAGCCGTTGCATTAATTCTAGCTTACGGCAATAGGTCTATGAGTCTATTTTTCTCATGTCAGGCATCAAGCTTCTTTAAATTTTTATTTGTCAAAGCACCTTCTCTTTAACCTATTGGTGTCGTTTGCATCCCACTTCTGTGGGTTTGTGTCATTATTTTAAGTGTAACGCGCAATATCTTTAAAAAAACATCTCTGAGCTCTGTCATGATAAATTAAGTTTGTGAAACAATAGCTTAGCTATTTCGGCGAACATAGTAGTTGCGGATCCAACCGCGTCTTACTCCAGTAGGCCGCCTTTTTCCGTAGTGTCTAGAAAATTAAAAAACATTGATATAAGTAGAGGTGGGCACGGGACACCTGCGCGGACCCTTTCACAGCCCTTGTGCGAATGACATAAGTAGAGCCGGCGCGTACCCTTTTACAGCCCGGGTGCGAGTGACAAGGGAATAGCATCAAGTATTAACATACTTGATGGTGTTCCTAGAGGATTATCACCCGCAGTCGACTGAATACGTTTTTCATAGTTACGACGATATCTAGTCCTATGTGACTTCTTTCCCGAGTCCCACTTCCTTAGTGAATATTCCTGTCCCACAAAAGGATACGACGACGGCGTCGCAATACAAACAAGCTGTATCATCTCAAACAATTAAATGTTTCCGAATCACAATATTTATTAGAATAAATAAATTGGCTGTCTAGAAACAAATTGCCGAGAAAATACTAAAGAACGAACATTGTTTCAAGAAGTCCATAGAAGTTAACGGCGCGTGTCTCGAAGCTATAACTAGCTCCTTATATTTCAGTACACGTTCTAAAGCCAAAACATTTGGGTTATTTACAGCAACGAAACACGTTAAATGTAAACACGTATAATATTTTGTGGGTTGTTAATCGTCTTAGAACTCATAAATTAGAGCAGTTGTTTATAGTACTAGGCCATGTTTAGGTTATTGTAACACTATTGCTTTTCACATATTTTCCTTTACATGAATTTCAGATACGTATTTTACGGGATTTATCGCTTTCTATGACATAAAATATACTACTTTCATCCCCGTGAACAAAAGTATATATAAAATTTTATGATAATCAGTTTATTCGAATTAGATGATGAGGCCCTGAGTCCACTACAAATATTTAAGTATGATTTTATCCCCACAAATCCTTTTTGTAGCCTATGCGTGGAACTCGATACAATCGCGAGTAATTAATTACACAGCTGATTCAAATTCTGTACATTGCTGCAGCTTAGGCTTAACTAATAGTTATTTTACGAGAGGATTGTAATTGTTTATGAATGTACATACATACCATACATACATACATAACTTCAGGCCAGGTCCCTTGCGGGGTAGGCACGAACAACAGCGCACCATACAGGTTTATTCTTACACACCTCACTTGCTTCTTTGACATTCATAGTTCTTGTCATGCACGCTCGTCTGTTCTTAAGGCTCCTGACATCACCTTCTGCTAATACACGATCAACGTTTATGAATGTATGGGTCGATAACACTTTACTGCTCACCAAAGTTAGAATGATTATACTACATCGTTTCCGGGACTAAAGAGCGACAAAATCATCTACACCATATCACTCAAAGCTCTCTTTTTCAGTTGACCTAACTTAAATTAAAGATTTATAATTTGTTTTAAAATATGGCTAAATACACTCAATTGTGATGGTTTTTTAATTTTTTATTAAGTAAATCATACTCTAACAATGCAATTCATTTTAATTATTTATCTCGTGAATAATATTTTCTTTATCTCTTTGCAACGAAAAGATATTTTTTACATGAGACACTTGGCACTTGGCAACAATGTTAGTGAATTTATGTAAACATCAAAGCACTTTTAAAACCATTTTACCATATCCAAAAATATCCATACAATCTTACGAAGATATCATATTAGCTTTATAGAACGGCTTCTGGGAATCTATTACCAATATTTCCATTACCATGTGAACAATAGAACTTTCCATTCATGTGAATAACAAAACAAAGCTATCCATTCACTCGGGATTATATCAGTGAACCAACATGAGAACTTGGCTTTATGTGTCTACATAATTCACGCAGTAATTAATTATTACACTAATTTAAAATTTAGGTGCCTAATATAAATCTCACGTTGCAAAAACAAACATTAATTATTTTTCTAATAAATTAGTAATTGTTAATTAAATTGTGATTAATTTGTAATAAATTAACAAGAAATCAATCGGAAAGTGCTTGTGTCGGCTGCTAGTTTGATGCGTTTACGGAAATTTTACCGTGTACCACGAAGATGTCACCTGCTCAGAGTCTTCTCTCTCATTCCCAACCTCGATTACACTGATGTCACCTATCTTGACCTCGCAGAATATTAACTTGATTAACTTGAGCGTCTTCATAACTTTTGCATTCGTCTCATATTTGGGCTACGCAAATATGATAATATATCTGAATTACGAACATTAAACTCAAGTGGCTTCCCATGCACCTTCGCCGGAATACGCATATTCTGTCTTTTCTTCACGACACACAACATTTTGTTCGATCCCAAGTCAACCTCAAGGAAAGCTTTCAGTTCCTTAATTACAGCGAATCGACATTCTTTAGATTGTCAGAGTAATTGAAACTGAAAAGCCGCCTATCAACACAACAAGTCTTTTATCGTCCAGGCCATTCAACTCTGGAATGTACTACCACTAAACATCAAGCAAACACAATCATTACTTTCTTATAACAGATTAGTTAATTCAATCTTCTTTCTTATAACAGATTACTATCTCAAGCTCTAGTATGTGTATTTTTGTATGTGTATATCTAATATATAAAATTCTCGTGTCACAGTTTTCGTTGCCATACTCCTCCGAAACGGCTTGACCGATTCTCATGAAATTTTGTATGCATATCGGGTAGGTCTGAGAATCGGCCAACATCTATTTTTCATCCCCCTAAATGTTAAGGGTAGTCCACCCCTAAATTTTTTATTTTATTTTTTAGACAAAAATTTTAATTTCTATTTTTTTATGATACAACATACAAAAATACATACAACCCTAATTTATTAAAAGAGATAAATAATTTAAATGAATTGCATTGTTAGAGTATGATTTACTAAATTATTTATTATACGAGTGCTAGTTTACCAACTACCGACTTTTATTTTCCTTCTTATACTCCATCCAAAGGTTGCTGGAAGACATCGCCATAGGCGATAAGACCGCCGATTGTACTTGTATATCAATGTTCTTGATTTTATATAGCATTTTTGTGCAATAAAGTATATTTTATTCAAGTTATGATTAAAACTTAACAGCATATAATTTTTATTATTTTTAACATTTTTCGTTTTAAATATGAGGAGGTAGGAAAAGTAAGGAGAGCCATTTTATATGGGGGTCAGGACAATATAGCTGATAATAATTCAAGAACCGACCAGAACGGCGCTATTGTGGGCGTAGAGTATGATATGCTCTTAGCAGTTATAGACGGGGTGAAGTGTGCTGAGTTATAATCTTTAATATGTTTGAAGTTATTTGATGATAATATTACATACAATAAAGAAAAAATACATAAGTAATATTGTATTCTACTTACAATCCATTAAAATTATAAGTAAACTGATGAGTCTAGGTCACTGTCCTTTATCGTAAGGTGCCCAGAAAGCTAGCAACGCTACCTTGCTGGCATGCCATACTGATTCATTGTCCGAGGTAGGCAAAAGCCTTCTTCGACCGAGTGGTGAGTCGTTTTGCTACCTTTTTGTAAGACGCTCATGGCCTCAGGATTCCCCGGTAGAAAGTTATTTGAATGTTATGAAGTTAGTACACACGGTCGGGACGAATTGAAAACCGTTCCAGACCCTGCAACGCAAGATAATAATAATATTCGGCACACAAACCTACAGACTGATATGCACAACCAACCTAAGCAATATACTCATGTGTTACGGGAAATATACCACAGACACCTCCAGAACCATTTCAGCTGTCCAGAATTTAAGAGTAGTGAAAACTTCGATTACAAAATTTACCATGCCAGGAATCGGACCCCGAACCTCTGCGTTCCAGTTAGTTAAGCAGACAAAGGATTAGGACACGCAACTTCAGATGTCATTAATATGCATTATATAAACTAACAAAGCTATACTCTGGTCACAAAGGTTATGTAGCAAGCAGACATACAGACACAAAGCACCAACAACGTAACGTGTTAATTCAACCTGAAGCCCTTGAGAAGTCAAAGTACATGTATCTAATCTCGCGAAATATACTGACAACAGGCAACATTTTCGTTTACTTATTTAAAACGAATTTTCGATTTTCTTTCATCATACCTACGCAACTTTAATAGGTTTGCCCTTCATAACAAGTTGCGGGTTTTTAATTAAGTGAAACATTATGTAAATATGTAATTTATATTCCTTTTAACTCATAATGTTTCTATTTATATAAGGAAATAAAGAAATTAATTATGAGAAAAGTACTTTATTACCTAAAAACACCAAATAGGGATGCTACAAACTATGATGTTTAAAATCTGTACGAAGTAGAGAATCTGAATAAATTCAACGATACTATTTCAACAAAACTTAGTCTGAATAAGATCCATTGAATATTTTTATTTTGTTTTAGACGTTACAGACGATTACAAATTAAAAATAAATCTTTCTTGAGTTGATTATATTAGCTAACTTATAAAATAAATTATAAACTAAGCCAGCTTAAAAATTAAATTACACAACATAAAAAAAACTTAAAAATTAAATACTATTAGTTGTTAAAGACCTAAAAAATAAACTAAATTACAAATAAATTAATATAAAGTATGTAACAAATCGCTACCAGAGGGAAGCGTGCCCAGAAGGCTGGCTGCATTGCCACACTGTACCAAATACGTTAATAACAATTTTAAATATAGTACGTAATATTATAGATGTAAATAGCTGTTGCAAGTAAATACTTACATTTATATCATAGACTATATATTTTACATATATTCCTACTAATATTTTTATATTATATAATACAAACGTGTTCTTCCGTTTTGCGCACTTGACTCGCTAGAACACAGATAGTTCCGCGTTCAGCCACTGGTAGCATAATATTTAGGAAACATTTTTCTGGTATTTCTTGTCATCTGAGCGTATAAGAACCGGCTCCAGCCGCTAGCTTACAAATTGTCGATATTTATTATATTATATTAGTGAAAATTTTAAGTTATTATATAACGATTATACCGATTATATAAAAAATGTATATATGCCGCCACCGTATTATGCCACCCTTTTATCAAACTATATGAAATTTTACCACGACGCTGTCTGAAAGAAATTGCTAAAAGCGATAAGACTACCTTTTTCATTACATATGTACGCTAATATTGTAATTTTTTAGATCATATATTTTTGTATATGAAAAAATGTGTTCTATCTTAAGAAACAAATCGACACCCCTAAGACGAAATGACAGGGACTTGTGCAATTTGTGAGATAAATTCATTTTTGTCAGGAGTGCTCGTCGTCTCAGCGCCTAGCGGGTTTCTTTTCGCTGTAATCAGAACGAGCAATAAATCTTCATCAAATTATATAATTTATGGTTATAATAAACTTAAAATTTGTTAGGATTAGGAACGTGGCCGGTTGCGAGTCAGCCTCCAAACTGATGGGTTCGTGTATAAAATACTATACGAATATTAATCATAACGCTCTTATAAGGCCATTCAAGATTTTTTGAATGAAGAGGGTATAATTTCTTATATATTTTTAGTTTAACAAAAAAAAAAATGTGATTAATTATAAAAAATATCTCTAAAATATGTACTAAATGTTTGATGAAATGACTCGATGAAATTACTCAATTTTTAAATTTCAACAAAATTGTTCCTTTGGGGGGGATCCCTCCCCCAAAAAGCAAGGAGGCAAAATTGGAAACTACGGTTTTTAAAATATATGTACAGAAGATCTACATGTGTGCTACATTGAAATGGATATGAATATCCCTAGCACTGAAGATAAATCAGTTGTGAGAGATGTACACATGACACATGACACATAGTCGGGCAAGCACCAGAACGAGATCATAATGTTTCCCTTTTTATCTTTAGATATCAGAACCATAAAACCCGATATTCATTTTCTTATCAAATATTGTGGTTTTTCTATACTCAACTGCTTAGTAATATTTGACTTTGCAAGTTGCCACAACAACTTTATAGTTTGATATAAGCCAAAAATCTACAACAAAAGCAATTTAGATATTTTTTATAAAGTTAAAAAATGTAGCAACCTCATAAAATGTATATGAGCGCTAGTGTCGTGATAAATATAATAGAAACTCGTGCTAGTTACACTATTTATAACTCAAGAACGGCTGTACCGATTTGGCTGAAAATTGGTGAGGAGGTAGCTTAGAAACAGGAGACGGACATAATATAGTACTCTTTATCCCGTTGGAACCGGTAGGTGGCGCTGAGATCGAGTTCTAGAATCCTCCTAATCACCTGGAAAGATTTTGGTGATTTTATTTTTGTGTGTTTGAGTGAGTTCCCATATGGTTTAGATTCACAATTAGGACCGGTAGGTGGCACTGAGATCGGGTTCTAGAATCCTCCTAAAAACCTGGAGCGATTCGAATTTATTTTAAGATGTGTCCGCATCCTTATTCAGCTTTCGCTGGCTTCAAAAGGAACAGAATCCGGTTTAATCAACTCGCATTATGAATAGATTCATAATTCATCAGCTCTGTATAAAAGGCGTGACGCGACAATTATTCTAGCTGTCGTTTTCAGAGTGCAAAAACTTGTTATCAAGGCGCAAGTTATCATACCATACTGAAAAGTTTTCCGCAAGTTTACTTGACAACAGAAGGGGGGCGTTTATGGGTATGGAGGTTTCTTTGTGTTGAGTAATACGTCGATGATAGCTACCCCGTTGGACAAAGAAACGCATCACTGGCGAGATCTCAGGGCTCATTCGCCCTAGAAGCTAGGCTCAATCGGTTTGAGATGAGAGAACAAAATAATATGGTGAGTTACTGTACTCTTGGTATATTAATTAACCGTTAAACTACTACTAAATAATGTGTAAAACGTATATCCTGAACATGTTCGTGTTGCATCTTCGAAAGTTTTGTCTGTTTTCTATATTAGCATATTTGATCTCGTATATTGTTGGCTTTATTATTATGCAGGAATAAATTACTTCACTACTACTTACTTATATTATTACTCATATACTAATTATACGGTAGTAAAATGCCACATCATCATAACGACATTGAATATATAAATCAAATAACTTATTCTTCTGTAAACCAAATTAATATATTTTGAATTTGCTGGTTTCCAAGCTTTCATTGTTTAGATAATAACAAAAGTAAAGTTCCAACAAGCTATTATAATGCTTGGTAAAATCTTATTACAATAAAATCAACCAACAACTAACTGGATAATAGAAATTTTGTTATCAACATGTACATAATTAGGGGCTGGTTTTTAATCCTACAAATAAAAGTTGTTCAAAAGGTAACTGTTAACAAGTAATTATGCGAATAAATTAGTTGAGTTGCTTCATTTCTATTTAAATAGGTATCTACATAGACGATTATCTACTAGTATACTGACTAGCTAGCCTGTCTATAATTTTTTAAAGGTACAGTTTCAATTACTAATCGAAATATAGTACATAATATAATTAATATGTCAGTTATATACAGGAAAAAATAGTGACATTGCAATGGGTTCCAGCTCATATTGGTTTAAAGGGCAATGAAGTAGCGGACTCTGTGGCCAAATCTGGAAACACGAATGGTGTTGTACTAAGCGATCAGTTACCTGACTACACTGAAATGCTTGGTAAATTTAAGTTTTTATGTTATAGAAAATGGAAAGACTCTTTTTGTCAAAAATCTAAGGAGAAAGGCATCTGGTATGCAACAATTCAAAGGGTACCAATGAAAGTTCCCTGGTTTATAAATTCTTTTTTAAACAGATCTCATATTAAGTTAATGTTAAGACTACGTTCTGGTCACTATCCATCAGCAAAGTTTGCATATCTCATGAGAAAAGTAGATTCACCAAACTGCAGTACCTGTGGTGATTTGGAAGATATCCAACATTTGCTGATGAATTGTGTCAGAAACAAAAAGGAAAGGCAGGCACTGATGAGAGACTTCAATCTAAATCCTATGGATGTTGGTGTCATTCAAACAATTCTGTCTGAGCCCACATCAAAATTATCTCAACGACTGGGTGGTTTGATTGGAGTCCTTCATCAGTGACGGCCTTTGTTTTTTAATGTAATGTATTTAGAGTAAGTTAGATTAGGTTACGATGGGGTTGACGTATCCGTGTGGATAAAAACCCCCCAAAAAAAAACAGAATAAAAAAAAATAAAAAAAATAATATAATTAAAGTATAAACTTGTTCTCTATTATTTAATTATGATTTCAAATAGTTTTTGTATTCACCTAGTGCTAAATACATATAAGGAGAGATCATTAGGATATTAATATGTAAGAAGTACTTAAAACATAAACAAAATATATTAATAACGTACTCGTTGATGAACGTAACGTCGGGCGGTAGGTAAAACACCTGAGGCTGCCTCGTTTCAGCGGCGGATTTCACAGTATAAAATATCTAAGCCTACCCACAATTTCAACTGCAAGGCATAAAAAGGCAAAAATTTTAACACAGACCCCAAACCGTCAATTATACTATCATATGTGCGAAGTGCAAAATGTCCATTAACTTGTAAATAGTTATTATAGGTTATCAATAAGAGTAATTTATCAAATAGTAAAAAGGTAGGCTAATCAATATTTTGGACAGTCGCAAGCAAGGAATACTTTTTGGTACTAAAACTAATCCATGTCTCCATTGATTTTTAAAGAACATAACGAATTTATAGGTCCTTACTCTTTATTAAGACAGAATTGCTTACACACATTTCAGTAAACAGTTGAGATTTTTAACACAAATGCACATTATTCTTCCTTAAAACAATTAATATCTTGCAGCTATAATCCACTTATGACTAGTATTTTAAAAATAAGCAGTAGTAACATTTTTGTTCTTCAATATATGAGGAATAGGCAAAGATCCTAGACCATTTACCATAGGCTCCAGACCTATCTTCGTCAATTGTATATGTTTCTCTGTGGATTAAATATAATTTCATAAAGCAAAACCTAATCACTTTTTTTCATCATATTCAAATTAATATCTTATTCTCATTTCCAAAAATATGTTGTATTATTCCAGTTAAAATATGATTTACAACAAAAACAGCAAAATCACCCTTCAACGTCCTGATAATTTTCAAAATTACAATCAAGATAATTAATTTTTTAAAATCGTGTCGCAGTATTTCTTTATATTTTCAATCTAATCTAAAATTAAAACAAATATATCACCCGTAGAATAATAAAACCGAGATAAATAGTCTAAGCAATAAAAACAAACTAATTAGCATAAAAATTTCTGTGACTATAAATTTTCTAAATATAATAAATAACATGAATCTATGTAAATTTAATGTTGCCTATATTAAAATTAAAAATTAGGAGGATTTTACTTTTACTGTTTTGCGGAATCATATCATCACAGGCCGAAACCATAAATAAAGTCTATTTAGAGTATTTAGGACGGCCATTAGCGCTCTTCATCCAGGGTCTTCTTCCTTGGTTTGTGATGAGGAGGTTGGGGCCTCGAGGTATACCTCTTTACCCCGGCTGCAACTCAGTGGGCAACTACCCACCGGTAACTGGGTTTGGAGCTGCTGGAGTTTTCTCCGCATGGCGATGACTTCACAGCAGCTCTCGTTGGCCAATCTGCGACGTTCGGTGGCCTTCGAGGGCTTTCCGCTGGCTACTTCCACGGCTTAGTTGGCCATTCATTGGCGTTCGGTAGCGCTCTTTTTCCACCGTCTACGTAGGGTTCCTTCCTTGCAAATTGTATAAATCGGCCTATTTCTCAACTACACTAGTACTAAGGTGTATGTATATAAATATTATATTAAATAAAACTTTTCTTTTATTGTAGTATAGGTTCGCGTTTGACCACAATCTTACCCTATGTGGAGCGAAGATGTGGTTTAGGATGTAGCACGCTTACCTAGAAGGTACTTTTCAATATATATTCAAATGGGACTTGAAAACACCCAGGTTATAAGGATCGGGAAAGACAGACTCCGGCAATGAGTTCCACTCCTTTACAGTACGTATGATGAAGCTATATGCAAAGCGCTTCGTTCTTATAGGTGCAATATCCCCCAATGAACCCACAATCACTAAAATGAAGGAGCTAAAAAGACTACCATTTGACAATTCGATGTTGTTGTTTTATTCGCGAAAATAGCAGACAAAGTCACGTAGTCTATACAGCCTTAATTCATGTATTGACTGGCGTTAGTCGTAGACCTTACAATGTGTTGAGCTACAAGTAAGATTTATTAAGTGTAGCTCAACACATTGTAAGGTCTACGACTAACGCCAGTCAATAAGTTCTTGTGACAATTCGAAAGGCCACATTTTACTTCGCAGTTCACATTCCAAAATCCAATCCAAAAGCCCAGGCCTTTTTTACAATAAAAACATTTTTTCTTACACTATTTTTAATTCAAATTTATTTTCTGTTTTTAGTTGGATTTTCTATAAAAGCGTATATTTTTAGTTTTTTTTAACTATTATTTGTAATTCATCATTTATATGTTTTACTACACTTAATATACAGATCTATGTTTTGTGAATTTAACAACTTACAAACATCTAATATTTTCTTAAGTTTTCCCGATTTGTATATATAAAAAAACTACGCTTTAACAATTTTAAGCGCTGTAATCTATTTGATTTTGATTATTCCGACGTTTTGGCCGCTTTTCAATGGCCGTGGGAAAGTACCACCAAGGTGGCACCGCGCTTAAAACCGTTAAAACGTTGTTTTATTATTTAATACAAAAATCTTTTACTGCAACAGTTAAGCAAAGCAATTTAGAAATCAATGCAAAAAATATGACGTCTATACCAAAGAGTACATTGAATATATATAAAGATCTATACCAGCTACATTATGTTATCATAAAATTAATTGTCACCTTTAGGAAGCATTTTTTTAAAACGCTATTAAAGCACGAAATATAAACAAAGTTAAAGGCTTTATATAAAAATATGTATTTTCAGTATTAATAAAAATGGTTGTAGTTGTCACAAATCATATTTTAAGAGCAAAACCAACTTCTCCATGAACGCACAAAACATTAATATTCGTAACGGCCAGTCTTTCCAAAGAAAATTAAATAAAACTAAACTTTTTCAGGTTACAATCTGCAATAAATTATCGCTTGGCATTTGCGATGAATTTAACTTAATCTCTTTTGAACCATTTCAAATAAAGGTAACGACTTCAAAAGAAATATACGTGAAATGCTTTGACAAGAATCGTAAATTGATAAACTGTGTAATTCTAATAAAGATTAATTTAGTTCTTTAAAAATCTATATGCAACACAATAGTATGCAAAGTACATGCAGGATTTGTGTTGTATATCCAGTCGCAAGTAATGAGTATTCAAATTTTGGAATAATCTTGCATCAAAAGCCTCCAGCCGAGAAAGTTTGTATATATATATATGTCGCAAAACAGCCTCGTTCTTACGACATCTCCTTTAGTTATTGCAGGTTTAGTGGGCGTCATCAGGATAAAATGCGAGCATAAAACACATGGCCAACGGTTAATTAGACGGTACAACGGTAATTTAGATTTAAAAGACATTTTAACATAGTTTAGACCGAGCAGCGGGTTCAGGGCACCGCTCATACTTCCAACTTCAATACTATCTTTTTAAAAATACTTCATGGTCCAACTCGACTTATTTCCATCAACCAAATGTGTCACAAAAACTCCTCCGTCTACCGAAGTAGATACTACTCAAGTATAGAGGGCGTCCTTGACCCCGCTCCGCCATATGCTCTGCTCTGATTGGTCGTTTATTAAATTACAATATTCATAACTTTTATTAGGTTAGAACGATCTTTTAGGTACAGAAACATTTAAGACATCAAACCAAATTAAATTAACAATTTTAGAAGCAGTTAAAATGTAAACAAATAATATTGTGCGTTATAAATCCAATCAACAATTATCCGATTTATATATTCCCTCCGACATATATATATATATATATATATATATATACAAACTATATCTATCTACATACATACAAAACGCTCAGGCCGCCTATTGTACGAGCGTAGAAAAATATAACAATGACGTTATATTTTTCTACGCTCGTATATTAAGAACCATAAACAAGTTATCAATGTTGTACAAAATTTGACGCAAACTGTACCTGTTATAAAGCTTTGTATTATCATACACATACATACAGTATATGTAGGTAAGTATAGATAAAAATAAAGCATTTTATATCTTCATCAATCCAGGCCAATGAAAACGATACAGATGTTACTTAACATAATTATATTGTTTGGGTGTGAACTCCTGATAACTCTTATACAGTATTTAACATAATTATCTTGTGTACGTGAACTCTTCTCTAAACTTTATTATACACGCGAAAGCGATATTCGTTAGGTCTAGTATTCTATGAAGTGCCGTTACCATAAGTTTATCCCGAAAAATGACAGCTCAATAATTTGCCGCAACTTCTTTGCTCATTAATATTGACGTATCCTCATTGCTGTACTGAACTATAGTCTATATAAACGGGAAAGGTTTCAATCATATTTCAATATTATAATAAAAAAATAATGCACATCGTCAAAGCGATATATTGAAGCGCAGATATCAGCATTGCAGACGGGATAACCATTCTTGGGGAATTTTATTCCGTTAGTGATTCAATTCAGTTGTTATTTATTTAAAAAGAGTCGGTGTCCCTAATTCAGTGTAGTGTAATAAAAGTTTAACATAAAATGAGATTGCTTAATTATTTGTTTGTTCATTCTTTGTTTACTGTCTAGGAATTGATTTTTACGAAGTTTAAACACATCTATTTTAGATATCATCTATAAATAAATGACATTAAACAAGTTGTAATGAAGTTTTCATTGAGGTCAAATATGTAGAGAAATAGTCTCATCAAAGTCGTAAAAGGTGTCTAACTAACCTTTCAACTATGAGGTGGAAAATAGTTAAGAAAAATCTAGGTAAAGTCAAAGCAAAACTGAAATGCGTCCTTGAAGCCTGTATACATACGTCATCGCAGAACACATACGATTCCACAGAACACTAGTACTCTCTAACGAGAGTACGTTTCACAGACAAAGCTGAGAAAAGAGAGTGTTGCGCTTCCCGCTCAGCCGCTATCCGAGCTCACATGCCATCTCTTTTCGATAACACACCGTAAGATCTAATAAACGTTTAACATTTGATTGGAAATGTGCAAACTAACGGAATCAACTTTACTCGAAGCGCATTTAAGTTTTGCGCGTAGTAAATTGTAAAATACTTCCACGAAAAATCGGTATGAACAAATGCCAACTAGTAATTTTTGAGATACCTAACTATAGGTTACTGGCGAAAATAATGGCGTTTACACGCGCACTCACATATATATATATATATATATATATATATATATATATATATATATATATATATATATATATATATATATATATATGTGCGTGTGTGTGTGTGTCTTGCTTAATACTACACACTACTGCCATCTTACTTTGAAAGTAACATAATAGAAATAATTTAAACTCCTGTATAATACGCTATTTGACTAATTTTACATACAACACGAATAATATACGGGCTCAAGCGACAATGGCGATATGAATACAGTAAACACTAGGTTCGTGATGATAATCGTTCATACTTTAAAGGTGCTCCATATTCATTCACGTTCCATTAACAGTTATGTTTAAGTTCAAAGTAGGAACTGTTTCATTGTTAAGTGCGGTACCCCGCCTGATTCAACTTTGATAATAAAGAGCGAGTTTCGTAGGTGATAATAGCCCGGCAACTTATCAGTTGTTGGTTTAGGGGCGGCACGAAGCTTGAAACTAATGTGGGGCACTTCGGACTACTTGGTCATCCTAAGGTTTATTCGCAGGACTATTCCCTTTTTATGGCTCAGTTTTAAAACTTCCATATCATTTTTATAGATTGCTACGTTTGAATACTGTAGGTAACAATAGCTATGTAGGTAAATTACAGTATACAGATAAAGCGATTAATTACCTAAAACAACATTTCTGTCACTAAATAATAATAGTTTGTAAAAATGAAAACGAGTGGTTTTTTTTAATTCTACATTTCCGTAGACAATTTCATTTAAGTGATTTTGTGAGTAACCAAAAAAACTTCCTTTGGATTACATGGATTCAGCGTGCTCTAAATGTCTATATAAAAAAGTAGTCTAAAGAGGATTTTTCATTATTTCACACTGGGCAGATCTACAAACGTGCTAAGTCGTATTAAAAAATAAGAACAAAGATTGTGTTCTTTTGTTTTGTTAAGTTCGTTTCAATTAGTAGTTTTGAAGTGGATTTAGAAAATTTTCTATAAACATTTACAGCCTATTATTTACCAAGCGCTTGAAATTTAGAGGACACCATAATTTAAATGTATAATCTATGTATTATTCGTGGAAGATTTATTAGTGAATTTTAAATAAAAATATAGACAAAAAACTTGTGTGTATGTATGTCTGTTCGGATGCACGACAAGAGTTTACTCCAAAACACGTATTGTGTAAGTGTGCAGCGACAACTTCCGAATGCTTCCGAGTAAGGAAAAAATCTCTATTCATAGTCTCGCTAAAACTCAAAAACGGCCTGACTGATATGATTATTTTATCCGTGCAGGAACGGAGAAAGAATACAAATTCCTGCGGCCGGGCGGCCTGTCGTAAGAGGCGCCAAAACAACCCACAGCCAGGTGGTAGGGCATTTGCCCGACTGGATGGCTACCACCCCTGGTCTAAAGTATGTCGCCATAATAACCCTTAGTTGTGTTCCGACATTAGTGACCAGGCTCCAGTCTCCTTCAAGAGAGCAGCAGCGCATTAGTAGTACCTTTGGTGTTACAAATGTCCATAGGCGATGGTAACCGCTATCCATCAAGTGGGCCGTCTGCCTGTCTGCTGAACTCCTGCAATAAAAAAATGAGTATTTTTTGTTGTTCGCTCTAATACAGGGATTGTTTAAATACAAAAAAGTAACGTTTTTAGTCAATGCTTGTATTATTTCACTCTTCATAGAATTTCTACACCAGGGTCTTTATGAAAATCGATTCTTAAGGAGTAAACTCAAACAAGTACATACAAAATGGTGCCTCTATTACCAGCATGTATAAAATTTAAATGAACATCATTACATTTGCATAGACTTTACTATATAATGTTTCGAACTGGCTTAAGGCTTGTAGCAAAGCCAACGTTCTTGAGGATTTTTCAGTACTGATTTTTTGTGCTAAGCGAGGAATCAAGAGACGCGGTCGTTTTTCAGATGCATTATTATTTTATTATGAATGAAATAAAGTAATATTTGAAAATAAAACCAAATTTTTCATCTCACTTTTATAAAGATGCAGATATATCTTCTATCCTGTTTTGATAAAAATTGAAGGATTAAAATAAAATACTTTCATGCAAATATTTTGATTGATTTGTAATTTTTTTTCTTAACTTAAAATAACTCTAGAAAATTACGGAAAAACCACGTAATATCATTAGATATATCGCAAAGATTTATCATTTTTTTGGAAATTGTTGACCAGTAATTATTTTTGAGAACTTTTTAGTTCATAACAGGCTGGTTTATGTTAATTATAGAATTGGCTGTTTACAACTGACTGTGTCAGTAAAACTGTTTTACAAAATTATTAAAAAATATATATTCTCTCTGTACAAACAACTCGTTTCTCTTCCATCTTACATCATACCACCAAAAAATATCATTTAAAAGTTCTTTCGTTTGCGAGGTGCAAACTTTCGACCGTTTGCGGCAATGGGAGCCTTAACAAGTCCAGATGTGTCCTCAAAAGCCTTTTCAATGCTAAACTAGACAAGAGCTCACCTTACTGTGACACGGATTATGTATGGCAGGTCGGATTTTCATCCGAGTGCGACTCACCTCTGCCAAACGCTTTGAATACTTCATTTGCTTTGCTTAATTTTAAGTTCATCATTGTATTTCAAATAACTACAACCTGCCCCATAGATTAATGTTAAAATACGCTAAAAGTGTTTTTAATAGAAATTCAAACTAATATCAATATAATATTATAGTCGAGTTTAAATATAGATAACTATTCCAATTTGTGCATGACAAGAGCTATGAATGTCAAAGAAGCAAGTGAGGTGTGTAAGAATAAGCCTAAATGGCGCTCTGTTGTTCGTGCCTACCCTGCAAGGGACCTGGCGTGAAGTTATGTATGTATGTATGTATTCCAATTTGTAGTTTTTCAAACAAACTGGCATAGAACTCTAAATAATAAAGCTATTGCATTGCATCTGCCAGGTGGTAGGGCATTTGCCACACTAGATGGCTACCACCCCTGGTCTGAAATATATCGCCATAACAACCTGTTGTGTTCCGGTATTAGTGACCAGGTTCCAGTGTCCCTTAAGAGAGCAGCAGCGCATTTGTAGCACCTTTGGTGTTGCAAATGTCCATGACCACGTCTGCTTGTCTGCTGAACTCCTGCAATAAAATTAAAATGATTTTTTTTTATCAACTTATGCAATTATAATTATTTATTTATTTTTTATTTATGCAGTATTTTTAAGCTATCACTCATTTTCTTTCACTATTTTTTCATCACTTTACTTCATTAATAAATGCACTTCGTTTATTCATATTTAAAACACTTTATACACAAATTTTACGCGTACAGCTATTCACCAGCGACTGCTATTCACTGTTGTGCATAGGTACACCTATGTATACATAAATACCTACATGTATACTTACGGGGCGCACATGACGTGTGTGTAGCAACATAAAGATATGATAGATACCTATACACCTATATACTTTCTCACAAACAGCTACTTACATATTCGACCGATTTCGGAGCAGCTCGTCTCGATCATTGCAAGCTTCGTACAGTCGTACCGTATACATACACGTAAAGTGAACGCTCGGCCCAGCTACATGGTAGGCAGAGTGGGGGGTGTTAGGTTTTATTTTCGTTACGGAATTTCTTGATTCGGTCGCCGCGCTCAAAGACCGCGATAAAAGCTATGCAATAGCTTAAAAATATATGGATGGAAAAGTGCTTAAAAATGTATGTATATAAGTATCGAAACATGAGCAATTTACGAAGTTGGCTCTTTAATGGTTTCTCAGGATTGAATAAACTCCGTTATTAAATGTTCCAATTTTTTAAATAAGTATATCTAATTTTGTTACAAACATGAACGGTCAATATTTCCAGAGTTCAATGGACAGAAAACTCTATTTCGCCTTAACGATGTGTGATTAGACGTTTTTTATCGGCAAGTAGCAGGCGGACTTACCAAGCGGCAAATGGTGTGTTCAACCACTACATACTCCATTGAACACATTCACAATGTAGATTATTTATTTATTTTAGACTCTATTGCACACAAGTTAGAAATAAAACTAAATTAACGAGCCTAAGGCATTGAAGAAGAATGTACCTACGGTCTTCATTACTTCAAATCGATTACGGGTAAATGGACAGACGTTTGAAATGTATTCAATTCACCATATTCACTCATATAGCATTCAAACTTATTACAACAGTGAACCTGCACCCTTTAGCAACTCACACCCATGTTGCTCCTCGCCAATTTTGTACGGCATTTTAGGGGACCATGCAGTGAACGGTGAGTCACCGTCTGCCCATTTTATCCATGTTCCCCGAACATTGCGACGGGCAGACGCCATAATCCCCAATAAATTAAAATTTTCAAGGCGCCTCTACGTTTTGGCCTCTCCATGGCCCCACGCAAGCCCTCCAAAAGTCCGGGGGATTTTTATGGCCCGGGGTCTTTAAAGATATACAACAATAATAAATATATAGATTTTTTCAGGGCAGAAGAACGGCTAGTCTTGTATATAAAAGTGAATGGTTGTCTGTATGTCCTTTATAGAATCGTAAACTGTACATTCGATCATGTGCTGATCTTTAGCAAAGTTGTTGTGCATGAGCCAGAGAATGTTTCAGAGTTGGTTCACAATTGGACCCGGTAGGTGGCGCTGCTGTTGGCATATCAATTAAAGCTTTTTCGGACAGGACGACGTCTGCCGGAATAGCTAGTAATCTACAAAGAATTAAAAATGACATTTTTATGAATAATATAATAATAATAAAGTCGTGGTACAGTAATAACTAGCGCACGCGTCTCAACCTCAACGGGCGCGGGTTCGAATCCTGGCCGGAACGCTTACACCACTTATGCCCGGTTTCAATATTACAAAAACGATTCGTTTTTGATACCGACGGTTATAATAGTACCGCCTGGTAACTCTACTGGTGTTTCTATAATGATCTGTCCGTAGCTATTCATGAAAGTACCAACTACCGATGGGAGGAATTTTCTAACCGATCGGTAGACTTTTTGTATGAAAAAGACAGATGAAGTGTTTCTATATTATAACCGATGGTTGTCAACACTACTATACGTAGGAATTTTATTACCACCCGATTTCGGCCAGTTTTGTTTGTTTGGCGAGGTTACCAGTTTATTTGTCATTATAAATAGGTGATTTTAAATTAAATTAAACTCTAATTTTTTACTTCTTGTTTTAACTTGGATTTAATTCTTATTTATATCTTTCAAATTTGCTATTTCTGCTTTTAACACTTATAATTCTAATTCCAGTATTGCTCCACTATTCGTCCCTATTAATATTATAAATGCAAAAGTAACTTGTCTGTCTGTTTGTTACCCTTTCACGGAAAAACTACCGGACCCATTTAGCTGAAACTCAGTATATATACTTTTTTGATGCCGATGATGAACATAGAATACTTTTTATCCCAAAAATTGTGATAGTTTCCAGGCCAAAGTATACATTTCTTTTTGCCTGTAACGTTTTCACGAAAATCTATTGGACCGATTTGGCTGAAACTTGGAATATAAGTAAGTTCAATATCTAGGAGAGACTTAAGATAGTTTTCATTCCGGAAAAGAGATAGAGTTTGGGATATATTTATGTAGTTTATCCCAGAATGTAGGATAGGTTTTGTTTTTTGTGATGTCGTTTTCGTAATTTTCGTCGACAAATGTTTATAATAACAAAGTTATTAGTTGTTGCCAACACAGATAAAACTTATATGGTTAATGCCACTTTTCTAATAATAAGGTCGAAGGTTCCAAGGTCATTAATTAGTCTACATTTTTTGATATTCTTGAGCTTCACCCGCGATAACGTTATAATTATTGATTGTGACCAGTGTAATGCGTCTTAAAAATAGCGTTCAAAATAACACTGTGTATAATTATAACATTATTAAAAGATAACATATTAGTACGTACTAACTGTAAATATTGACGTCATTAACAATAAATTGCAATATCGCTTCAAATAACACATTAAATCCAGCGCTACATCTGTGTGAAACGGTCGCGTTACAAAAAGTTCCCTAAAACAATTGAATGAAAACAAAAAATGGGACAAGGTTCCCACAAACTTTATGTCATTTGACTCTGGAATCACAAAAACCGTTATTTTATCAACTTATTAAAAAAAATTGCGATCGAAAATCACAAATCCTTTAACTAGCAAGAATTTCAGAAGTGACAACACTGTTTCATCTTTTTTTAAATAATAAGTCTAATGACATTAGAACAATATGTTTTTAACTTACTGCGTTTTGTTCATGCAACATTCATATAAAATCTGGCTCTGTAATTATAAGTATTTTTAAATCAGACTGCTTGAAAGCTTGATTTTTTAATGACAATCGTTTAACACAGAAGTCACTTCTTTTAAAAATATATTTATTTTGTAGTTATACATCAACTCATTGAGTTACGTTGCGTGTTTGTTACTAGAACTATGATGCGTTAGCAAAACGCTTGGGAGGAAAATGGTAACTGATAACCGACAGTATTTCTAACTGACAATGAGCTTGTGAAACGCTCGTATAGCCCTCTCAACCATCGGTTATTGGTAGTTTCAAAATCAATCTGTTACTATTACAGACAACTATCGGTAAAATATAGAAACCGGGGGTTATACAGTTTACTGATATGCACATCGAGATAACCGATGTATCAAACCTGCCTTGGACAAGCGTGGCAGGTATACTGTCCGATCCCCTATAGCAAGAGAAACGAGCCTAGCAATGGGAAGTTTATAGGCTGTTGTTGAATAATATTTCAATTATATCACGTTTGTATTCAGTCAGGATTTAAGTTTATATTACCTATATTTCATCTCATTAACGAAAAATCTAACCTTAGAGGAATAAAGAACATCTTAACTTATTCAAGTGTTTAAAAATTCCAATATATTAAATGAAATAAAAAAAAATATTGTTCAAAATAATATACTGCCTACCTATAAAACGTTATTGTCAAATATAAAGGACATTATTACAAAGTATCAAACTATAATAGAAATTTGGAACGCGATTGCCGAAGTTAGCACGTCATCATCCCTTACGGGCCTCAAGGGGATACAGTGGAAAGGACGAAAGTGAACATACAACTACATAAAATAAATTTTGGAGTACAAAGACAAGTAAAATATTTCTTTTCTTTTTTTCTATTCACGGTATTATTTTCGTGTTGGAAAATATCTTAAAAAATATATAAATTGAACTTTAATTAAATAATTAAATAAAAAGTCTATTGGAGAGGAGCGCATCAGGTAGGACAGGTGAAATATGTACCTTACTAGTGTACCTTAGCTCCCCCAGTGAGACTGATGCCAAAAGTTCGACCCGCATACAAACTCAATGGAGATTTATATAACGAATGGTACACATATCTATCGGTACGCAAACGTAAGGACTTCTGACGCGTGGCTTAGCTAGTAATATCTGGTATAGTCCATTAGGCAGAGTGGATAGATATCGGAGAATAATAGCATATATGCCTAGAAAATTAGGAGGGCATTGTTGCGACCCCCGCACTATCAGCCCTACTGAAGGAGAGAAAGAAGGAAGGTTCACTCCTTAACCTTCACGAACAGCGAGTAACGGACTCCTAGGGAAAGAGAAGAGGTA